>SJOL01002117.1:0-83187 GCA_004794785.1 Opisthorchis felineus | reverse complement strand
GGAGTGAGGGAGAAGGCCGGTGAGCGAAGAGCTGCAAGGGCAAATGATACTTCCCGGTTGCCCAGGCCGAAGAAGGGGGTTTAGTTGAGGTACCCCACCTTGAGCCTTTGACTCAAAAGCCTGACCCACAAGGCAGTGGGAGGATGTAGGGTCTTGTTCGGGGACCCTGCCCCTATCCTCTGACTCAAGAGTCTGAACCGCGAGACAGCGGTTGTTAAGGTTTTCTTGGGGGACCCTTCTCGGAGCCAATGACCCAACAGTCTGACCTACTTGGCTGTAGGGGACCGGCCTGGCCCGGGGGCGCAGGTGGCAGGGCATTACTGTCTCACTTCTGATGCGGCTGCGGACAGCAGGTGCCTTTCGAGCAGCACCGGGCTCTTTGGTTTTAAAAGTATTTCGACCGTATTGAATAATGCGCAGGCAGTCACGGTCAACCGTTGGGCGATCGGAGTGTACGGTTTTTAAGGCCGACCTTTTCTAACCCGTCCTTCCTCGGGGGAAGGCAGCATCGCTGCTTCCATAAATATGGACATACTGGTCGCCTGGTGGAAACGCCTTACTGCCTTTACACGCCTATCGCAGAGGACACTACGACTTTATCTCCAGACCGCCTCCTAATACGCCTACTCGCAGTACGGGGACTCGCTGTTCTTCGTCGGGCTGCTCCCCGTTGGCCTTCCTGGCATGGTTGAACCTTTAGGAACTGAGTTCCAGCCAGTATAGCCCGCAGGATCATTGCAGCACAGAAGCCCGACCACCACGACAAGGTGACATCTTTGGGTCGGGTTGTGAATCTGCACACGTGAAAGAACAGTTGGTCAACTAACTCATCTGCGGCATCAGACAGCGGACCTCGGTAGTGTAAAGGACTTTGAGGGCTGTCTGAATAAGCTTGCAGAATGACCTAGGTGTGGAAGTTGGCATATCTGTAGCCGACGCACAGACTCGACTGCTATCTCCAGGGTGTTTGATACCGCAACACCTAGGCCTCTTTCACACTGCATTAAACTGAGTAACGTCCCATCGAGACGGAGAGCGCAGATGTCAGCATCACTCCCAACTTGTGGGGGTCAATATTTTTCCACTTTGCTAAACATGTTCCCTGTCATGACCACTGCGCAAGACGGCTGGCATCGTTTTGTAGGTCTGGGTCGTCGCCTCTGCAAGTCCCTCTGCATATTTTGACGTTATCTGCATAGGATGGATAAGGAGACCAGATTTTTGTGGTAGTAAGAACTGTGTGGGATCGATGACTAGTCCTTGCGGGGCACCAATATGGACAAGTCAGCTTGTTGGCCTCGCGGGGATGATTGGTCCGATCAAGAGGGAAACAAATCCACTCTAGAAAACTGGAAGGTCATGGCACGTGGAAATACAAGAAAAGCAAGGGAGTTCCTGGAAGTATGGCACTCTGTCACAAACTGAGTAAACCGATACATAAAGATCGATCCTTTTTGAAAGGTCCGCTAGAATAGTGAGCCCACACAAAGTTTAAGTTTTGTACCTTCATAGAAAATGTGTTATGTACACGGAAGAGCAGCGTCAGCAACCTGCTTTTGTCTGGGCATCAAAAGTGTCATCATGGAAGACGTGGAAGGAAAGCGAGTTTGAGACTCAATGAAAGGGAGCTACGCCATCACGTCGACCTTGTTCAGTGGGCGAAGTATGCATTAACGGATTAAAGTGGCCCGAGAGGGTGTTCACATGATAAACTGGGTAAGACCCTAGAGTTGTCCTACGCAAGAGATCCTGATATTTTGGTAGATTGCTAATTCCTCAAATTGATGCTTGATTTAGTAACTATTTAGTACTTTTCTGATATTCGGTACAGCGCTTGTTGGTCCAAACACAATCTGGTCTGCAGATTTCGAATTCGACTGAAAGTAATCGCATGTCACGTCAGCCGCTGCTGGATGTTATCACCCTGGATACCCATTTTATCGCATGCAGCAGACCTGATAAATGAAACTCTGACAGTGCTGGCGCTTTTCTTGACTCTGTGGGACAATTTAAGAAGCAAACTGGTTTTCTGTATCAAGAACCAATAATCAATCGTGCCAGAATGTGACATAGGAAAACTCACAGCAAACATGAGGGCGTATCGATTGGTCAGTTTGGCATCGTACCATGGTGGCTTGCTGGTCAACATCTCGATCAGACAGCAACCGACGGACCAAATATCACAAGCTCGACCGTAAGTCTCGCCTCGTAGAACCTAGACAGGAAGGGAGAACAGGGACGCATAAATTGTAGCTGGATAGGATGGGTTCTTGAGTAGACAATCAGAGAGTGCTTTTTTCAGGTTTTACTTGCGGTGAGATTTCCACAAGTCCGGGAAAATGTTGCCAGAATTTGGAAGATTGCGTATATATTCAGGAACAACCGAATGAACGCGCCACCTACCCAATATTCGAATTTTGGAGCGTTCCTCATGTTACTTTAGATTTTTTGTTAGGACAGTAGTGAAATTTGTATGTGCTTTATTTGATATGGCAAATAGTGCTGTGACTTATCTTTGGAGATTTGAGGTTACGGGCACGAAGCCATACAAGAAAACTAGAGGAAGACAAGCAGCGATCCCATTTTGAGTGTTTCACTGTAAATACCTGTCGCTTTGCATTTGTTTACGAGAAATACTGGTGTATTCCTCAGTGGGGATCACTGGAACGGACTGACATAAAGTCTCTTTTGAAAGAGACTTTGGTTTTGAAGTAGGCTTCAAAAGATCAACAGGAAATCGCCTCTTGTGAGAACGGAAGTAATGATGTGGTTGACTTCGGCGAAGCATCAAAATGCATGCAGCAGGTAACTAGTAAAAGTGCATTGCGGAAACCAGAATGTGTTACAAAAGATTATGAAAAAGCAGTTTTGGAAAGGATGGCTGAAACAGTAGCAAACGAGGTACAATACTTCAACGTTTTGAACCAAAACTTGGTTTATCCCCCGATTCAGCTCTGTCAACTTATTCGCAAAAGACCATCACATGAGGTTTCTTTCGTGCAGCTACCCTTATCCGATTGGTTGATAGACATTCTTCCTATCTCTAATTTCTGTGTTCTAGACTTCTCAGTCTCCTACATTCTTTTAGGCCGCCAGGATGTATAAAACCTGATCTGTTCGGTCATGATACGAGCAACGCAGCAATTGAAGCGACTGAACACTAGCCAGTTCAAACAATAAGTTCATACAGATTTTGTTCGCAAGGTGGGTTAAATCTTTTGATTATGGTTAGGCTGAGAGAAAGGCTCAGTGATTGACTCAGTGGTTCACAACGAAAGCAGACGTCGTGGGGGAATTGTAAACCTGCTTTCACGAAACCTGGCATAACCCAAAGCTTCCAAGAAAAAAAAATACGAAGCCAGATCGCCTCACGCTCATACGGACGATTTTGTTAACTCTTCTGAAAGGCAGATTGTTCCAGCTGCATCAATCACCAAACAAGTGTTGCTGCAGTGCAGGCAGCAACTGACAGATTAGTACAAATTCATGGTTTTCGTTCAGCAAAAAAAGAAAAACCTTTGTGGGTGAGGTAGAGAAAGATAGTCTGAATATAGTGAAATCCAAGCTTTTTGGACTTCACAACCCTCCGTTCCTGCCCTTAAGTGTTGTAGAGGTTAACCTTTGTTCAAGTAATTTTCCCACCACTTCGCTTAGTTTGATCTGTACACGTGCAATCGCAGTTTCCCATCCATTTCGTTTACGTTGCTACCACCTGCATCACGTGCCGTGCTCACGACCTTGACCCACATCAGGTCAAGTTGGTTTTGTTTTTGCAAGCATCACATCGCGCACAATAAATACATGTGCAACTTGGTACGACCGACGCACGCGCGCACACAGGACCGGGAGACAAGCAAACTCCACTGGTCCACAGACACTCAGGGAACAAGTGTAGTAGTTACGCTGCAGAGAAAACACCTTCCGCGTCCGGACCTTCATTCAGGAACTGTTACCAGTTGTGCTCAAACGATGTCTTCTTTCGACTTATTCCATTTTTGACATTGTATTGATATTATACACGGTGCACCTAGTAAGTGTAAACGACTGTCTTGCACAGTATGAACTGCTATCAGTGCATACCACCTGATTCTTAATTTGACCATTCATAACCGGAGCAAGTATGGTATACACACACAACTATGCGGTCATTTTGGACTGCAGACTGCATGACGAGACCACGAGAGTAGTGCCAAAGATACTCTGTGATTTCCTAGTCTGAAACTTTTTAACATATGTTTAAGATCTCCTTCGTATCTATTGCGATCTGCAGGCTCAGGAGTCTGCCGAAGAAACAAAAGTTTGAACTTCTGGATATCCCAAATAAAATTAGTTGATCACAAATAACAGCTGGAAATCTTGTCTAGATGGAAACATTGCTTACAATGTTACTGGAAATTCTCCGACAGCTCACGACCGGTTTATTCCTGTTTGGGGCTCATCAGGTAGGAGCAACAAAGACACGGACAGTCGAGCTATCTTTAGCTCTATTGATTAGATGTATTGCGGTGTAGTGTCAAGGAAATGGCTCGTGCACATGCAAAGGACAGCGTTAACTTTCTTCAATGGACGCTGAACGATCTCCATGCATGGCCCATTGACTCAGAATGTTTAGTGCATGTGAAGATATCTTGTTCGACTAACCAACGCTGATGGAACCCTGTACACATGTATCTGCTCGTCGGTTCGAAGTTCGCCGGTGACTCTTTTTAGTACTGCGATTGTAGTGAACATCCGGACGTTCTTTAGGATATCTTGCTCGAAGGCTACCTAACCCTGCAGAATTTCTATGATTGACAGAGGGATCTGTCTCTTCAGAACGTCAATTGAAAAACGTTTACAGGGGAAGCGAATGTTTAGAAGTTTTCTCAAGTAGTATCAGACTGTGTTCTAATGAGTTTGTTCGTATGATAATGGATTGGACGGCATACTGTGGACAACGTAGCTTTACAAGCCATACTGGATTATACTTTGTTTCATGACCAAGAAGAAGTAAATCTGACAAACTGCTTCTTTCCTCTACTTACACTGAAGACAATCGTGGACACGGTCTCGTACCGGTTTTGATAGGACACACATACAAAGTCAAACTTGGTCACAGTAGACAGTTTCTTTCTAAAACTAGATCGTATATTTCTCCCATCGTGAGTAACAGAGAGTGCTCCGTTTGCACGCGTCTTGTCTTTCGGGTGGGGATTATTGTGTTGTGACTTTCCGCCTAGCTATTCGAGTTTGATACGCATACATCAATCGTGCACTGGTATTCCGTCAAAGTTGTGCCGATCATCTAAGACTTTCGGTCGGTTTACGGTAAGCAGCACTTGCTTGGTTGATTCGTACAGTGCACGAAGTTTTCAAGGCTAGGCAACTAATGGAATCTCGAGAGAGTGGGGGAATGGTGAAGCTTAGTTGACAAACCAGTTGAAGACGAAGTTTGGGATAATGTGCCCCAAGAAACACGTACAACGATGAGCACAAAGCAAGGGGGTGTACTGCTTGCAGGTGGTTGGAAACCCTGCAGAACATAGCTCACAATCGACTTCAGTGGCACACATACTGTCATTTTCTAGTCAGACTGCCCAGCTAAAGTCCACCTTAAGGACATAGGGCTTCTTCGCACTAAGTCTCCACCCTTCCGTTTTCTTCCCACTCTTGCCTATGGCTTTCTTCCCTCACCGTCGTACGACAGCTAAGCACAAGTATGCAGTACTGGTATAATGCCGTCTGCAGCTAAGTGGTGCTTCCCATTAATCTTTTTCATGCCATTTGCATGCCTTATCGACTAAGCACATTATTGATTTGTGCTGCTTGGTGGTCTCCCAGCCTTTTTTGCCTCCAATTATATCAAGTATGAACAGACTTACGAAACGTAAGGTTGTCTGATGTCAGTTATTGCGCAGAAGTTGCGCTACCGATCAACCGGATAGAACCACATACTAGAGTAAACACACCCTTAGTTGATTTGGCTGTTTGCTAACAGTAACCGAGCAAGCGATGTCCGCTTTGTGATGGACGTCAATTAAACTTTGTGTAATTTCTTCGTACTTCCGTACATGCTGTTCCTTAAGGAGTTTTTTGCAGGAATATCAGAAAACCATAAGAGGTCTTCTTGTTGTTGAGGTTCCTAGTGTGCTGTACTACTATCGTTTATTTTTTAAGAGCATGGTCACATATATAAAAAGTGAATGCAAGCGAATGTGAAAGGGTTACAGGAGAATATGAGATAGAAGAGAGAATCGCCTTATTCGAAGTCATGCCACCAACAGTTCCAGTCAGATAAGATAAATCCTAACCTATGTAAGAATGTTTGGTATGGAAACACGCGTGTAAAGACCAACAGCCGAGGAAAGGACAAACAATGCTGAATACTCTTCAAGGCGCGGTAAGCGCTGGCACAGTCAAGGCTCGCACATCAGGCAAGTGTCCGTCATACTGGGTGTGAGATTCAATGGAAAGAATGTACATTCAACGCCATGTACCACGCATAAAATGTCGTAAGTACGCAGAGAGCCCACAATGGCAAGCAAACACGATAACAAAGATCAGAGCTCAGTGAACTGTATGAAGCCGAAAACGTAAAATAACGGACCTACCTCAGGTGCCATGAATGAGAATGTCCCAATTACTTGTCCTTGAAACTGGCCAGCTACACTCTTGTCACCAATCAGTCGAGCGGACGCGCCAAAGTCGGAGATGCGAACCACGCTGCCAGTGTGATCTACAAGCAGATTCGCGCCTGCAACGGGGGTGAAGAAAGCATGTAATACAACATCAATGAGCACTACTTTGATGGTACATGAGACCCCACTATCCATAAATACTAAAGCGTATCCCCTTTATCTCGTTTCACCACGTGTGTGTGCGATAGCAAACAGCGGCGATGGCTGTTATTTCCTACAGAATCATGCTACTGGATAAGCGTCAGTAGCTCAATTCGACTGTGAAAATATATGGACGAAAGGCCTGAGCGGTGAATTCGCCAGACTATTAGCACCAAGATAGCTCAGTAAATCCCGGACCCGTTGACGGAGGAGAAATGGTAAAAAATAATAAACAAGGGTTGTGGAGATTAGCACTGTTGTTACTCCAGGGAAAGCGAAGCAAAAGCTGCTCTCCATATGACCAACACGCAGGGCTACGGATTTTCTGGCTGCGTAAAATTAATGAAACCCAGGTCAGTAACACCAAGAATCCATATAAGCGATGATACCTTAGTGGGATTGGGATAAGCCCAAGTCTTCTTTAGAGTTCCAAAGAAGAAACGCCATACATTCCGATGCGAAACCAAACATTTGCGTTCAATCTAAATATTTCTTTCTCCGCTGTAAAATAAAACAAATCAGCTAAATAGGGAAAGGTTCAAACAAAAGAGTAGTCAGCAACAGTAGTTTCTCCAATAGGCGAAGTACTGACACTGATTGATCCGTATTGATATGGTTTCAAAGAACCTAGGCATCATTACCACGGGACAGTACAGAATAGGACCAGTAAGTCCAAAAATATCTTATAAGGAACAATCATCCCCCAGAGCATGAAATACCTTTTGGTTATCACCCAAGATAGCCACTGCAAAGTAAACACGTCCAATCTACATCTGATCAAGAAAAACGGCAGAAAACAAGGAAGGGGAAGAGGAAACACGCCATTCTAATCAGCGCATATGGACCAGTGTAGCAAAATCAACGATACGAACGCATTACGGCTGTTTTGCATCCGCTTATGGATGGCGTTAGTGTCACATGGACAACAGAGGTCTGCTTACTGTGACACTTAAGAAGCGAACCTTTCAGGATGGCGGTTGATCGAATGGATGGACTGAATGTGATACTGTCCCGTTAGTCAAGGAGTAAGTCATGATTAAATCCTTTGGCTGTTGTAGAATATACGTTCGCAGCGGGGGTGTTTAGTCAAGGTACCGCTTGGCTGGATGTGTGACCAGATTATTGCCTTTCATCTCTGCTTCAGTCGAAGGAAGGCGCATTCCGTACCCGGTGTATGTAGTGCGCCTATTCAAAGGTATAGGTTTTTGTAACAGAATACCTGTGCAAGCTTGCTACGTTGCCCCACTGGGTGAAAAGTACGCTTCTCACTCATCTTGTGCAAAACACAGATGGTATATTTGGTGTTACCGACGTCGTTAAAGTAGCCTAATCAGTAAAATTTCGACCGTTCAAAGCGAATGTTAGAGCAATTTGACCTAGTGAATGTATGGCGAGAGTCGAACAATTATCATTGCTAACTTCACTATTCCGTTCTGTGCCAGATCACAAAAAGCTGCCTCAAGTATGATTCCTTGAGTCCTCCCGACACGAAACGGGTCCTACCAAGAAATGAAGTAGGCGGTACTGAAGAGCAATGCTTGCTGAAGAGGACTAGAACACTTTTAGTTAAAGCCCAGAAAATTTAAGCAATACTCACCTTTGAGATCCCGGTGTAAAATACCATGTTTGTGCAAGTAGGCAAGTCCACGCACAACCTGCACACCGTAGGCCAAAGTAAGTGACTCATTGAAAGCGCCGTATTGACGAAGTAGGCTTGTTATACTTCCGCCCGGCATCCATTCGATGAACAAGTCTACGAGGTTTCGATGAGCACAAAAGACCACGCCAAACAAACGAAGGACGTTGGGATGGCTTAACCGTATCATGATATCTACCTCCGCCTGTACTTCCGATAGTTGTGCAGCGGCCTCTGCGGACAAAACTCCACTGGTCTTCTGAAGCCGAGGATTTTCGCCTTTAAGCGGCCCGTCTGGATTAGCACCATTAACAAGTCCTTCAGAGCCGGGCACTTTATTGGCCTTAGATTTATCAGTTGGCACAGGAAAAACGGATCCGCCACCCAACCGAATCCGCTTCACAGCCATGAGTAAACCCGTTCTCGTATCTCTAGCCTGGTAGCAATGAGAAAATGCCCCGTGGCCAAGAATGGGCCCACGTATCCAATCGATCGACTCGTAGTATTCATCAGCACTGGGAAGTTTCTTTGTCGAACGAAACGCATCCATTACCATAGACAAGGCGGGGACAGGAAGAAGTGGTCGGAGAGAACGGGAACATCGTCGCAGAGCCGACCGCAGGACGGCATTCTGTTCAGTCCTTAGTTCGGCTTCAGACCCTAAGGAACGACCACCGTAAGTAGGTTCATTCATACAGTCGGGGAACTCCTCCTGCTGTCGATCCACATCGTCTTCTTCACATTCGCTCGTACTGCTATAATTTTCGGACTCAGACAAGGGCACCAAATCATAAGCAGGCTCCAGAGCAACTCGGAAAAAGTGGGGATGTTCGGATTTAGACTGACGTTCATTAGCAAACTCGTTTTCTTGTACGATAGAAATCTTTCTTCTCGGTGGAGGAGTCGGTGGTTGGTCCAGGAGAATTGTGACAGAAGAGGTCTTTTGGTTGAAAGCTGGTGATGAGGAGCGACTTTTACTTGAAATATTTTTACAATGCCGAACAGTCATACAGGACATGGTTTCGATAGTCTTTGATGTCGGAAGCTTTGCGGTGTTTTTCTTCAGGACCTGGGAATTCCTTGGTGGTATGCTTGGAGCTTCACTTAGGGTCATTCTTACAGGGATTAAAGAAGGCTCTGGACCGACAACCAAATTTGGGTATAAAAGTGGTGCTAATTTGTTCCGAATCCAAGCAGCCAACGGAGCCTCAGTTCGGTTGATTTCCACTTCCACAAATTCTCTCGGACAAAAGTCATCAGAGCTGTAAGGAGTTTGTGCACTGTGAACATTTGATGTTGAAGTGGATTCTGGAGGAGTTCTGTTTCCATAAGTCAGCAGGGAACGAGCCGCTGTGAGAAACACCCGACGAGCCTAAGAGTCCGAAATAAATAAATTTTTATAAGCCATGATTTACACAGCATCTCACCTGATGAGTATACAAACCTGATAATACTGCCATAGTTCAAGAACCAAAAAGCGCGGAAAGGGACAGCGAAGTTTAACTAATTTGGCTTTAGCGCAAAGCTTTTACTTATTCAGCAGAGACCTATTTGATGGATTTGATCTACCCAATTAGAGTTACTCTAGTCCATAAATTGGGACACTTAGCAAGCGAGAAGAGCCCAACCCAGTAATGCTTACTTATTCAAGCAACCAAATTTTTGAAAGTTCATTTTGCCTAGAATCTAGTTTCAGAGAAGAGTATGGTGAATTCCTGCGAAGCTAGGGAGCAATCAGTATGAATTCTTATTTGAAGATCGATGCTAAAACCGGAGTCATTGGTAGAACGGATTAAACGGTATGTTCGCTAAGTTACTGGCAAACGGCAGAAAAATAACCGTGTTGTCTGTAGGCCAGCAAGCATTTTTCTGCTTGAGCTGGTCACAGTGATCTACTGGCCAACCCCAGTTATTGTCCCAGGAACCCTGACAAACGGTTCACTCACTCTCCTGTGTTACCTTTCCAGTGAGGTTTTTGTGCGTCCACTTCTGCTACATTTGGCAAAACATTCCAGAACAATGAACTTGTGAGATCTGGGGCTCACTTAGGCCACCAGCTAAACAGTACTCCCTCTATCCACCAAGAGCCCCTTCAAGATTTCTTTCTAACGTACTTTCGCCTTGAGGGAGAATTTCAAAAAACAGAAACACTTTCTGGTTCCGGAAACAGCCGCTAAAAACCTCCCAAGAAAAAAAGCGCAACGGCAATGCCACTGTTTCGGTGTTACCGGCTGACTGTCGCGTCGTACAGCTGATACAGTACCTCTCTACATCGGAAGGCTTTTACTCACTTGGTTTAACTCGCCTCAGTCGATGGCTCAGATCAGCCGATGAACACGTGGGCATTTGTTGAAACAAGTCACACAGTTACAAAGGGATTGGAGGTGATGAACTTGAAGAAAAGTAGGGTGGAGAAATGCAGTGAACACAAAACCTATCATTTCCAATAATTGTCACTTTTTGTTTTGTCATCATCATTCATAACATTCGTGTGCAGTTCTCGCTCTGGTTTGGCCGGGAAGTGCCATCCATCAAGTGACTAGGACGGCAAGAGCTGAGGGCTTAAACAGGTTTAACGTGCTGACACACAGGTATGTCTGAGTTACAGATCTAGAAGGGTGCTGAATACGGAGAGTTTCGCTAAAAATTTCAACAGTCTGACGAAATCCATAAAAATGAGATGTTCATGCGGAATTTCTCTGTGTAAAAGCCATTTTCAGTCCTCTTTTTCACGAGGGGAGACATTTGGATCTCACTAAAGTGAATCCGCCCCACCAGTAAGCTATTGGGCACAGAGAGGTAACCTGAGAAGCCAGCCAACATTAACATATGAGTGGCTTGCATCCGAGTCCGATTTGCCAGACAGCAGTGGCTACACCACTGAAAGCCTTCGCATAGTAAGAGAATGATCAAAAATGGGTGAGTCACTCTGCAATAACTGCAATTTTTCTTGGAATGTTGTGAAAATACCTTGGAATACATTTAAATGCGACGGTAAAAACAAATCCTGTTGTCAATAGTGGGCCGCTTTTGTTTCCAGCACTAGATTCTTTCACAGATTAGAGGGAGCAAGTTTCGAACACTGACAGGAAGGATCAATGAAAGGAGTTCAGAGGTTTCCGGCTTGTCCATGATGCGGTCTCCAACTGAATTTTACGGCTTGTTTACAAATGTTCCCAACGAATTAGTCACGCTTTTCTCCCTCTTCTATCTTTGCGACGTCAGTTAGCAGGTTGAAAAATCCCCACAGGTACGCTGGATGTGGCTCTCGTTCTTCATCATTCAACTCCTTGCAAAATTTCAATTTTTCCTGTCTTCCCAGAATAAGTTTAATTAATTTCCCAGCTCACGTATTCAATCCCTTATACTTTTCTCTCATAGACTTCGGGGATTTGTACGAAAGTTAGCAAATTGAACAGTCTCATCCGATTATAAGCAGCTGTTTATAAGTCGTATGTTCAGTGTTCCAGGTTCGAGTAACTTTTTGAGTTAAATCATTGGATCTATCACATTTCAAACTAAACAGGGGAGTCTCTGAAACTACTGCTTGACGACTGGTCGTCCGGAGAAGGGGAACTTCCTGACTCGGATCGCACTCCTTCCCACGTACGTAGAATCCAGTTTCCACAAAATACATGTAAGAAGTGACCGACTATGAATGGATTGTCCTGCACGTTCGTCCTACCAAACCAGCTGATTGCATTGGCAAGTGACTGAGAAAGGTCTCCATGGATTTCAGTCCTGCGACGCATTCTTCTCGGGCCATTAGAATGAATCGAACAGTGGTAAAGTATATGGGTAGAGTGTTAGCCTTCTAGTTGGAAACGCACGGACGCGCTAACCAATACATCCTTCAACGAGCATTGTTGTAGACCCAGTTGCCTCTGGACTGCATGTCAAAGATGGCCTACCTATGTCAGCATATCAGAGGTCCCAGTGGATTTTGCCACATTTCTGCAGAACTAAATTATCAGGAATGTAAAATTGCCTTCCTCGATGGGCATTTTGGAACGCTGGCTTTCAAAAGAGGACTCTTTCCAGTTGTAAGCAGCCACCGTGGAACCTGTAATCACAATGGACCCCAGTGAAAATTGCTGAAATCTTGAAAAAGCTACATAAATTCCGGATTTTAATTTACAACATGGTACCCAGGTCAGGGTTATATAAAGTATCTTAGTTCAGGTACCTTGAATATGCCGGTTGCGTCGAATGTGTTGTAGAAGTCAAACACGGAAATTAAGAAATATCATGAGATTTCCACTAATTTGATGACACGAACAACTGCTTTATTACCCCCACATTTCTTCGCGGTTGAGGATCTCTACTATGTCTTAGGAAAATGAGTCAAGGAGCTAGTCGGTCATTCGCAGCTTGCATGGAGTGTAACATGGAGTGCAACTCATTCGAGCTTTGTAAGATATGCACTTCTGAAGATTCACTATGAAGTTGGGGCGGAATCCAAACAGAATATCCCAACTCTCAAAAGTGCTTGTGGAGAATACATTATCACATCAGGACTGATGATTGACCGAAAAACGAGGGCTCACTTACCACACGACTTGCTTTGAGCTGCGTGTTATACAAACTATCCAGTGCAGGGTTGTTTTGTTGCGTCTGGGAGCAAACCAACTCGGACGTCTTACCAGTACTATTCACCGGAGAAGCACAGGATACCGGGTTGGAATTGGCTCCGGTTTGATACTGGTAGTGATGTGGGAAACAGATAGCCATTTCCGCATTCGGGGTCGGTGGCAAAAGATGACGCCTAGCAAACACCAAACTTGAGCACAGATGTCGTCTAGCCAGTCGATCAGGGTTACTAATGAGGATGCTGGGTAGTTGTTCCGGGAGTAATGTAGCAGTAACGCTGTGCGGTTCTGTTCCGGAGCCTGAGTGGTTTAATGATGGGAGTGTTTGGTCCATCCGTATCAGTTTATCCAACAACGTCAGTCGACCGATCAAGTGCGTAGCATGAAATTTAGCAGAACTCAGAACAAATCTTGTCAAATGTTGAAGTCCGCAGACAGGGAGGCACTGAACAGCTGTAAATAGTGCGCAAGTGAATGAATGAATGAATGGATGACTGAATGAATGAATGAATGAATGAATGAATGAATGAATGAATGAATGAATGAATGAATGAATGAATGAATGAATGAATGAATGAATGAATGAATGAATGAATGAATGAATGAATGAATGAATGAATGAATGAATGAATGAATGAATGAGTAAACGCGTGGATGAAAAAATAAATTGCTCAGTGCATGAATGAATATGGAAGCCAGCGAAGCCCAATCACGAAACAAGAGCACAGAGTATTTGGCAACCGCAGAAGGGATCTACAGAGCTGCTAGGATGAAGGGCAACGGATGCAAATGCGAATCTCACAAATCTCGCATACATCTACATCTAGTCGAAAGCTGTTTAGCAGGTTACAGGTGTCAATGGTACTACCGGACTGCGAAGTCCTTACGAGCGGGTCAACCGATGGAGGAGTTTTTGCTCTAGCATGAACAAGTTGGCTTGCTCGGACATGGTAATTCAAGTGCGCCTATCGTGCGCTGTTGGAGTGGTGGCAACAAGCAGGCCGCACATTCCACATGTCCGGGGTACACAGTCCGGCACAGATGTACTGGTGATGAGTTTTATAAAGAGCAGAACTCAAGTCCGGTGTTTTCTTTCTTCGAACCAGCCAGAACAATTCCTTCAAGACAAGACAAGAGCTGTTCGGATGAAAGCGAGGTGAATTTAGATCCAATAAAACCTTATCCAGAGTTGAGTGAAGATTAATCGGATGACATACCTAAGTTATACGTTTGCTAGGTAGCTTATAGCTTTCGGGGGAGGGGGGTTGACGTTTACTCTCTCGCCCGTCTTGTCCCACTTGAACGACATTTAGTCGAATCAAGCAAGTACCCGCTATTCTGTGGTGAGCTGTCAGCTTTTTTAAATCCGTTTTCAGTGCCCCATTTGTTGTGTTACTCCTTTTACAATCTGATTCTGTATAGAACAGACGTTCCAGTGTTTGGATGTGGATGGTTGCGGGATTTGTAGAATTCGCATTCACATTACTCTGGCTTGAACATCCCTGGCGCGATTGTTCTGGCGAATCCACACCAAACAGGGGAATCATTGGAATCAAGTTTTGCCCTTGCTACAGCTCATCAGCAGTGCACATCCTTGGCTGTGCTGGGAGATGAACTCCGAATACCAGGTATGTGAGACGAGCATGCTACCACCACTCCAATAGCACACCCTGGGTGCATGTGAATTATCAAGTATGAACAGCGCTCACGATAAAACGATGTGATAGATTTGTCTGACGCTTCGCCCAAGGACTGTTCCAGCGAGGCTGACGTGAGTTCCAGGGTTTTTCTTCTGGCTTCTCACTGTCGTATTGGATCCCAAATGTTGGCGACAATAGTGTGTTCGTAGTGTACACCACAGAGTGTAAGTGATAAGGATATTTGACAACATCGGGTCACAGTGTTTTTAACGGCAGTGCGAATACGAAGTTGACTGCACAACAAGAACTGAGAATGAATGAGCTTTTAACTCATCAGAGGCAGTTGTTTACCGAGGTCAACAGTCAAACACTGGCATCAACCAAGGCATCCGGAACCTCTTAAAGTATTCACCTACATACAATGAGGTACAATCCACCAAATGCATATACCAACTCATTCCAACCATGTGTAATGTTTCCACTGAAGAACAATAGTTCATTATCCGGACTATCGACCCTGCTAAACCATGAAGCAGCCTTTGCACAAACGACTGAAGAAAACAAAAAACGCCGGTTTCATTCTAACCCCGATGAAATCTACCACCGATTCGTCCGTAAACTTTGTTGGACGTTAGAAATATTTGAACAGGCAGCGAGAACATTTTTGGAGCTGAGCAATGAATGAAGTTTCCTCCACCTGAGACAGTCTGCTACCGCCGTACACAGCTCTCACATCCAGCTAGCCAGTGCTATGATAGCTGAAAATCCCGTTTCCACACAGCACGAGCATTATGAGCAATGGATGAAGAGTGCGCTTTTCATCAAATGAACCAAAGTGGCAAGGTCATACTCAGCCCACGCGAACATCCGTCCGGTGGTCAGAGATTCGAGCACCCCGTTTTGAACGCACGCAATACAGGTATTGGTGAAGGACGCGGTTTGTGTTGACTGGAGCGCGAGTTACACTCAACTTATCACAAACCTAGTCAGATAATGTCTTGACAGGTGAACACAACCCGAATGTACATAGTAAAGGAGCGACGCAATGAAACCAATCACTTCTCAGGACACTGTAAAAGGACAACGTCACACTCGACTCAGCCAGTCACCAAAGGGGAAACTACACAATCTTTTGGCGGTTTACATGTCAAATATAGTATCTTAGTTGCCCGTGTGTTACTGACTTGATCTGTCGCCAGCAGCCGAACACACAGGGCAAACTTGCTTGGTTCGAAATCATATCAAATTAATAAATATTTGGATAGAACCATACCCTACTTTTTGATGAATGTAGCAGCTGTGGTACACTTAAGTGGGCCCTAGTATAGAATTCGTCGAACGAAGTGATATGGATTGTTTCCCCCTGTTTGACCTGTAACGATTAGGAGTGTGTGAGTTCACGTTGTCTGTGAGAAAACATAACACCTTGATGGTCTGCGTTGCCTGGGCACGCAGCATCTAAATGTGGCGACGGGGGTAATTTGGCTAGACTATCCCGATTACGCTCATTTTTATTCGTTTCCAGAACGATGATACAGATAAGGATGGAAATTGATCCTCGATTCTTAAACGTTACACCATCGCCCAAGCTTCGTCAGTCTCCCCAATTCAATTGTTCCCAAAGCAGAACATGTCATTCTGAATGAGTTTGAGTCGAACAAACTGATACGAGAATCACGGTGCTTGACAAAGTCAAACCATAACTTACCGCATTCAACATCCCTTCCGATCGCCAAGGCTCCATTCTGACCTTTGGCCAGTTCAACAAGAGTGGCAAGTGCCAGATTGGCCCTATCACGCAGATTTGCAGCTGGTGGAGGCAAAACTCCTGTACCCATCACACTTCTATCAGTCTCCTTAGAATCCAGGCGGGAAAGCACGTCTACCTTCTCCGCAGAACGGCCATCTGGCATAGGTGGAGTGCTTACGTTCCAACTTTCTACTGAACTCGTCGAAGTCTGATGCATAAGGATGGGTGTCGGTAGACCGGATGTCGGGCTGCGCAACGTCCACAGCACACTTGCACCACCGACAAATCGAAGTAGGCGACGAAGTATGGGTGCAATGGCACGCTGAAGTGCAGTCTGCGTTTCGACGTTGAAACAAACCAAATAGCCGAGCAGCTCACGGAAAGCACGCTGAAATGGTCAAACAAATGGCGGAAATAGAATAGGATTAGACTTTGAACCGGACAGCTTAGGACACGCTCTACAACAGATAGTGCTTTCGGAGAATGTTGGGCGCAAGTAGAGGATCCAAACTCCACTTCAATCAGCTGAAATACAAGGCTTGCCACGACATGAGTTGGAAGTGAAAATGGGATGTCCCATCATATTAGTGATAAAGTTAAATTCTACTTAATCCTTCAAAGGAGTGTGGATGATTATGAGAGAAGTGTATGATATGAACATGGTGAATTTGACCAGAAGTGCGCGCAAATGTGATATTATTCTTCTTCAACGAAACTAGTTTCCAGTACAAAGCGAGTTGACTCGGGACTGACTGTGGTTCATTCAGGTCATACTAGGATGAACTCCCTAGCCCTGCTTCAAACAGGTCTCCGGCCTGCTAGCCTATTGCAATAAGATGGATGGTTTTGTCGTCATCTTTTCGAATCTGAGCGGACTAAATACAGCTTTTAAAGTCCCCGCAACCAAATAAACTAGGCAGCTTATGAATAAAAAGCGAAAAAATTCACACGGGAATCTGAGTCATACTTTTCCAGTCGAATTAAATTCCCCTAAGTGTTGTCAATCCCTAGAATCTATTGTACCGCCAATTTGAGCGACAGCGATCGCCTCCCACCCATTTTGACATTAATTCTCCCAGTGAAGTTAAAAAACACCCTAAAAAAGATTATCTCGCCCCCGTTTAAGACTACGGCACATCAGGCTTCCATTGGCATGCATTCTGCTTCCGTGCTTCCAGAGTTCGGAGCCAGCTTTGCTTCTTGCACGTATCGGCGCACATAATCAATGCGAAGTACGACTACCAGTGTAAGGAGGAAAGCTCTTCGCTGCAGAGTTGTTTATCAGAAAACGCCAACTAAACGGTTACAGACTATTGGACAGGAAGGTTTAACTCTCATTTGCATGTTGTTTTTAAAAACGGAATATCCATCTTCTTCTCGAACGCGTCTTCTTTAACTCTCCTGGATATTCATTGACTATCGCACAATTGCAAGCAAAAGCTGCAAAGTAGTTCCACAAATTCCGTAATAAATCCCACCCTCCATTAGATCAAGGCGAAGTTACGAGAACACACATACTACTCGCATGCCTCATCAGTAGCACCCACCGTTACACCAGGGTGCCGTAATATCGCAATTTTCATAACCTAATAGGATTGTGGAACAAGATATAGTTCTAATAACCATGAGGCGGCGTCAGTTCATCCGGTTTGATTCAGCAACTCAGGGCTTCAACCAATCAATATTCGGCCCTACCCTCCTTGAAATCCTAAACCTACTCTTCTTCCATTTTCAGCAAATCTATCGTATAGTGCGAAGGAAAACAAATCGTGCCGGTTTAAAGGAAAATTTTTTAGGCGGAAGTGGTATGATATATCAGCATTCGAATTAGGAGGGCATAGGTAGGATCTAAATGGTCACCTATCAGGTAAACCAGGAGCTTTGAACTCATGAAATAAAAAACCTCGGCATAACTCACCAAAGCATCTATGAAGATGGCATCTGCGGGATCGTCAAAAAGGTGTTGGATCAGGCGAAACATTACACGAAGGCAGTCGGGCTCAGTGGGTACTGAGGGTGGTGTTGTTGAATGAGCTTGTGCACGACGCTCGCTACCAAGCTGGTCCTCGTGATCTCGCGAAGCTTCGGATACCTTTAATTTCGACTGCTGATGTTGCTGCCTTGCAACCAAAATGCGTCGAACTGTTAACTGGGCCGCGCGCTGAAGTGCCCATTGACGTCTGGTTACGGAGTTTTGCGCGGCTATTGCGTCGGCAACCTGAAATAGGACCGAGATATACATGGCGATATTGGTAATGGATCAGTAACCAACGTATGCACTAGAGCTACCAATATTCCAACACAATACCAATATATGGTGGCACATTGTTCGGTGTAAGGAAGACGGACGAGGGTGAAACACTCTGTCAACAAGTTGCACACAGTCGTCAACCATTAATATGCACAGGAGGAGGAATCATGCGTTCACGCGGAGTTGTGAAACGATATCTGGTCGCCTATTTTAACTGACCCTTCTACCGAAGGCCTACTGTGGGACTGCCGCCAGACTATTTTAAAATTGGCTCTTTTGGCACACCACAGTGTCCATAACATATGCTTTAGTCGGTCATTCCATCGCAGGCTATTGTTTTCCTTCACATCGCGCCACCAAATTACACGTTTGCATTTCAGGTCACACCAAAGCACGAGACCAAACTAATGCCACTAGAGTATTGGTCGCGGCCGCTGTATTTTTTTTAGCACCCAAGCAACGGCGTGAATTAAGTTTACATATAGAGAAACCCTGATCAGTTGCTCTGCTAAGCTATGCTGAGTTGCCTGGAGTCATCCTAACCGAATGAACGAGAAGAACGAAATATGAGCTGACAGACCTGAAAAGGCGAGGTTCATGATGACACACTGAATCCCTGACTGACACACACTGACTCCCATCTAACCATCTTACCAGCGAAGCTATCCGGTGCATCTAGATATCGGAGTTTATTACTTACGATTACTTAGGAGATCAACGAATAGTATTGTATCATGTGCTAGCAGAAGGTTCTCTTCAGAGGCTCGCCCCAAGCTGCTTCACTCCAGTCACGTTTTCTCTTTTGCTTCCTTCTTTTTACCCATCCCTTATTCTTGCTGAGCAAACCTTAGCCCCTTGGAATCAATCCAGGACGTGCATACAGTGGACCGGCTAACCTGTCACACATGCTTCCTGATGCACTTCATCAACTCGAACTTCATTCTAGCACTAAGCCGGGGGTTTGGTGCGATCCTGACTAACTCTTTTTGTGCCCAAATCAATTACCGGCCAGGTTTTTCATCGTCATTGGTTGCCTTTTGCGGCAGTACCGGTGTTTATCGTCTTTGCCGTACCGTTTTGAATATCGTTCGACCCGTACGACCCATATTACTGGTTCCCTACTGATATTTGATAATGTAACCTATTATAATGTCGTAGAAACTGAAATCGACTCTTTACCCGACTCATATTCAGCGCTAGTCAAGTTTCAGCTGTATCGAAAAGGACTGCCGTGCTAGACAATGCAGGTGTCTACATCTTGACTCACATCGCATTGGTTTGGTGTCTTTTTACCAAATCAGCTGAAACGGAAAAGTACAGTTGGGTGGTACGATGAGCGAGCACATGGTAATCTCGACTGGAAAGATCGATCGACGCTGTGCCTGACCGCGTTTGTCATAAACCCTCCGGTGCGGTGGTTGTGAGCTAAATCAACACCCAACTGCTCACCTGCGGACCCGAGAGCGTGAGCGATCGTTTAAAAAACAGCTGGCCGCACCGAACTAGCTGAAAGTTGAATAGGGTGCATTTGCAAGAACGTGCCCATTTCTATGGGATCTCTTGTTCCTTTGGCTAATTGCTGTGGTCGTATATGGGTTCTTAGTTTGCTATTAAGCTCATTATGGTGTAGCGAAACACGGTAGGTTGCAACAAAGTAAGATTACTAAGGCCGTATTTATAGAACAACCACAAGTCGCTGAAAGGTCACGTTAGAATGTTCCTGATGGTGCGAAATGTCGAGCCAGAGAAGCTTTGTTCTGGTTAGTCAATATTCGGACTAATAATGACGAGTCCGTGGCCAGTTCACCACAATATCGGCTGATCTTTAGAAGTACGCCAAAAATTTCTCGAAATCCATTTAGCGCCGGGGTAAAACCTTCACATAGAAATGTGACACTTGTTTGTATCTTCGAGGAACTATCAACACTCTGATGACGTTTTAAGTAGCTTTTTTCGGTGCACATCTCAGCTTTACTTTAGTTCGTTATCGGGTTCCCTGGTAGCGTTCATTTGTGTTGTTTTCATGTTAATCTCGCAACATTCCGATTAAATGTTTCTGCAAGAAATTCACACTTCATGTTTTCGCCACGAAATTCCCTTCGTTTATTGTCATATAAAAAACACGCCAAGAGGCTTGATAAGTGAAGCGGATACCTTTGCGCTGAACTTCTGGTGCTTATTCCTCCTTTTGCTCGGAACCGTAAGCATTTATGTCGTAAGGCTGTCGTAACTATTGCGGTTTGCGAAGCACCAAGGTATGAATGTTCTTGTGATATATGTCGGTTGCCCCACGACAAATAGATAATTCGCTATGTCCACAGAAGCTGGGTGAAATCACCTAAAATATACCTAGGGGCGTCGTGGAATCGAGATCATGCCGCAGTTCAGTCACGGCTTCGAGGAAATTGCCAGCGCCGCCGAAATAACAAATGATTAGTTGGAAACTACTCACTACATTTAGGTAGCTGAACAAATAAGCCAAACTGAATATCCGCTGCCGGACGTGATTTCGATTACCCTAGATTTTTCATATCTTAAGATCCACTCGAACGTTTTGTGATGAGGCAAGTTACCACAACGATATTGCAAG
This sequence comes from Opisthorchis felineus, assembly GCA_004794785.1. Classification (NCBI taxonomy): domain Eukaryota; kingdom Metazoa; phylum Platyhelminthes; class Trematoda; order Opisthorchiida; family Opisthorchiidae; genus Opisthorchis; species Opisthorchis felineus. Next base: position 61,913 of record SJOL01002117.1, on the reverse strand, counting down.
GGGGTAGTTGTTTGTTGCTAAAAATTTTCGAATAGCACATCATCTGTCGACCTTGTTGAGCTGCGAAAGCCTACCGCGTTGCATCGTTGTACACCTATGTTCACATACGAATTGCAAAATTATGTCGTCTTCATCTGCCGACTGCGAAACAAGCGTATGACCAAATTATTGTTAATGACACTGTTGTTGGCGATGATTGTAATGTATTACGTTGTCTTGGTGTAGAGGGACGCTGAATCTCATGAAGATTGCTAATACTGCTATCTCCCAAATCTCCTAACACTAACAGCCATCTATAAGTAGCTCATAAGGAGAATAAAATCCACATAATGAGTGAAACTTCCATGTGAGCAGTCTTCACACGATGAGTCAGTCAACACGTGTGGCCACGCAATGTGGGTTCCGTGACTAAAGGATGGGCGGTGCTATACCCTGTCTAAGTGCGAGTTAATCACACTGCTGATCAGCCGCTGGTGGCTGAGCGATTAAGCATTCAAATTACTAGCCGGGATGTCACGGGATCCAAACTCCCTGGAGTTTTGTGATATGTCCACCGTTGACGAAACAGTTGGACAGTGCTTCTAGGCAATTCAGCATTAAAACACACATGTAGAGGACGACTTCTTAACCAGAAACTCTCTCTCTAAACTCGTATGACGAAGAATCCTGGTAAACACCAATAAGCAGGAACAACTGCACGGTGTTTGCCGTTTTTTAGTTAACCTTATCTTATAAGACAAGAGCAACACGTGAAACTCATAAAAGCTCCTTATGTATGACAAGAGTAAACGGAAGAGCCACTTTTGACCTCAAAGATCGAAAGTTGGATCGGGATTAATAATAGCATTAAAAGTAATATGTATGAAGTAACTTCACAGTGGTAATGTGATAGGCGCAGGAACTCCTCTAACTGGTTGGTAGAGGGTACGGTAAACAGGCAGTCGTAACAATGTAGCTACTGCACTGGTCACAGGGTTCATTTTACGCTCGGAAAAATGTGGTACTCCAGTCCTACAACCAGGTCAGGTTTGAAGAGGTCAGAGGAATTAAAAACACATTCACAATACCATACATGTTAAATAGCCCAATGACACCGCCAAATAACTCATTTGCCAGTTACTTTGGTGTTTACCAGAGACTCAACTGAACCTTTCGTTTATGATGCTCTTCAGGGAGAGTTTCAGTATCCGCTCAAAGAACGACACTGTGCCGATATTCGCCCTCAAACAGGCTTTGTATGCTTGTTCACTGAGCTGATCCGTTGGGCTGCAAACATTCCATCATCAGTTGAGGTGATATCGTCCGTGTTTTGTTGTGAAGTAAAGCGGTGTGGCCAGAATAGGGGTTTTAGATGACAGTCAACCACTGATTTACCACAATTAATGGACATCCATTGTTTGACGAGTGATTTTCCTAAAGACTATTGGTATAGTTTACAAGGAGATAGGCGCCACGCCAAATGATCCGATCCCAATTCACTAACTTCCTACACCAAGTCACCAAAAATGGGGAAATTTATTGAGTGTTCATCTATTCATTTAGACGTTTGTGGAGTCCCCATGTGAAGTAAACTTTTGCCGATCAGTTCTTTCAAGTTGTTTACCAAAAGTAATGTGAAGCGACGCCGACAGCTGGGATGCATCGTGCAGTGAATTCTTGGTTAGATTCCCTGGGAAACGTGGTAATCGTGGTGCATCGTTCTCGTTTGGTATGTTTTGTGGTATGTCAGTGGCAGGTGACAAACTAGACATTACTTGTCGGATTAAGTAAACGGATGTCAACTGTTCTGAACTGAGTCAATCGAATTATAGTTGTGGTCGAACATATTGCTGGCCCCCTGAGATCGAGAACGCACGGTCCTCAACAAAAAGAATCACACAGTGGAGAGTTCACTGTTGGAAGCAACGTCTACGGGACAGATTCATTAGCAACCCGGGAAAAAACACCCGAAAAGGCTCACCTCAAGTGAGAATGCTGCAACACAATTTTTGTAGTCCAGATATGGTGGGCAGTTCGGAGTCACGGGTGGGCCAGACTGAGACGGGTGTGCTGCGGCCTCTTTGATGGTCGGACCTTTGCTATTCAAAGTAGTAGTTGAAGTACATTGGCTGGTCAGTTCGTTCGTTGGGCTGATTGTTGTAGTCTCATCTGATACTGGGTGTTTAGCTGTAACAGTATTTTCCTCCTCGACAGGCTTTCGCAATGGATCCTGTGATTGTGTGCAACATAGACAACAGTGAGATGAAGGACTTGGTTCAGTAGAATGCACTGAAGTGACTGCACAGTCTTGTGGGTTTTCAATCGTGAAAGGTGTTGCATCCCACCTGCTCAAACACGCTGGACAATGTGGGCTGTCACCTTCAAGAGTGATTTCTTCTAACCCTGAAATCCAAAGATTTTGTAGAGAATTATGTCAAGCCACCTTGAAGAGTAGATCGATTTTTGCAGAGGAAATCTCAAGAGTAATGACGGGACGCGTAAAATTAGAACACCGTACAGGATCTTTTGCTTGTTTTGGAGACACATGCTCCAGTGATAGGCACTTCTAGGAAAATCGGTTTGGTTGGTTGCACGTGTGCATAGAGTTGCCAGGCTGTCTTCTTAGGGCCTAATCAGATGAGGTGAAACTTCAAACTTGCCAGCTTGTTGTGTGCATGATTTTAGTATAGTTAGCCCTAAGTATATCTATCAAAGGTAAAGAAGTGTATCATTTTCACTGTTATACCTAGGCGCGGTTGTCAAAATCTAAGGTGTAATGAATGCTGGAGTGGATATCCACCTTACGGCCACTGCCGGGGTAGAAAACAATACAAGATCTACGGTGGAAGCGACAAGTTACGAGGCAAACGACACGACCAGTCGACAACCGACTGAATTCGGTTCTGCCTACCAATCGTTGAAGTATTCCACTGTGGAAAATCGAAGGCGAACTCAGGCTACGATCCTCTAGCCAGCAAGTTCCGTACGTTATAGTCAGTAGCGCAGACAGAACAAAGGATCATTTTGAAAATCAGTATATCACCGACGAAACCACTACAGGCACATCTCAGCAGCCGGAGCACAGTTCAGAACAGCAGTCAACATTTTTAAAAAACCTACGGATTTTGCTTAATAAATCAGGGTTCTTTTGAAGTAAACTGAGACCCTTTTCGTGTTTGGTGCCATTAGACCTAGTTGGAAATCATAAGCATGTTGTCCTTTATATATTATACGGAAACGAATAGTATGTTCAAACGTCTAGGATGCTGCTTAGTAACAGTGAACTCTCAAACGTGACTATGTAAACCATTCATCTACGACCTTCAAACGCACCGTACATTCACGTTCAACCTTCTCGACTTCCTTCATACCAAAATGGCACTCTAGGTCGGTATCTTCCGTTGTAATGTACACGTCAGTTAGTCCCGCCTACACGTCTATCAAAGCAGTTCCTTGGTATGGCACATTGATCCAGGCAACCGATTTCTGCGCTAGTTGTAGTCTCGCTGGGTCCTGCGGAGATGGATCGATAATAAGCCGAAACAATTGAGCTTTATAGAACTTCCAAGAAGCCTACAAAAATTTTTGCCAACGCCTAGTGAGATAAGGTCTGGGCGGGCTTGATTAATTGCTTAAAGTATAGCTAGATGTCAATTGCCGGCCTAATTTTGGTCTCAACTACGGAAATGCGACCTTATCAAGTGAAGAACAAATCGAACGCCGGAGACACTCCACATTTTCCGGTGTACAGTAGTGCTGGGTTACTGTTGGCAAACTCTCACGTTTACGATTTGATTCAGTATTTCTCCCTTAAGATCTTGATTAGCTGCGCCACTAATCAAACAACTCTTTCTAAACTCTAAAGGGACTGGTGCCTTACTCCAGTCACAAATCATGACAAAAACTCAAGGAAATCGGCGTAGATATTAGCCACATTGTGTTCGTTGTGCACCATCAGCTAGGATTAATCCCTATCAATCGCACTTGCGAGTTACTCAGTTTGCTAGGGTCAGAATTTGATTTCTGCAAAACAATTTCGAACGAGAGCCATTATCTTTACCCAATAAGACCGAATTGGACCCAAACGATGTGTGTGTGTGTGCACTTGGCGATAATAAATGGGACGTGGCCTGCTTTTGCTCTAGTGACTCACTGTAGAGCCTACTCAGAACTTGATGAATGTCGCAGTCTTCCGCTCGGACAGAGGTGTACATGTTCGGATACAGACCAGCACTCAGATCCACAGTTATCCACACAATCCGGGTGGGTGGGTGGGTAGTCACTTGATTAATCGTCATTCATGCAGAAAAAATGGTAAGGGAGGGTGTGGGAAAATGACACCAGAGTCCACTGCTCTGCAAGAGTTAAGCTAGTTGCACTGAGCACTGGTCTGCCTCCCTACCGTTTCGGCAAGCTCAACTGTACACATTGGCTAAGACCGGTAATTTGTGCCTCGCGAAATATGTGTTGTGACGTGGTGTGAGTCATCGAGGAAGGAAAGAGGGAAACAGTATGGCGGAGGCGGAACAAAAGCCAAACAAGCTAACAGAGACTCAAAAGCATGCAATGTTTCGACAGAAGCAAGGGAATATCGGTTGGAAATTAGGGGCAGGAAGAACAACGACGTGATTTTTAGGGCACAAAATCAACCCAGTAAACAAGAATTGATTTAAGGCCGATCTCGGTATCTCTCTCTCCCCAGCATTTACCCTGTTATTGCGACCAGACATGGAATCCAGCGAAGGCGAGAGGATATAATGATGGGTTATGCATAAACTGATTGCGAAAGAAACCGAGCTAACTAGAATCACCTTGGTCCTTTCAGCATTGACTAACCTAGCGAAGAAATATAAACATTGGCTACAAACTTAAATTTACTTGGTGGGAGAAATCCACCGGAACAACAATCATGTAACAAGCAGTTGCGTTGGCAAACCTACGAAATAACCACATTGGACGGATATTGTATTGTATTACAAACACCTACGAACACCCACAACAGCCATATTTGTCTACAGGCCAAGAAAGAACTATTTCTGGGTATTTCACGGATAGGTACCAAGGTTAAACAATAAATCACCACGGCATCTCGTCATTAGTTAGAAATACTGCCCTTTTTGCAAGAGTGGGTAATCACAAAGTGACAAAAATTCCAATTGGGTTTTGATGTTTAAATAAGCACTTTAGCATATATATGTGACGGTCAAGTTGGGCGGAAAGTTACACAGAGACTTTGGACCACAAATTTATATTCCAGACGCATATTTTGGGTCCAAACGAACTACTAAATTCACGAAGGTCAACATAACTGAACAATTCATATGAAGCTTCTAAAATGTCCATCCACAAGTAGCAATGGTTTCTCCTTCTTGTGCGAGGAAAAATTAGAACAGACTCTAAACGTCCATGTGCAAATTATGGGTGGCGTTGCTGTTGTTCCTATACCAAAACATATCCTCTTAATAAACAATTTTGAAAATAAGCGAGTCACAAGACCATACTCTGCTTAGTTTCTTGGGGGGGGGGTAGTAATCAAAATGTTCCTGAAACAAGAGATTCCATTGAGCTTCCCATTAATACCAACTTAATTTGCAGATTAGTGTATTTCGTGAATAGTCTGCCCGTGTTTTGACTTATAGAACGGAAGAGTTCAGGAACAGTGATGAGGTCAACAGGGTATAGTTCACGTAAGTTTTCGATTTTGAGGTTTTGTCACGGTTCATCGTGACGTTTTTGGTTTTTGCGTGCCAATTCTATCTTGGAAACTATCATAACCACATAGGTATGTATCCCCTGGTTTCAGACTAATACTATTGCTGCAATTTACTAGGTGGCAGAGTATAAGTCTCCACCAAGCCAGGAAATCTATTCTCTACCCGTGGCACACAAAGTGCATGTGAGCCACCAAACACATGTCGGATAGGTAGCACACTGATGTGGTGCTTTGCGTCGATAACCAATTGAAGCTTTGCTAGACTTCTTCACTGAAGGGCTACTGCAGTCTTGTCCATTCAGATAACGTATACTCTTAGCTTACCGTCCATGAGCCGCACTAAAGTCTTCTTCTTATGTCTAGACTTACCACACTACTCACAGGGTTGCTGAAAACTCCTCGGCAGCCCACGCCGGTTTCGTCCCTCTTGGGGCTCATCAAGTAAGTGCAGCCCCCCGAGTTCCCCTCAACCGTGTGTTCTTCTCGAACCCAAATTGACGGAATTCACCAAATACCCTTATTCGCACACGTATTTGGTTCTGACGTGGAACTAGTATGCTTCATATGCTACAGTTGATCACTGTCACCACCACCGCTACCTAGTTGCACTGTGCACCAGTGTGTAGGTGAAGCTGGTAGAGTTCCAGACATTGCAAGGCGTTTAAGCCTAACCTGGCGGATGACCCATCAGCACAGCCTTCCGAAATAAATATCTAGTGTACATTTTCTAGGCCGAGAAATTGCACGTGCATTTGTTCCTGAAAAGTTTAAGTGCACAGTAACTTGGGCTGGAGCGATCGATGGAGACACACGACGGAGCCGATATGGTATATCCTAATTTGGCATAATTTAAAACTACGCGTTGACTTTTATTGAAGGATCAAGACAAGCGTTTGTCGAAGAGGTCGCACAGGACACACGATTAGAAATGGCTTCAAATCTTGTCTGAAGATGAAGCACATATTTGTGTGCAAACTAGTGACTAAGCAGCCGATGTTTATTACTTTACAAAGGATAAATGTTGCTGGTTCGAGGGCACTTTCTCATTGTTGCTTGATGAACCTCTTCAGTGAACCACAGTATATTATGACTGGATCCCGACTCACATAGCAGCAAGCGATTTGAACGAGTGGCCTATTGGTTCGTTTATTAGAGTATATGAATAGTGCAACACATGACATCTTTCCCTTGAAAATGGTCGGACTCAGAACGCTGTTCAAAGTTAAGAATCAGGCTAGATAAGAGAGAGACTAATAAGTGTTTATGTCCGCTTGGTCGAACTCAAGGAGTGCCTCTTTCATAATGAGTCTAGAGAAGGAAGGAGACCTCGAAAGAAATGGATCAATCAAGCTTCGGAGAATCTGGCAAAATAAATGGTGACACTGTGTTGAGTTCGGTTGCGTCATTAATCTAAAGAACTCTACTGAAGTCATTTTAATGATTCCCCACGTAGGTTTGTCGTCAACGCTTGGTAAAATAAAGGACCACATCAGTTGGCTCGTCACTTTAGTTTCTATCAGTATTCGAATGAGTTAGTTTGAAATGGTACCTATCATTTCTTAGAACAAGTGATACGAAGCCTTAACCAGATGAAGAACTGAATCAACTGCTTGAGTTGAAATATTGTTTGACGCATTAAATCCCCTGTTGACTGTGTTCTCAGTTGGTTGAACACTGACGCCGAAGACCTATCATCGTTCGCAGTCGATTTATGTTGCTGAGGTTGAGGACTTTACATATTTGAGATTGCTCGCAAAAAGTCACAGTCCAAATGCGGAGGTACCTTTGCGTACCAAGGTTTTGAACAAGAGTCCCAATGACCTCAGCTACTTCTAAGACCATAACCTCCGTTTCCACTGAAGCAAGAACTACTCCTTGAGACTGGTTCTGCCAGAATGCACAATTTTCTTGCCCTTCCCTTCTCCAGAAGGGGAGGGTTTATACCCCGGCAACCTCAAAGTACTCGTTTCTGGGACACTTTGAGATGATAACTGTATTTCTAGGCGCGTAGAAATATGACAGCATCCCACTGGGCATAGACCATTCGTCATTAGATCTGAGTAATCCAGACACATCTATCTACTACTGTTGGGCTAACCAACCCACATGTAAAGGAGATGTCTCATTCCGGCAAAGGAGAAACCGCTCTTTGAATGAAAAGAAAAGAAGAATGAATAACAGCGATTTAGGCTCTTGTGAGAACAAACAGGTAGCTGGACCGTAGGACAGCTAAGTAAGGGCGGTGAAAGAATCATTAATTACTTGTGAATAGTGTAGAGATAGTTTGAAAGATGAATGGTTCGCAGGACAAAAAAGTGCGCGACGAACAAAATTTGCGCGCGGCACAGCAACACAATCGTGCGGCCAACGAAAACGGAATATGACAAATAGACAGAGTGGTCTCAATATACCGTGGCCTTAATTGTACGAACGCCGGAAATGCGTTCATGTGTGTGAGGGGGGAGGGTAAGTCAACTGGGTAAGGTACAAAGCGATGTCGACATGACTGTGGGAAAGACGCTGCAAATTAGTCAGTTAGACTAAAAACATGAGTTAATTGTTATGCTTTAGTGTGTCCCGAGTTTACGTCCAAGGTAGGTGTGGATATGTGTGAATGAATGGCAAATGCTGTCCCCTATCGCAGCAACAGCAACTGCTCTGCTATATGACTAAGCTTTTTACGATAGGACAGGAGGGAAAAAGATATCAGATGGATGTGCCTATATACACCAGTCATGCCCCTCCCCCTACACGTGATCGCGACGTGCGCCCATACCACCCGTTGTATGACTCAGCTTACCAGTTCACATGTAGTCTGGATACTAATGCGGACATGGCAACCTCCTTTTGTCTGTAAACAGGGTTACTATCATGTCCTTTTGCACAACAAACTAAGTGGTCCGGTTCTGTTCTGGCTGTGGGACAGTTGTGGATGGATGCACGCCATACCTTTGCCCACACGTGCTCATTACGACTGATTTGGATACATCTTGTGGTTGTTCTGACGAAATGCCTGTTGCAATCCAGTGGCACAGAGATGTTGGTTTAGATCCTCGGGCATGGTGGATGTTCAACCGTCAGCACCTGTGGAGCCAGGGGACAATGAGGACAGGAGATGCACCTTTTCCCACTTGAAGTAGAAATGATACTTTCGAATTGGTTGGTAACACGTCGCCGCTACTGGATATCGGAATATATATCTCAAATGTTTGGAACAATCGTCTTCAGTAAGTGCAGTAGATACATCGGAGTTGAAAACAGATTCAGACGATTCATGAAGTCCCGGTCCGTGCGAAATCTAACCTGCTCTATGAACTTGTTCGCTGCTTTGCTACTGGACAAACGGCAATTGACGTGTTTGTGGTTGACTTGCGCTAGAGCTACCATGTTCTGTACAGAAGCTGTGAGGTATCTTTCCGCCAAAATTTTACCTAGCCACAATCAACGAAGCGGTGAACAACTACAATAATCAAGTCGAAAAGGAAGCACCACTACGGGGATAGTGTCCTTTTGGCCCTTTTTGGGACGTGGTCTCTCTTCGAAAGCAGGCTTTTGATCGAACTGCACAAAGGCGCAGTAGTCTTCTCTTGGTGCAGATAGTGAAACTCGCACTTGATTCATCCGTCAGGGAGACTGTTTCTTCTACCTCGCTTTCAAGACAATCCTATTAGGTTAGCCAGCTGGTTGAGCAGTATTCGTTAGCATTATGTATGGCTTATTTCTGTCCCCACCTCGCTTTCTGAATCTCCAAAATAAGAATAACCACCCGTTCTCTAAGTATGCGGTGCACTTCAAAATGTGTATGGACGACTGACAAGACCCTAGAAACCCTTGCATGATGCTCCAGTGACTTAAAACTCTCAGTAGTTTCCACTCAAGTAACCACGTTCCTCGTGGGTCCACACTCTCAGAACGGTATTTTGCTACAAAACTTCGCTCACCTTTCGAACAACAGCACCATGAGAAGAAGAAGGTCGCATGTGACGGGAAATTGGAGTGTCACTGTAACGAATGCGGGTGGGTCAGCATTCCAATTACAAAAACAGCGCATTTAACTGCCAAGGCATGGTTGTCGGAAGTTAGGGTCCTCACGTCCAAGAACCAGTTTCTATCTGGTAGTTTCGTTTACGGCACCGTCCTCGAGAACGTGATAGAGAACAGAGGTTTTACCGGGCAAACACGGTAAAACTACCTAAGATCAACAGCAGCAGCAGACCCCCGTCGGATGTAAGTGAAGTCACCCTAAGCCGAAAAGCTGAGAAGTACTCTACAGCTGTTTTATCCTTGTTGGGAATCATCAGCAGTACGCACCTCAAAAAGATCTATGATGTCTCGAAAGAAGGGTATTCACGCAAGTTGCGTGAACGTCCCATCTGAGAAGTCGTCACTTGTGAAGTCAGTCAACACGTGACCACATGATGTGAATTGCGTGAGTGAGGGACAATTGCGCGTAAGTCACATTGCTGATCAGCCACTAGTCGGGAGGAGACGGGTTCGAATCCTCGTAGAGATTTGTGAGATGCACACCACTGATGATTCTCAACCAGGATAAGACAATTGTACAGTGCTTCTCGGCTCTGCGGCACAAACTGCCTTCACTTATGGGACGGAATTTCGATCGAATTTCCCGAATTACCCGAGTTCTTCTGATGTACAGTGCAAGCAAACTTATTCATGCTTCTAGCCTATAGGGCTCAACATGCTGGATGCAGAACTAGACCTTATCTCCGGAACTCTGGAAGAAAATGGCTAACCGGAGAAATTTGTGCCGTGACTTATGAGACGGCTGCACGAAGATACAAGCCATGCAGTTACTTAGATCGAAGTGACTATAACAGTGAGCCGCAAGTAGCTCTCAAACTTGAAGAGCAACTTTATCGAGTGATTCCATCCACCAACTCCATTGGAATTTCGTCTTTCCTTAAAGCCTTCATATTATTTGTGTATTGGCCTAATGGCTGTAGGTGAAAAACCTATGGTTGCAATAGATGTGTTTTAAAACATGTTGATACTAGGCATGATACAATCGCATTCTCTGACACACTTGGCATTCTTTCTGTTCAAACTTCCCCTAAAACCATTGCCCCACTGTATGACAGTGTAACATCCGATGATTCACATTGAAAAGTCAGGCAAGGTCAGCTGCAGTATTGTCGTTTGCCATGGAAAATCGTTGTGTCGAACGACGTTAAGTCAACAAGAAGAGTGGATTTTTCGGAATATTTCGAGCGGCCACTATTGGAGGAGCACACACAAAACTCCATAGCGTGAGACTAATATTGACATTAGGGCTGACTTCCCAAGTGTTTACACTTTATGGATTCAAAGACCGGAAGGGAATTGATTAGAGCTGGCTTAAAAGTGCAGAAAACCACATATGAAGATGGATCCCCTTGAATGGACAAACCCGTTCACTCCAAAGAGGTCTATAATCTACCCCATCGTTTTCTGGAAGAACAAGGCGGTGGCGACCTGTTCAGATGGTAGCTTGAGCATACCTACACCAAACTGTGCACTACAATTTAATGATGGCACCTCGCTACAACTGGTCGGTTGCACGATGTCTGCCGAAACTAGGCTAGTGAGAATGGTTGATAAACGAAAGTCAGGGAATGTGTTACATTATTTACAAGGAATCGTACAAGCGGAATACTAGCATGTAGTTATCAGTAACAGGAGATACCTTACAGAAAGAAGGATGAGCAATCTATTCTGGTTTAACCAGTCTAGGTTGTATCCGCCAAACTACCATACACACTGTCAATTTCGTCAATCCTGCCACGCTCTTCATAAAAGTAAATAAAATGAGATGAAAACACCAACTGGGTGTGACAATTTCAATAAGTAAGTAAGTAAATAAATGAAAACAAAAAGGGACGAAAAGTAGTCCAGCTCTGTAAAACACGAAAAATTTCACATCCGACACATAATTTCGTCAAAACGACTGCATCCCCGGTCTCCTTCTGAGCGTTCATTCATCATCATCATCATTAACAGCAATACACCAGTAATACGTACTGGTGCTCAAATGCAATACAACCACGAGGCTTCTGTTTGCCCTGGTGGCTACACGAATAAGCTCTCTGTTATCGATAAGCGATTGGTTATCGTCCGTCTGAACCTCACTCATGCACAGCATTCATTCGTGAGACTGTGACCTCACCGATGAGCAATCCTTTTATTAGCCCAGTATGTCAGTTTACAAATCCATACACTTTCTTTCGGATCTGCAAAGTTTCTTTGAGAAGGTCACTAATAGGGACGTGGTCGTTATAAAGGATATATATATATATATAGTATTATCTCCTGTCTAAATGAAGTGTTCATCAGCCTGGCAAACTCTTTTGAAACATCCAACGGCTACTTGCGTTTCGTTCACCAAGTCTAGGAGACATTTGGAACCATGCGTAATTTCACTACGCCCAAGTGAAAACAGTCATGTGAGAAGATGTATCGGTTTCTTTTCGCGGGCGGCACTGTTTTGGGAAAATTGTTCGACTGTTGTCCGTATGTGGGCCATATGTCTCAATACAGATAGCTAGGGTGAGTTTATTGGCTGTTGATCAAGCCAACTACCTCGAGCGGCGAACACATGGACTGTCATCTGATCAAAAGCCAATGTTTGTCGTATGATCAGCTGTGTGAATACCAACAGAATGTCTAGATACTTTCCAATGTTACCTCCCAGATTTGTAATTCAAAGTGCTTTTTCCCATACTTTTCTTTATTACCCTGTTATCCTGTTTAGTTTTTACAAGAAGCCTTCGTATCCACAGATGAGCCATCAAACTAATTCTACATCCAAGACAGATATTTCTGTTTTTAATAGATTATTCTCACCCCGTCCAATCCATTCTGCTGGTCTTTAATTATTTACACCGGTACATCCCTAGAGGGATACACAATCATTTTGTATTTGTCTGAGAGAGGAAAGAGGAGGAGAATGCCAAAAGGGGTGATATGAAAGATTCCGCTTTCACATAAAATTATGATTTTTTCAACAACCGTGTTTGCGGGGACAGAATCTCAACTTCCCTCCGGGTTTCTGCTGACTTCCTGTCACATAGACTAAGTAAAGTGGGAGTACGTATACAGTGTCCCCCTGGAAGAAAGAGCACCCTGGGGATTCAACAAGATCGTTATATTCTGTACCTCCCATGGGAGGTACAAACTCTCGTTCCTACAGCAATGGCACTTTTTTTCCACAGAATTGAAATAAACATGGAGGTGAAATATCTGAGAACTGTCCTGATACTGGTACCACTAAGATGAAGAATGAAGAAAGTAGCGTTTCAACCAGGTGCATTAAACTGACAATGAACGCAGTAGATTGTCGTTGACGGCTGCGGCAGCCTTTTGTAATAATTTAGGTATTTCTGTACTCACATCACAGTAAATTCGAGTCACTGGGCCTGCACATGAAGTCCAAATGAGTTTTGGGTTATGGCGTGGGTGAGTCAGTGAGCTGGTTCCTTCGGGTTTCCTTCTCACTCTGTCGCTAGGATACTCAGCTAAAATGTAGCGAGCCGATGATGGCGGTGAATCAGTAACAGACCTACTGAGGATGATCACGCTTCCGACTACAGGTGAACGAGAGTGACAGACTTGCACATCTGACTGGATATCAAAACTTCTTCAGTCGATTTCTGTGATGATTGAATTTGGCTGGAGCCAAAATGGCAGTTCATGGTGGAGGTAAAGGTGAATCAATGCAAGCTTATTCTGTTCGCAAACTTCCTCTGCAGTGAACGAAATAGTGACGCTCCAAATGAACGATATGAAGCGACCGGAGTTGGTGAACTTGGTGGGTTTAAAATGTACGTCAGCACTCAACTGAAATCAGTTATCTGAATCACAGCAAGGGTGACTTGAGCGGTGCAGGTTAAACGCAAAATCTAGATTGCATTCGTTGGGAGTGGGACACAGCTTCATTCAAACCAAGACGCCTTGAATCATACAACCTGGATGGAATAAGAGACCCTATTTTGGTGACTGATGACGTATATCGAGGTGGTGAATTTATAGCGACATACGAAAAGCAAAACCCACAGGTAACCTTAAGCAAGACTGTCTTCATGGTGAGGTTGCAGTTGTTTGCAGCACGACGGATCCGGCCAGGTTTCCGAGTTAGGCAACACCAAACTCGTTTGCCGGGGAAGATATCACTCACATTTTAAGCGCACACCCAGGATTGCTAGAAAATCACCCGAGGAAGAGGGAGGTCAACTGTCTACTCGAACGACAAGGGTGACGCTGTCCGGATGAAAGTAAGTCGTTCGGTGATACGAACGACTTGGATTGCAAAACCAATCACCAGGACAGCTGCAGAAAATGGGCCTTATCGCCTTTTGACAGCTCTGGTGCTCACATAGGCAGCGATTTTGATAACAATAAAATGTTCCATTCCTGCAAATTACAAATGAAACACCATATTGATCAACCTTGGGTATGTGGACATATATCCTCAGCCTCGCGTTTAAAGACATTTTGGTTCTCTTCCTCTCTCCCTCGTTAAGGGTTTTTAATAGGCTGGTAATCCTAATCTCGTCTGTTTATGCATTGAACTTCTTCCTCAAAAATAGAGAAGTATTGTACATATGGTGCATCCCTAACGGAAATCACTAGCAGTGCACGTCCCCTGGATTCCAGAGTACATTCGTACCCCCAATTTTTTTTGAGCTGATTAACTGCGTGGTTAACCTGCACTTACACAGGATTTAACTTTCTCCCCACAATGGTGGATCTGCATCACGTCGTCTAATTTTGATCGGCTTCTAAGGTGATGACTTCTCACACATAACCTGACGCGATATTTTGCGTTCGGGATAAGACTAATTATCAAAGGAAGCTTTGTTTTCAGCTCTAAAATAGTGCTGACAAAAGGTTCGCCGGTGACAGATCTTGACACAACAACGTAAAATCAAACTGAATGTTGCGGTCTCTTCGCACTTTCTTGACTAGAGCACATGTGATGTTCCTTGCACATATCTGGAAACCCTGCAGTCCACGGCAAATAACCGAACCCAGTGGCCCGCATAATGTCACCTTCCAGTCGGATTGCCTAGCAGAAGTTCGTCTACAGATGTGCTCTGGACTTGTATTGGGTGAGGTTCGGGAAGGATGCTGATTTAATGCCGCTGATGTTGTCCTGCTCTGACATACTCACATGTTGGGAGTGTGTGGAGATTTTGGAGTTTTAAGTGGAGATTTCGTTCTCTAATTGAAACAAATTTATGCTGGAAAACTGACCAACGCTGTACAGCCGTTTCATCCTTATTGGAAATCATCAGGACTGCATATCTCAAGAAAATCCAGGTAGTTTCGAATCCGCGGCCTCTCGGCTAGTAGTTTGGGCACAACCGTTCGGCCATGAGAGGCTGACTGTCGGTGATTAATTCGCACCTAGACAGGAAAGAGCGGCACTCATCCTTCAATTTCGGAATCCAGTTCATGTGGTCACGTATCTAATGGATCTTCGAGTGATGACTTCGCAGATGGTGTCAAAAGTTATGCTAATTTTTCATCCCTCTGAACTACTTATAGATTGTTGGTAGTGTGGGCTTACTGAGGGATTTTCGAAGGATATTTATACAGGTTACGGAACGACATTCTTTCCTCATTAGTATGTGGCAGTTAAGCGTCTAGTGGTTGTTGCCGGTATGTTGCTGTGATTTATGGGTGATAATGATGACGATGGCTACTTACATTTCGTGAGTAGCGTGAACGTTTACGTGTTTGGTTGTAGATGGTTACAGGTTTCAAATTGTCTGGGAAACCCTGACAGGTGGGTCAAACGAGATGTCAGGTAAACCATTCAGAATACCCAAGCGTGGACAGGTTCACCTGTTCAAACGTGATGATTCATATACGGCCAGTATGCACTGCTGGAGTAGTGGTAAAAAGCTCGGCTTGAATATATATCCGAAGTTCAAACTCCAGCATGGCCAGTGTTTTGCACTTCTCTAATAAGAGAGGAACTCGAGTCCAGTGCTTTCCCCTTTTGGTATGAACTCACCAGAATAATTGTGTCAGGACAGGAGCGGGACTGTTCAGACTAAAGTTATGTGAATACGAATTTACTTGTTTGTTGGGCCAAGCAGTTGGTGAGCCTGGATTCGGGAACGTTCTTAAAAGTCATCAATGAGGGTAGCGAAATACACTCATTTGCATACCAATTTAGTTTAGACGGGGGACTCACCTGGAACCCATCTGAATCTGTCGTTTATGATATCTTTCAGCAACCATACGAGTAGTGTATAACGTCGTCAATGAGGGGTTTGGAAATTCAAAACCGTCTTTACGCTACGACTCCACTGCTAGTTGACGTGGTAACGCAGATACTGATACAGTGAAGGGTTGTCATCTTTTTCGTGTAAGCGCGTCTGGCGAATGTCTGTAAACAAAACACGAACATCCTGATATGTCCCTGCATAAAGACCTCATTCAGTCACACAAACCATCGAGTCTATCAGGCATCCAACACAGCGAGTTTGAATTGACTGACAGATTGGAGGCGCACAGCCCTACCCTGCCCAACCAACCGGCGAATGGACGATCATCATGAGTCATCGTTTGAGGGATGCGTTGTATCCCCGTGATGTGTGTGTGTATAAGTTTGTGTGAACAAGTGAGTGAATTAGAGAACAGTTGTCACAAGTTTGCCCACCTGAAACCGCATAGAGTGGACGTGTGGTAGCAGTGACGGCTACATAAACCAGTGATGGCTGCAAGTGACAGACAACAAGAAGACACGAATGAAGCTTGTGCATGTTAACTACCGAGTAAAACGTCAACCACCATAGGGATGGGTAGGGCCCTCTCATTCTTATGTTTGTCCTTCTGTCGGCGTCGAGGCTATGCCATGCCCGTGCTGTTGATTGCACGGGGTGTGGGGCTGCCAACTAGGCGATTCATAGCTCGGTCGAATTTCAGTAGTTTTTGAGTCTTATCATGTGATGTGCACGTGTGTGCAACCATCTACGGTTGTCTTCAGAAACAGCCACAGATGCATGTGGCCAACGCTACTATACTAGGGTATGAGGTCTAGTTAGCGAATGTGGTGAGGCCAAATGCAACGAAACAACCAGCTCAGATTCTGTGACTCATTCAAATGATATCGGACTGCAAATCAATTCACCGGATATAGGTGGTAGGTAGGATGTGTGCGTATGTCTATATGCGCTTGTGAGTTTAACAAAATCAAACGCATTTGTCATGTGAAATGTCCGAGAAGGCGCTGGTTGGGGAGCACCCGAAACCGACGCTAGAAAATGACGGAAGCTGGTGTTATGGATCTGAGTAGGATGACCACTAACCCACAGCTAAGTATTGTGTTGGTTTTCGCGCTCAGCAGGAAAACGTTTGGGTGCAAGGCCTAAGGAGCGGAACTGTATATAGCTTTACAGTGGTGGTTGGCAAAATGACCAACACACATTCCCTTTAGCTACATATGTGCTACACCACGCCCCCAGTCTCTCATGTGTGTCAACTGAATAAGTTGTAATGGTGTGAAAGACCAAGGGATCTTTTGTATATTTAGTCCTGAAACTATATCAAGAAAAAGAAGGCCTTCAAATTAGGCCTCGAACCTAATCGAGGCCTGAGTCGTTCAGTTGGTAAGCTATACTCTTGTGCCATCAACGCGCCACTCCTTTTCTGACCAGAGAGAAACCACTTTGAGATTTCCATCAGGGAACACGCAGAAAGTTGTTCAGGGTTCCTCTTGTCTTTGGTTGGGTCGGGTCCTCGTTGCAGACCAACAGTGACCAAGAGAACGAGGTGGTACACACGAAATTGCCTTCGGTCAACGAAATATAGTTTACTGAGAGCACAAACCCATTTGCAACGAGCCAACTTAGGTATATTTGGATTGCACAAATGTGTACATACAGTTCAATTAAGAAGTTCGTTGTAAGAAGCAAAGGTGTACGAGGACGTTACGAGAAGAACGTTACCGATGGGATGCTTCAGGTTGTTCTCCTGCCTGGGGATGTACTAGAGGACCGTCTGGACAATGTGCAGATGCTGATCGGAGTAAGAATTTTGATTAACGCAAATGCCGCATTGGTAAGTTGCAAAAAGCCTGAAGACCAGAGGCGTCCCAACCCTACCTTATAGCCTGTTATCATCACAGGTTATCGGTTACTCATTTTAGGAACCTTGCTTTGTGAAATATTGGAGTTTATGTTGTTTCAAGAAACCACTGACACGAAATTGTCGCAATAGATGTGTGTATTTTAAACGTTATCAAGTCGGTTGGCTCTGTGAGGCAACATTAATATTCTGTGGAACTATACTGAAAATACGTGGAATGCTGTGCGCCTGTTTCATCCTGAGAGTGATCCTTCTCGTTCACGAATGTCAGTAGTTGTGATCAATAGTACTGAGATTACGCAGAAAATGTGAAAAAGGCATGTCCTCCCCAGAAAAGACCAACCCACCCAAGATATACCACTCTCCAGGGAAAGCTAATTTCGATCATTCACCTCAGGCGGCTTCTCAAGATGGGAACAACGACACATTGTCGGTATCGAGTTCTGACCAGCTTACGGATTTTTAAGTTGGTACTCTGTCAATGAGGTGCGTGCAGTCGAACAGCGCACGATACACAGACACGCATTTTCAGCATTTCAAGAGAACCAGTTGAGTTCTCAGGAGTGTACAACAACCATTCCACTTACTCACGAAACATGTTCAAGCAATAAAATAGTTCCCCTACTGAACAACTGTACAATTCAGGTGTTGGCGGTTGCGGGATTTTGTAGAATACATACAGTTGTACAATTGTAGATACACGAAGGACTGATCAATCCGTACTGCTGGGAGTTATGAGCAAATGTGTTGTAGTACTTCACAGAGCACAGTCAGCTTCATTCTGTCAGGCCGCACAGCTTAGCGACGATTGGGAGCAGTGGTTTTACAATACTTTTGTGATCTCTATGTTTTTGGTCAGTTTGGACGTGTAGCTGAAGTTGTTGCTCCACCAAAGTTCGGCATCTGTAAACAAGAATGCCATCTGACAATAGCTCTAGCCTGCTTGCAAATCAGCAAATGAAGATGAGCCAGATGGCTGGCAGTTATGTTCTAAGTAGGAAAGTTCTGATAAGACGAAATGTTTTTTTCTTTTCTTGAAGGAACACTACCCATAAGGTTGTCGGAAACCCCTCCACAGCCCACGAGCAATTTCGTCCTTCTTTGGTTCATCAGGTAGGCCGAGTCTACGAATTTATGTTCTATGTGAATCCAAATTGTACGGAATTCGATAAATACACTCATTTGCGCACTAATTTGGTTTAAGCTGAGCTCAAGGTAGCTCCGTGGTTAGTGCGCGACTTAATAACAAGGTGGTTCGAACCCACCCCCCGGCATCTCGACTGTCCCTGTCTGGGCTTGAGCAACCTGGCAGTGTCTCAGACCTCGCACTTGGTTCGGGTGGCATGGTAGCAAGGCCCCGAAAGAATTACAACCGAGCCATTTGTTTTTGCTGGTTTTAACGAGAGACTCAACTGAATCCTAGCTGAATGTCTGGTTTATGGTATTCTTCATAAACCAGAGATCCAGCTGGAATTCAGTTCAGTCACCCGTTACAACCATACTGGTGTGCAACTGAGTGTATTTCGTGAAAACGTTTGTTTTCGTTTCCTAGGCGAGTACGTAGCAGCAATCAATATCACCGGAAATTAATGTTATATTTGTTGACTGAATCAACACGGATTGTCGCCCCCAGTGAGTTTGGAGTGTTTCATTGCTTACTGAAATTAGTTTTGGCACGAATCATGATTCATAGCTTACTTCGCCCGACAGTGGACCAACGTGAAAACTCATCTCAGGATATGATGTCATATGTTAAGGCTTCTCGACTTTGAGAGTAACATATCCTGCCTTGTTCAGCCCCGTCGATAGCATTACGTACTGACAACAACTGGCCACTTCTGAAGCGTAACATAAGCTGTACAACTGTTTCAGCAACTTCTTCAGTTCTGAAAATTACCCTGATATGGATATTCGCTTTTCTGTGTGACGTGCTCTTCCTGTCTTTTCATACGCAAACTGACTGCCACTCTCTGCATACATATCAACGAGCAATAATAGGGTTTTGGTTAAGTTGCATGCCCACCAAACTTGCATACTGGTCGGATCAGTACGGCTCCTGGTACGTCTTAGGAAAGTAACTTAGGTTTCCTGCGTAAACGAAAAGTTGTCATTAGCACCTCTCTCCATTGAACCATCGAAATAATGTTTAGAAACCGGGAGTGGGACTTGAAGTGTCCCGCTCGGTTCTACTTATGTTAGCTACGGGGGGGCGAACTGGTGAACACGCTCCGACTGTTTAGTTAGAGATGGTATTGTTTAACAAAGCAGCGTTAAAGAGCTTTGGTAAAAACTCTCTCCCGTTCGGCTAGACTATGTTTTTGCACTCCCGTTCATCTTGTCTTTACTCATAACCGTACTTGTGCATTGAGGTGTTATCGAACACAAAAGCTTGCAGCACGGGTTGTTCTGAGATAACATAAGTTTATACAACAAACTCTAAATGCAGCTTTTTATTGCCCAGCAGCTTCCTACTATGCGCGGACTTCTGATCATGTTGACCGGCAAATACGATTCTCATGCCGGTCACTCATATATTTCTGAGTAGCATGGGTTGAACAATGTTTGTCCGAGATATTATTATACGAGACACGTGTATGGAAGGCGCTAGGCAATAAAAAAACTGAATTTAAGTTTTCAGAAAAACCGAGGTATCAACTACAAGGGTAGACTTCGGAAGCATGATTCCTGTTGTTCGTCGGGCTTCATTAGACCAGAGGGAAGAAAACACGGAAACTTCAACATTGAGCAAGGACACCGCCCATATACCAAGTGGTGTTCAGTAACCTGAAAAAAACTGATATCCGTTACTCGCTGTTGCATTCACTCCACAAGGACAGTCGTTGCTACCCTAATGGCCAGAATTCGGACGTGTCTTTGTGCGTGGCTGGGAGATAACTACTCACGAATGCTTGTCAAAAATCTACTCTAATCAAATTTCTTTTGGCTCGCTCGCTCGCACGCACGTCAACGAACAGTTTCTGTGTGACTCTGATTGCACCAGAGGTTGGATATGTGGCTGAGGTGTGTGTATGGATGTGTATAGGAAAAAAAAATCAAAACTGCATAAATGGACAGTGAGGTCTACAATACAGGGGGCCGAGGTAGAATAGTTGACTGTTTTTATAATTGCACATTCAAACTGACAGGGACTTGGGGTAGGGCTGTCCGACGAACGTGTTCATGTGCTTTCGTGCAGCTGTAAGAAAGTAGGTAGGTGGTGTGTGTGTGTGTGTCTAGCTGCGCGTTTGTCAATGTTTCCTTTTTGAATGATATGTCACGATGAGGATGGCGATTACGCCGATGAGTCAGCCATTTTGTCTGTCTGATGCCTGGGTCAAACTATGGTTTATATTGAATAGGAAACGAAAAGTGTGTGGACACCCACGCCCATCTCAGTTGTGCACAACTTACTGAACATGCTTAATTATTCCGGACTGTAAGCCGATTAGGACAGTGATATGCCCAAAATGGATACAACAACAAGTCCAATCAAATCTCATTCTCCTTCAGCTGGACCCTGAAACACATGCGTTCAGCAAAAACAATCTAGGTCAGGCGGTTTTTTTCAAAACAGATTTCGCTTGTATATCCGATACCTGGTCAACAGCACCGTAGCAATGCGAAGTATCCACATGTATGTGTCACGCTAGAGGGTGATATGGGTTCAACATAAACAAAACGAGGAAGACATGATGGACAATGGTCAGTGAAGCGTGAAGTACGTTGGGAAACACACGTGTCACGCTCTAGTTGGTTTGGGACGGGTGTGATGAGC
Organism: Opisthorchis felineus; assembly: GCA_004794785.1. Lineage (NCBI taxonomy): Eukaryota > Metazoa > Platyhelminthes > Trematoda > Opisthorchiida > Opisthorchiidae > Opisthorchis > Opisthorchis felineus. The sequence goes on along the minus strand of SJOL01002117.1, from coordinate 40,353 downwards.
TGTTGCACAAACGTTTGTGTTCATATCACAACATTCAAAAGATCACGAAACATTTTTTTCGAAAATAAATGCGGCAACCGCATTGGTTTAGAGTGAACAGGTGAGTCACATGGAATAGAATCAAGCGCATTGTACTAGAAAAAAGACAGCCGCAGCTAGGCTTTCAGTCTTGTTGCGTTAGCGACCGTTTTTTTTATCCCCACGGAACAATTGATAACTTTTAGTTCTGAATTTTCCGACGCAAGAACTGTAACGTTTTTGGAAGTTTGATTCCAATACGTGTTGCAAGTACCTTTTAACCGTGGTAAATATGTTGGCGCTTTCACACATTCTAACCTTGCTGCTGAGTCGATCACTGCAACTAGCCAGTTACATACCTACGCTTTTTTAACTGATGCTGTCCCTAACGCGTGTTTCTTCTGTTGTTTGCTTCGGTTAATTTTGCTCTAACGATGAATGCATAGAAGGCATACAGAACGTAGCCCTGTCAGCTTTGATATAGACCCCAGCCAGTGTATTCGGGGTTCGCAACAGGTGCTTCAGTGGGAATAAATAGCTGAACTTGGCGCAAGCGCCGAAAACTACATTTAAAATAGGAGAGAAAATGTCCCAAATCCAGTGGACTTTCGACAAGCTTCCTCATTAGAAAGGCCATTCCCAAATCAGATCAGGGGTGTCGTCGAGAGAACACTGTAATTTCTTTTCGCTTGCTGGTGAAATCGAGACCAAAGTAAATAAATACAACATAAAAGAAAATCCCATAGTTCGTTTACCATCTACAACACACCTTACATCTCTGTCCCTAACGCTTGGTGAGCAGTCAAAATGCAATCACGAGCGGATGCCTTAAGAATTCCCATTCTACAATTCATGGACGGGAATCTAAAAAGATTTCAATAACAATACGGATGATGTTCACCCAAATTTTGGTACGGGAACAGTTATTTTGACAATCAGACTCATCTGGTCCGACAAAAAACCTTTAAAAACTCTCCACCCCAGACTCGACGCAAATCAGAAGAAACAGATGAGCGAGCGTACATGACGATAAAATCTAGGATAAGTCTCAACCTACTGGGAAAGAGTGTGATACGCATGAATCGAACTGGCCTCCGAATGGTAACCGACGCAGCTAACCAATGCGCAAAAATTACTCAGGCTAGTCCAAGCACTGCATCAAGTCAGGGCTACAAAGGTGCCAATTAACTGTGAACACATACATTTACTCAAATGTGCTTGGATATTTCCTGTTGGAGTGGGGGGCCAATCGTACAGTCTGTGGCGCTCATGCATCAAAGCTATCGCCTTCAATGCGTATCTACCCAGTTCCCGAACAAATCAGATGTACTATCGCCTCCAAGGCTTGGCTGTATGTCCCACACTCTCCCGTTTTCCGGTGATCGAAACTGAAGCGACTGGAACCATTGTGCCTATAGTACACGGTATATAGCTGATGAATTGAATTGAGTAGGGGGTGAATTCGCCGGTCGACTGACCGGGTTGGAAATTCCTACTGCATCAACAGACGAACTCTATGGTGGACTATGGACTAAACCAGGAGAGAAGCTTGCTTAGAGGAGAAGGATGTGTAGCCAGTCGTAGGAAGATAGGTTAGTCTTAGGATTTCACAATGTACGTAGAATGCAGACGTTCTAACTTACGTAAGCCTTCAAGTTCAGAAGGTAACAACAGATTTAAAAGATTAAACCATGGAAAGTATGTTCCGTCATAGAATACACTGGCTTTTGAAGTGTATGCTAGAAAAGGATTGCCGTTGGATGATTTTTTGCCATTTATCTGTGCCGCTTGTAGCCATCGAAGAAAGAAGACTGTTTGGGGAATTGATGTGATGTCATGTCTCAGACATTAGTTTGATTAGTTTGCATTTAACAACGTTGGTGAAGAAACTTTACCAAAGTGACTTACAAATTTGACAACAGGTCAGGTGGAATGTTGCCAGACAACGCTGTGGTGCATCAGCTGAGCGGCAACGAAGTAAATTGTTGTCTTGTGACCTATCACCTTCAAGGGTTTCGAGACAGAGTACACAAGGTTCAACTTGCATCCCACTCTCCGTTGACAGTTGTATGCTGTCCTCTTCTGTGCTGGACTTGACGTATTCCTGCCCCTTCGGGACACGCTGGCTGTTTTCAGTCAAGGTTGAAGGTGATGGACGAATCACAGGTTTGAACGGACTGTGTACTACATGCCGAAAGATGGGAGTCTGTTGCGGACTCATGCCGGAAGAACTGGTAGATTGTACTCGTTGCATCTGACGTAATGTCTCGTATGGATGCTGTTTTATCTCAGAACGGAACCGCAAACAACTGTGTGCACTGATGTCTCCCGATTTGATCGGAGACAATCTTCTGTCTTCATCCGGACTGAGGTCACCAATTGGACGAAAGGTGGTGGAGCACGCATGCCTTAAGGAAAGAAGGTCAAATAATGTCCACAGTATGAAAAACCGAGTCACAAAACATCATGCACAGTCCATTCTTCAGTAGCTGAGCACTGGCATAACCATGATATTAAAAAATACGAGCGGTGAGACAATATCAGCTAAAATGGAGAGTTGTTGTGGGAAGTAAGGGCTTATGAGTGGATATAACAAAGTTGAATACCGTGATTCGCTCCTCTCAGTAATGGCTTTTACCAAAGCAAAGAGAGGAGTAAAGTATGCTTCGCGAAAAAGTATTAATTAGGTGTACCAAACCATGGAAATATTGAAGGAGTGCCACGAAGTTAAGGACAAACTATCCGCCATCTGTGTTCCTTCTTCACGAAGAGACTGAATCTTACCGCGGTATGACGGTTTGTGCACCTCCATAACTCACTCAGCTATACTGCAGAGTGTGCGTGTGACACACACAGAGCCCCTCATACCAGGTCGGTCAGTGGTTAGAGGTCTGGCCAACACATCCTCCTGGTTCTCCAAGTTGGGGGTTGGAAAGTGTATGGTGAATTTCTCCTTAAAAATGCAGGCTTCTCTGACATCTTAAACCAACCACCGCTGCCTTGCGGTTAGGTTTTTAAGCCAAAGGCTTCGGTTGAGGACACAAATATTCCTCCTGTCTAGGTCTGGGAACTCTGGCGGTATCCAAGCCCACGCACAACCATGATACTTACAACTAACACTACTCTTATGCCACATCGGCCGTCGCGTGGTGCCATCATCCGGGACGCCTTACTTGCTGCATACAGTGTCGCGGGTAAGCAACGCTTTCCTTCTTTCTGTTTCACATATTTGCCCTTCTTCCCCTCCTTACCCCGTTTCTATCGTCATCTCCGTAGACCAATTCTTAAGGACAGACGGATCTGCTCGCAGCCCAGTGCCGCTAACCGCAATGTACACAGTTGAGACTCGGGCACCACGGCCACAGACACTTCGAAATCGTCCTTCAAACTCCGACTCCCTGGCAGCCTTTAGCGCTCGCACTCTGAAACAAACTGGACAACAGACTGCCCTCGCATGTACGCTGGACTCGCTTTCTATTGATGTGTGCTGTCTATCTGGTTCTGCTGGGGTTGGTATTGTTTTAAGCCACCGAGCTGAAGGGTCACTGTTCGAATCGTTGTCCGCTGATAGTCGCTTCCGTGCAGTTGGTTTGACAAAGTCTGTGATATTGCCCCGTAAACGCACTGATAATCACTGTCGGTCCATTGTATCTGCTTACGCACCAACACAGTGTAGCTCTGATACTCTCAAAGACACTTTGAGCGCCTTGTTGTGGCGGTCCAAGAGCTCAGCTATTGTTGTGGTTGCCGGGGCTATGAATGGGCAAGCAGGTAAACTTGGCGCTGCTGAGGGTCGATCGGGTGGTCAACTAGGGCTAGAAGCGAAGCGCATAGACAACGCGAACAAACTGCTGCAGTTATGCGCTGACCACAGGCTGTTTCTGTGTAGCACTAACTTCCGAAACAACTGAAGCCACTTGTGGCGACCCCCATACTCAAACCAACCTGCAATAGAGCTAGATCACATTGCGATTAGCTACTGGTGGCAAGGGTCAATTACTGACTGTCGCTCGTTCTGGAACACCTATGCGGATTCGGATCACGCGCTTGTTCGTTGCTGCTTCTCGTCGCGCTCTTCAGGGACACGCAAGATGCACACATCTCGCCTGGTCTTTGAGAAGCTCTCGGACCGGTGTGAAGCAAGCCTATCAAAACTACCTACTGAAGTCTCTCGAACAAGGCGTCTTCTGATGTTAACTCTTACTGGAAGGTAATGTCCACAACCCTGCAAAATGCAGGGCGCTCCGCCTGTGGAATGGTTCAACCAACCAGATCTAGACAATGGATCTCGAGCGACACTCCAAGGTTGCCCGAAGCTCGGATACGTATTCCTCCTGGTCGAAAATATAATACCGCTGTCACACTTCAGGTGAAAAATATCATTTTCGCTGACCGAGGAACCTAGTGAGTCCGGAAAGCTGAGGAAACACAGGAGGCGAGAAACTCTGGGAATGTGCGTAAACTGTTCCTGCGGATATGCGCAACGGGCCCCAAGAAGTCTTCGGTGAGCGAAAAAAACCACTGATAACAACGGTTTGCTTATCTGTAAAAAAGAAGAGTGCCTGATTGTTGGTCTGAATATTTTCAAGACTGATTCACCTAACCACCTGCTTAACGGGATTCCCAACCGGTAATGCAGCCCTGGACAGTGAACTTAGAACCCCAATAGCTTCGGAAATAAGCGAGTGCCTTTTGTCCCTCGAGCGTCACCGAGCTGCTGGTCCTGGCGCACTCTCACCCGCTATGTTCAAAGATGGGGGTAAATCCTCAGCCGGTATGTCTACCTTATTAGCTTCCGTCTGGGTGGAAGAAAACGTCCCAGCTAAGTGGGATGAGCTGATAGTGGTGCCTATTTTCAAAAAGGGGAGTCGTAGTGGGTGTCGCAATCACAGAGGAACTAGGTTGCCAGACTCTTCGCGTCGCCTCCTGAAGGAGCATGAAGAGAGGGCCCGAGAACGGTAAGCAAGATTCCGGCACTATGAATCACATCTTCACACTCTGTCAAAGGTTGGATGAACGACATGGCTATAGACGCCCTACAATCTTGGTGACGCTCGACTTCAAAACTACGTTCCATTTTGTCAACTGGTTGGTTCTTTTCACCCCGCTTGCGCAATAGGGTATGTTCCAGAAGTTATCGAATGTCATGTGCTGTTTGTATTCATATACTTGTGGGTGTGAGAGTGCATGGGGAGCTCTCTGAAAGTTTTCCTACAAGCAGTGAGGTCCAGCAAGGATGTTCACTCCCCATTTTTGTTTAGTTGCGTTATTTATGAGACATTGATGCGAACCGTGGTGGGCAGATCTCTCCGAGCAAGGTTGTCGACCTGTAAAATGCAGACGACACTTCTCATTTTTCAAAAAAGAGTAGGAAGCGCATGCTTTACTTGAAAAGCTGGTCAAAGTCATTCAGTCCTTCGACATGTGCTTCACGCCCACAACGTGCAATCATTCTGCAGGACGTACAGTCTTTGAACATACCTCTGAGAATTCAAGGAGGTTGTGGAACGCCATACGTATCCCAGAAGTTGCATTAGCTATGACGGTAGTGTGACAGACAAAGTGAACGTACGGGTCTCGAAGGCCAGAATTGTGTTTGCCAACTTTTGGCGTTAAAAAGGCATTTCACTGGGTCTCGACTACAGTGCTGGCTGTATTGTTGTACGGCTGCGAGGCTTGGTCAATTTGAGCGGAGGATATGAGTCGTCTTTAGGTCGCTGACCACCGATGTCTTAGAGGTATAGCAGGGGTCGGCTGGAATCATCAAGTTCGCAATGAGGTGGTCAGGAGACGGGTTTTTGGTGAAGCAGAGGGTACTTCACTCAAAGAATGCATCCAGCGTTGTAAGCTAAGACGGCTGGGCCATGTGTTATGCATACCGAGTTACCACCTGCCGAGACGAGTGCTGTTTTTCGTGCCTAATTCAAAGTGACGGAAACCCAGAGGTGGAAAGAATTTGACATGACACAATAAAATGATGCCACGGAAAGTTTTGGTGCTGTTGGTGTCGTTCGCCTTCCAGGATGGGGTTCACGTGACCCTCGCTATGCTTGAATGGGGAAACTGAACGATATGGCGGCTAACTGTTGTCAGTGGTGTTCATGCTGCCAGTTTCTATTCAGATTGCCGGACTGAGTGCTGGAGGTGTAGACACCTTAGACGTTTGTGGTGGGCTAGCCCTAAGTCCACCTCCCTACGCCATGTCTTTCTTCTTTCGAATATATGACTTTATTGAAATAAATTGACATGGCAGTGAAGCCCCGATGTTCTCATTTGGTGTTGCTGTCAATGATCATGATGATGCTGTTCCTTCGGATATGTGCCTACCTATCCGTGGATGATTTGCTTACACGTACTACACCATGTACCCGTACTCACAAGGAACTCTTCCGTGGAGGAAGCAAATCAGGAGGCACCAAATATTACTCTATTACGACCTGCGCGAGGAAACCAACCTCTTACAACCAAGGAACAAGGGCTTTATTTCCTCAGAGTACTGATTTACGCCCTGGGTAGAAACATTACGGAGAACATGCCCTACATCGTTCATCCGTATTTACCGGTCTAAGGACAATACCAGATGTACTACTGAAGCAATTTCCCGCCGCAAGGTGTTCTCGGCTGAACTGGACTGGGTTTGTCCTGTAAGTTAGAGTATTGTTAGGAATATATCACACCTGCAATACAGATTGAAGGTAATGGGGCTGGGACGTAAATGACGCAAATCATGAAAACTTGATATTTATCGGTTTCTAGTAATTGGGCTTTTGTTGCTGTCAGGCAGGTGTAATATTCGTCATAAGTCACCTTGTTTCGCGGCTCTCATCAAAGTTTGGATAGATAACACGAAAATAACGTGTTCTTAATGACTCAGATGACGAAGGCTGGTGATCACCGTACGTCAGCATTTCTAAATGTGTCAGTATTTTAGAGAGAGAGAGAGAGTCATTTCACAAGATGAATGAAGCTCAAATGTGAGAAGTCACTCGAGGAGCCGGTCAATACCACGAGATGTGGTTTCCGTGAGTGAAGGATGCCTGGCATTATATCCTGTTTATATGCGAGTTAGTCACACTGCTGATTAGCCACTTGTGACCGAACGGTTAGGTGTTTGAAGTACTAGCCGGGAGGTCGCGGGTTCGAAAATCCCTACTGAAGTTTCGCACTGCTGATGATTCCCAATAGGGATGAAGGAGCTGTATAGTGCTTCGTGGATTTTCAGCATAGACTGGCTTGATTAACGGGACAAAATCTCAATTGAGAATTACCGAATCTCCTCACGCTACAATCAACTTCTCAGTCAGTTTACGGAACACCTAGCTGTTCTTTTCCAGGTGAGACGAAGATTCCATCACATAAACGGAAGCTGTTTAAAATACTGATACATGGCTGGATCTTCATTACATCAATGTAAAAGGCGTGAGATACGGTTGCCCTTGTTCGTCTCCTCCTGTGATGAGGGTCCACCCACATCAAGGGAAATAGCAGAGTAAAACTGATTGGTGGGTTGAGCTGATCCATGCCTATCACAGATGACTGGCTTAGTTGTCAGAACATAGGTGAAGCGTGAAGTTTGAGGGGTAGGGGTTGTGTCTGTCTCTTTGTCATAACACGAGTTGGCAGGATCGCGCGGACTGAGTTTGATCTGGTGAAGCGTGCATATTCCGCCTAGTGCCCATAATGCTTGCGTTCAAAGGTGCATGGTCAACTGTCAGACAGCCGGTCAGCTGCAATTATAACTTTTGATTGATGAAAAGTGCATTCACTGCCTGGTCTCTGTACCATATGTGTAGGTTATTCACACAATGACGTTCACATGTCTCGATCAAAACTGTTTCTTTACCTCATAGCAAAGATCAGCCCAATTTGACCGAGTGGAAATTGAATGCCTTGTCCCAGTATTACTCCACTACTTAGCGTTGACTAGCACTAAGCAGCCTTTAAGCTAAACTGGTCAGGAGATCACTCTGTGGTAATTTACGAAGAGTTATCGTGCACTGCCTGGTTTAACGTGACTTTCCGGATTTCCCTGTCAACATGCAATGCCCTCAGGAGCAATGAAACAAGCGTCCAGAAGGTCACTACTTGTTTGGGAGAATGACTACTCAGATTCTAAAAAATTTGAGATTTACTAAAGCCCAAGTCAGAACGGCTACTATCAATATCCCTATCCGGTTTGACCCTGTTTTAATTCTTGGTCACTCAAACTAAATATGGTGGTATATATTCTGCACGCGCCAAAACAGAATTCGTCCAAAAAAGGATAAAGTGCAACATGAATAGTTAAAGTGAGTCGACCCAGCAACCGCGACTAGCAGTTACTGCCATCTGGCGGCAACCTCCGTCCTTTTTTTTTGCGTTTCATCACCTACTGGCGGGAAGCAAATAAATAACTTTGTATCGCTCTGGTAACACCGCCCTGGAGACAAGAACACCACCCTTTAGTCGCGTTTCCTGGTTGCTGGTCCACGTTTGCTGACATCATCTACGTTACAGTCATGTGCAACGTTTGTGACAACCGGCGCGTGTTGGTTGTGAAGCGTGTGCTGGACATGTAGTTCGACCTGGTAAGAACCAGCTCTGGGGTTAGCCGCCTTTTTATGAGACATTTACGCCACTGTCATCAGCTGCATGGCTTGCCCGCTGATGTTGCATCCTGTCGGGGCTAAACCACTGTTGTGTACGCTGCGTTCAGTGCTTGACGAATAGAGGGTGGAGATAACAAAACCCGATGAATCATGTGTCTGAAAGGTCAATGGTGCCTCGCAAACTGTTCGCGTTTTCTGGCGTCAGCAAGTTGAGGCTTGACAATAAGTCAACAGAATACTTTTCTCATTCACCCGCATGATGCGGGTCGTTCGAAAATTCAGACCACCAATCGCTGTCTACAGCTGCATGCTTCACATGATAGCGTAACTGTAGAATCAAAACTGGTGCGCTATTGGGAAAGTGATGGAATATGCCATCTCGTGGATTGTGAAGTCTATCTGCTATGAAGGATTTACCTTGAGCCAAAAAGCAAGTGAAGTTCTCTTTGACAGTTCTAATAAGCTTACCTCATGTCCTCTAATAGATAATTATAAAAAGCCGGAAACGTAACCGGACCAGGGATATAAAACGCTTTAATGTCGCTAATCAGCGAAGGGTTACAGCTTACAGTATTAGCTGTAAACTCAACGAGTGGATGTAAGGAAAAACTAACCAGCTCATAGAAGAGCCGAAGTGCAAAGAGAACGGAGGATGATTTTAGACGTATTGGGTACACCTTGTGATCTATGCAGTTATGGGATTTCTGCCTACTCAGTACTCCGAAAGACAAGGCTTCGTTCACAACGACAGAGCGTAGGTGATGTGTTGAGGGCGAGACAATGTGAGTGTGGAAGAGCGTATTGGTTTCGCTAAGTATTTTTCGACATATTACTCAATTCAACGCTTAGGTGACGGATGACGATTTGAGTTTCGTTGAAATCATGGGGACCGAAACTCATGTTTAAACAGGTGATAAAGCACACTGAAAGAAATAGACAAGTCTCATTCACTTATTCACTGAATGCCCGTTCGGGATATAGCAATTCAACTGCGTGCAAAAAATTGCTGGATTAATTGTTTGTTAAGTGTGAAAGCACACTATTTTAGTTTTGGCAAATTAGCGGAACCAATCAAATTTTTCCTTAGCTGAGCTCTTTGTGTCCGCTATGGCTGTGCAACGACAAAAACTAGGAACCTTTGCTTCCAAAAAGACAGTGTTGGACGTTTTCCATATCTCGGTTTGCATCTACTCTTGCTTTCCTCCAAACACGATTCACGTTGTGCGCCGCTCCTCTCCCAAGTTTACCTCAATGTGATAGCTATTCACGTTCGGACAAGCCGCTCCCAGCTTAAGGTCTTATGGGATTCGGAGTATTATTACTATTGCTATTATTGGTAATTCATGTCTCTCTACGCTTGTCAGGTTGTCCCGTTCTTGTGTGCTTCTTATCCGCACTTGAGACGGTGCAGTCGGATAGTGGTAGATGTCATAACAGAAATTCCGTCGAACTCAGGGTGCTTATCTTTTTTACTTAGAAGAGAAGCTATACCGAAAAGAACCTACCTCATAGAAACTGTCCTCCCACGCATTGTTTTCGGAGGAGGGTCAGATTGTGGTGCTGTTTGTGGGCGTCGTTGTGCAGAGCCATCCCCGCTTTCCTCTAACTTATACGCGCTGGCTGCCTGGAGTCGCGACCCTTCAACACTATCGGAAGAACTGGTCCGTGACATCGTGGTGCTTGTCGGATTGGTGCTACCACTGTCGATCGTAGCGCCTGCACTTTCGGTATCCAGTCGAGACACAGCTTTGATGTCCTTGGTTAAAGTCGAGAGCTCTTGACACTCTGGAGAATTTTGAACTTTCTCGTTGAGCAGAGCAAGTAGTTGGGGTGTACGAGGGGAGTTAATGCCAGAGCGATGTGGGTAAATAGCTTTTGGCATGGCGAGTGGTAGGAAAGTTTGTGTTTCCTTCACCGCACATGTGGTAGCAGATTTAGGGTCAACATCAGATAGAGAGATAAGAGAACATTTGTGTCCTTTTGGTATTTCACATCTCCGTGTGAGCTTTGAACTCTGATATTGATGAATCAGGGATTCGGCCTGAGAGAGCAAACAAAGGTAACATAAAGAGGTATTCGGGCACTGTGAAATTGTCACTGCAACTGAAACCAAAGATGGCATAGGCAGGATGACACTGGAAATTAAATCGCCACAGTGAAGCAAGAAACTGACTTTTCAAGGACCTACGCGTGGAGACAAGGCTTGTGTCTGTGTGGATTTTTTTTCAAGCACATAAAACGCACTAATAAAAGCAATATATCAGCACCAGTTACTGGCGCTTAACTATCATATGACAATAAAAAGGATGCCTCGATGAAGGGTGAATTAGAGATGACAAAGAGCTTAATTCAGGAAGTTCCAAAGTCCTGTGGAAAGCGATCAAGCGCACTCGTATTAGGACTTTCAAAAAAGTGAAAATAACCACAACTGAGCATTATATCAGGATAAGATGGCTACAGGAAGATCGACACAGAATCCTTGAAAAGCCCTATGCAACACAAAACCAACATAAAAAGGTAAACTTCAGCTAGGTGGTGCAGCTAATGGTTGGATCTATGATCGCCAGTGGGACCGGTTAGGTGTAATATTTTTAGGGTTTTCTGCTGCTTGTAGAGAAAACCACGGTGACCCCGATCAGGCAAATGAGAAAAAACGAATCTCAACAGACTGAAGGACGGATATGCATCCATTCCTAGCCGTTATTACATGATAAAATTGCATTGTCTTTACAAACTCTTTCAGAGTTTCTTTCCAGGGGTGTGGGTCATTAGTATGTTACAGACTACCGCTGTTGATAAGTTATACCAGCTATCTTCGGAAATCAGCAATTAATTTGAAAACCAACGATCATAGTTGTGGGAGGTACGCATACCCGATAGGCCCCACGAAGAGCGAAAACTGTAGTCGGCTGTCGAATACTTTTCAGAAACCATATAAGCAGTGTGGTATGTCAAGAAAATATACCATGATATCTCGAGTATTGTATTAGCTTCAACATGAGGCGGCCTTTGTTTAGCACAGGCGGTTGAAGTTCGTAAACGAGACCTCCAGTCACTCTAACGTTTACACTAATGCAATTTGAAAACGAGGTGGCTCAGTGGTTAGGTCGCGAGTTTACTGACCGGAAGGTCCGTAGTTCGAACCCGACCTCTGCATCTCGGCTTCCCCTGTCTAGGCTTCGGCAACCTGGCAGTATCCCAGCCCTCGTGCTTCCTTTTGGTTGCATGGCAGTTAGGCACCGAAAGGGTGCTACAGCTGAACGATTTTTTTTATAACATAGGGTTAATGGAAACTCGGAGACTTTGTCTACCTGATGAGCCCCAAGAAAAGCGAAGGCAGTAGTGGGTTGTCGAAGAGTTTTCAGCAACTTTAAGAAGTGTCCTATGTAAAGAATACGGACAAACTGGTCCGTTGTGAACAGAGTGCGTAGCTCATAAATGGGCAAGACACCCAAAACAAATAGCCGGAGAGCGGGAAACGATGCGTGATGGGGAAATGCACATGAAACTATTCCACCTTTTTAAGGCTCAAGTTTCCTCGAAGGGCTCTATTTCGCAAGTGGCTGGCTGAATAAGGCATAAGGAAGCCTCGAACACAGGGAGGCCTTTCTTGTCTTGGCCTATATGTATAGGTACTGTTGCCTCGTGGGGCCTGCTGTGTCCTACCTGCTGATCCTGCTATGTAATGACAGGAACTTACTGAGCTGCAAAGGCACTCGAACATACTTTCCACCGAAACAGTACACACAGACTGAACATTGACCATGTGATACGTGCACAAGGTTGGTTCCCTTTTCGTGCGGAGATTTTAGACGTTTACCCTGACGTAATCCAACTGACCCCTTCACTGAAGGCCTGAAGCAGTCTTGGTACTTGAGACGTGTACCTTTAAATGGCGATCAGCCGGACATCCTGAAGCGAGTCCCAACCCGTCCTTTCAACCCAAGTAACATGTGAAGAGGACTATGTCGGATGGATCATCCAGATAGTTAGATCCCTTTGACTTCCGAGTTTATATGCATTTGAGTGTCAGACCTTGTCTTTGATTCGTTTCGCTGAGCTGCTTAACTCGGACACAAACCTGGCCACTCTGGGTGACTTCACCAACGCGCAGTAGATTATCTGAGCGTCGCAGTTTAGTGATACGTCGAAGTGCAATTCTAATGAAGCGAACAGATCAACAACCATCTATACAACCAAAGTTCCCGAAGCAAGCTTGCTGCTGGGACGACTTCGCCTGCTGATAAATATCTGCGCGCAATACCGCTTAATTCACCCAAATTCAGCCGGCTTTACTTGAACTCCGTGGGAATATTCGTTGTAACATATTAGCAATAAGCATGTGGCACCAAGGGGGAGAAATGGCTCAGTGTTTAGGGTGCGAATTTACTGACCGGAAGATCCGTGATTCAAATCCGACCTCTGCATCTCGACTGCTCCTGTCTAGGCTTGGGCAACCTGGCAGTATCCCAGCCCTTGAGGTCCCTTCGGGTGGCACAGCAGCTAGACACCGAAAGGGTGCTACAGCTGAACGATTATTATTATTATGTGGCACCAATCAGTCAGGTAGGAAAATCAAGAGGTAACGACCACGATGAGCTATTGGCATGCCGGTGAAAGTAGGACCGATAAGAAAAAGTCCCGTATATCTGAAGATATCAGGATGAGTGATCGTGAAAGACAAGAGGAAATCCGAAGACCTGGGGAAGAAAAAGTCTCAGTAAACGGTTATTCGTTTGGAGCACACAGCGCTGACTGGCTCAGCACGGCAACACAGCCAGATGGAGTTCCTAGAATTCTGAACTCTGCTGGGAGAATTAGTAAGTAGAAGTTTCAACTGGTCGCGCTGGGCTTTCCATCATCGTGGGCCGCTGTCGAGGTGCGATTTGAAAGGAAAGGTGCAGTCAAGCTACATGGCAAGTAAGTGCAAAGTAAGATTAGTCGGAAAGACTGACTGAAGCACAGGCACAAGTGTCTCAATAACTGTAATTAACGAATGAGTGCTGTCCAATTTGACAGGCTTGCAGCAGACCTGCGGTGGAGGTTCAGGAAAGTACATGGCCAGGTACCAGTTCGAATTTTTGCAAGATGTTGCCGCCCATTCAAATAACAGTGTCTTAGTGGCCAATGCACATTTCCAACGAATAACGTGTTTCATTTAATCACCGTCTCGGTGAGATATGCACGTTTATAAGGATGCCCATCTGATGCCAGGGTGTAATTCAGAGGGATGGACTGATGTGTCACCCGCCAAAGCGACATCCACCTCACTCTTCCTTCAGGCCGAGCACTCAGCGAGATATTCTTCGAATTAGTTTTGTACGTCGACAATAACTAGAAACAAGCCGTTTGTTTACTGACCATTTGCGCGGACAGCTCATTAAAATTTGAGCTCATAGTGATATGATATTAATAATAACAATATACGTTTGTCCTCACAGCCGCAGTGGCACATCAACAAGGCTAACAGAAAACAATGAAATGACACCGGAGAGCAAAGGATGGGGCGGGACTGAGCACTGAGTAGTGATGGAGGACGGGACAGAAAGCTGAACTGTCAAAATGAATACAGACCGGGAAGTTGGCCTGGCGTGAAATAAGAGTACATGCAGGTGGAAGGCCAATGAAGACTGGAACTGAAAGGTATCAACGACCTGTGATCATGGTGGCACGATAAATAAAATAAGTAAACGAATAAAGTAACCAAACAAAACAAGGACGTCCTAGATAAGCTATTTCAGCGTACTTTCCAAATGCAGGGATACTGGAAGGTGTATAGTATAAGAGAGGTGTGTTCACCTATATAGAGGTGATATGGAAAACGGTGTGTCACTGAGTGTCGAATGGAACGAAACCAGTTACGCTGCATTTGAAGTAGGTGATTCATTTATTAGGCTTATGGACAGCTACACTAACCAGATGAATTTATTAGCGAGCCTGTTAAGCGATAAAGATGTCCGGGTCTTCTCTTCGGGAGGAAAACCGAGGCATGTTAGTGGACTTTCAGAAATAATTCGTTTGTTTACCTTAACAGCAGTCCTACATTTGACTTTATTATTGGGAATTCACTTGTTATCGGGTGCTCTCCCTTCAGATACTTATTACTGATGACGATCGCCTTTTGTTTTGAGAATCTCATGTCTTTCCTAAGCCCACCAGATCTCAGAACTAAAAGTTAGGTAACGCCTGTTTTCACGAACACGGGGTTTATTCAGGATGAGTTGGTAGCCTGGCCGAAAACACTGAATGTCACCCCAAACCAGCAACAAGTTCATCTGTTCATGTGCACGTAGGCTTTCTTGATGGATCGTTTCGCTCCTTACCTAAACGATCTAGCGCGAAACGTGTGCACGCATCAGAAAATCCTGTCGCGACAGGATTAATTTTGCGAACTAGCATCGTCGCTGACACATGACTCGTTTGCTTTTCCGGTCATGCACTCACGTGGTGAGGGCTTAGACAGAATAAACATTTGCGTTCGTCACGTGGCTGCGCTAAGGTCACACCCATGGTATGACGTGGGTCTGTCTGGTTGTGCGAAGGTCATTCGAAGTGGCTAGAAGCATGAACGAAAACAAAACGATGGTCGGTGAGTTGTGAGGGATAGAAGTTTCAGTATACTTCTTCAACTGGCATACATAGCAATATACAACGGTAGACTGTCCAGAAAGTCATAATGATTGGCTCACGAACCGGATTTTAATCTTTAAACGACATTGCAGAGGCATGCGCGCACAATCAGCCTGATGGAGGCGATCGTTTCAAACTATCCCCATGCAGGCACTCTGTCGTGGTGCGTGAGCTATTGTACGAACGGTTTGGACAGAATGACCACCTATGCTGGTCATATGGACGCGAGAAGGCCAGACAAGAAGACAAAGTCAACCGAGAAGTAGAAGTAACAGTGAAACCGCTATGGAATTCAGTGGATCAGTTAGCTCTAGATGGTTTGTCGCTCTGTGGCATTGTGGAGCGTTTGCTTGCAAGAGTGGGCTGAAATTAATTACTCCGTGCGTACGCTGCCCGATGAGTTTGGAGAATAATGGGGAGACGTTTTGTACAGTGAAAGTCAATAATGGGTATTCAAAAAATCTCAGTCAAGCAGTCGATGAAAAACTGATCTTAGTAGCAGCAGCAGTAGATAGCTTTGGGTATTGGAAGGCAATGTGACTGGGAAGTCTTAGGGAAAAGCTCATCAGAGTAAACAGACACACAGATTATGAGAAATCTGTTTCAAACTTCTGCAGCCCACCAATCCCACTGGGTCGGCACGAATGGACTGTTAAAATTGGACGGAAGGTCACCGGACACCAACGAAAGAATTTTGACCTAAACGAGTGGCGACACTTTTAAGATTCAAAGCCAAGCATCGACTAACAGCAGTCTAGATATGGATATTTTCATAATCTGATGATCCCAACTAAGACCAAAATTCCAAACAAACCACAGTGATGACGGCACACTTAAGTGTATAATAATGTAACATAGTTGCGGGTGAGACTTAGTCCGCTCAGATCTTTCGGAGACGGTTGATAAGCTAATCGTTCAGCTGTAACACCCCTTCGGTGCCTAGCTGCCATGCCACCTGAAGGAAGCACGAGGGCTAGGATACTGCCAGGTTGCCGAAGCCTAGACAGGAGAAGTCGAGATGCAGAGGTCGGGTTCGAACCACGGACCTTCCGGTCGGTAAATTCGCGCTCCATCCACTGAGCCATCTCGCCCCCGGAGACGGCTGAACCAATTTGTGGAATGAAAAGAGAGCTTGTACGAAAGAAGGCGTACGAATTTGGAACGATTTTTAACCGTGGACATATTTTATAGTTCATTTTTGAACGTATCAATGTAAGCAGCTCGATACGATCATGAAATAAGTTAAAGACCACTCAAGTTTTCAGTCGAATTGCACAACTAGTCAACAAGATGTTTTTGAGCATACTATTCTTGTGAGATTCCCAAGGACAAAAGTCGGTTCTTAACCATTCTTTCATTAGAGGTTCCTTTGTGTGTGCACAGATTCGACAAACTTCGTGAAAATTGTTTGCAGAATACGAAACTGTTGTATTTTAGCATAATCACCTTGTTGCTGATGAACCTCAATGTTCGATGGGGTGCAGCTCACTATCTTGTTGGGAGGTACCGTATTTTTCGTAGGCTCATTTGATGTGTAGTCTTGCAGTCAGACCGACCAAGTCTGTGTGGAACAGTATTGATAATCTTTTCGCAAACTAAGCCAGCACAATCTCTGATGGTCGGCGTCATCCAAAATAAAATTCTCCTCATTACTGGAATGACATTATCCAAATCCGAGCTACTTACTTCGGTTAATAATGTCAACTTGTGGTGTGACAACTTATTATCGTTATTTATTATAAATTATTATTTTACTGTTCCAGATAACTCAGAACCATTCGCAACTGTATTGGAAGCCAGTTTTGCATGTTTTCTTCTCACTTGCTTCGATAGCTTTCACATAACATGTAACACTTTCTTCACGAATGACTTGCTAAACGACTAGAGTAGTTGTTGAGAGAAATCCATCCGTTATGCGTGTGCACGCGTGTGTAGGAGCCCCCAGTAGTGCGAACTAGAGTTAGAATGGAGGAGTCAGTTGACAACAGATAAGTGATTCCTAACCACTAGATAACTATCGACTTTGATGGGACTTCGAAAGTTGCTAAGATGATTTCGCGTTATCAGCTGACCGGGATGTAATGCACCAATTAGTAGCCTAAGCTGAGATATCGTTCAAATTACCACTGGTATAGGTTAATTTAAGTGTGCTAGACAGCGCACGATGTCGTTCTCAATTACCCAGCCATCATCATCATCATCATAAGAGACAGCAACATCAGTGTTGACAATAATGCTTCACTGCCGTACAACCATAAAGTTTATTTAATTATCTTTAACGCCTTAGAGTGAAAAAAAGAGAAAAGAGTGGGTGGGGGAGGGGGAGGGGACCTAGTGCTGGCCTATGTCAAGCGTTCTGATGTGCCTATGCCTTCAAGCGCTCAATCAGGCAATCTGGAAAGAAACTGAATTGGAAGGAGTATGTTTGGAGACTTTACGTTCTGAAGCATGACTTTGCACTTTGAGTGTGCTAGGTAAATGCTAAAAGATGACAGGATGGTGGCCAGTCTATACAACAGGGCTTGTGCTTCACCTTGGTCTTCAAAGATGAGGGTGATGGCGTCTGCGTACTCCAGATCGACAAGCTCCTCAACAGCAACAATTTGAACGCCGGGGTTTCGAAGACCTTCCAGCGTTCACCTCAGTATTTCACCAATGACGAATTTGAATAAGAACGGAGAGAGTGGATATCCTTGTCGGACACCTCTTTTTGTAGTGAAACTTTTGGGGAGCTCACCATACACTCACAAGCCCCGAAGTGTGTGAACATAGAGACTGAATTATGCTCAAAAGCTTCTGGGGCATACGCTGTTGAGCAAGTGTAGTTAACAGCACTGACGGATCGACGAAGTCGAACGCACCCTTGAAGTCATGGAACACAAAAATTGTGGGTCGTCTGTACATGTGGTGCTGCTCTAACACCTGACGGAGTGTGGAGATGTGGTCAACACAGCCTCTACCCGGGCGAAATCCCGCTTGATTCTCACGAGTCAAGGTTTCACGTGCCACCGTAAGACAACGGAGAATCAGTGAGCTCAGAAGCCTTGTCACAACAGGAGTCCAAATAACACCTCTGTGGTTACTACATTCACTGCGAGTACCCAGTTAGACGTGCTTAATCTATCGAGAGGCCCTTCTTTTACCCAGTCATACGTTGGGATGGCTTACGACAACTTACCTTGCTGGTAGGAAGTGGGACATTCAGCAAGCACGGATCATCCGCGGAAATTTTTAAAATTCGAAGCATTACAAATAGCACGTGGACACAGGGTTGGTTGGCCGGTGGGACCACTCTGGGAACCGACTCAGTTGGTCTTCTTGGACTGCTGTCATCAGCTGGTAGATAATCTTGACAGTTGCAAAGCTGCGGACCAATGACAACGTGAAAACGAGGTCGTCTGCGAACTGAACCGAGTTGTGTTGGGTCTACACGCTCGTCACCTGTGTGCTGAGCGTTGTTACGACAAGCCTGGGTGGTACGCGAAACAAGGACGAAAGCATTCGGTGCAGGTTGGCAGACGAGAACAAACGAACGAGTCAGTGCTTGTTTAATTGACTGCTCCGTAGCAAACGGTTTAAGTTCTCCTGTCAGCTCGCAAGATGCCGGGCTTTGTTTGAAGTTGAACTGCACACGGATTGTTGAATCCTTTGTGGGTGACGTGACGCGCACATACATCGCTCAGTCACACATATCGATAAACGGCCTCTGGGACAATAAGGCTGAAAAAATGGAGCAAAACAAACACACATCTGTGCAAACTTGTTTCTGGGTTAGGTAAGATCATAAAATATTAAACTGAGTGAGTTAACTTGAAGGATTTTTTATTCCCTATATTCCGTGTAGTGAAGTTTAGCAATTCTGTGGGGCGGGGAACTAAATCAGAAGAGAACTGACCTATCCACCAATTACCAGCAATTCCGACAGTGGGTTCTTCCGGTATCGGTCGTTCATGAGTGTGGATGATGCTGTGCTGTCTTCAGTATGTCGCTGTATGCACGAACTGATCGTACGATTAATGCATAATCCAGGTAAGTTTAGTATGCTTGGGATCCAGTCCACTGATTATCGATACCGTTTGCGACATGATAGTGTACAAATAAAATCGATTCGCAGCACCAGGAGTGGTAAGCCAAATGTTCCATGTTTCTAGCAGCTGATCAGTCCATACCAGCACGAGGGATGACAAGTCACTACAAAGACGGCTACTGGTACACCTCGCTTTTAGTCCCCCGAAAAGACCCAATTACTATCCCTTCCGGGACGGGCATTTACCTGGTGGCTCATTGTATGGATAGCGTAGAAAGACTGATATTAAAACAGCAAATAATGGTCTTTCTGTTGAAGAATGACATTTTGTCAGAAAGGACGACACAGAACTGAAGGAGGGGTGATAGAATATTTTGATTATTTGTGTCTGGCAGTTAGTCTAAAGAGAGAGTAGGCATGGTCATGAGTTTTCACCATTCATAGACATGGAGACATTGGCTTTTCGGCCTTACGGGGAATCATCAACACTGCGTGCGATTGGGTTGCATCCGTGGAACAATGCGATAAAGATAATTACAAATCTAAATCCTCACTGCCAGCTATCATGGCAAGGCACAAGGAAAACACGAACATTGTGGGCCTCATTTTCGCAATCCGGTTGTTGAAGTTACTGTGAAGGTCCCTTCCATGATTAGTTTACATACGAACAATTGCGGAATTTTAAAGAGCCCATTGTTTGATGGTTCGAACCCTGCGCACTGATTGGTGAAAAAAGCCGTCTTCTGTTCCACTGGCTATGGTTGAGTAACTTCGAAAACCGTCAAACATCTCTTCACTCAGACAAATTGAGCGACGATTCAAATGCCCACAAAGACTGAGAGTTCTAAATGAAGTTCATTGGAAACAGACAACCTTGAGGCAGGGATTCGTTCTCGTAGGATCTGTTTAGCAACCTAGGTGTTTAGAATTTATAATTTCGCGAGATTATTACCATGTAAAACTGACTTTGGTATTCGAATTTCTTTTCGTCGGAATGGCACGCGGTCAATGTGTATTTACTCGTGTGCCCACTGGCTGATCAGGCATATGTCAGTAACTAGGTGGTGCTAGCATTATTTCCAACAAAGAGTTCGAAGTGCATTCAGTCAGAGAGAATTAGGAAAAAAACGACCTCCGTGTGATGGGAGGATGTCTTGCAAGTGGAAATTTATTTGGTGCCATGAGAGAACTCCCGTTTATCACATATTGACCCAACACAGTTGGGGGCTGACAAATTTGCTTACCCAGGGGAGGGGGTTACATTTCTCACTGGAAATGAAAAACAACAAATTAACGAACATTTTTTCCACTCGACCACGGCGAATACATACATGGGCTGCTTTTTTGTTGTTAGTCACTACCAGTCTCCAACGCGAGCAGTATATGTTTAGATTAGTGATGATAAACCTTGAATAAGACGGAAGGAGGCATAGTGGCGATAAAATCACATGTCCAACTTTTAGAACAAATTACTCAGGACTCTATTGTTCTAGCTGATGGCGCCTTGTAAAATTGGTCAAGCGGATGCGGTGTGCAGAGTATCAGCGAGTGGATGTTCTACTTTGTTGGGTGTTTTTCGAGGCGAATTTAACGAGAACTGAATGTATCGGGACGCCACCCGTGGAAAGTAACTTGGTTGTAACGCTAAGTGTTCTCTTGATGTCCATGCAGTTCGCCATGAGACGCTCATCTGGGTAACCTGATGCAGGCCAGTCATATGTCAGGTTGCGGCTATGAACAACTGACGGATATCCAACAGAGATTGCCCCACAGTTTGCACAGCCCTATTGCAGAAAACAGTTATAAAAATGTACCGACGTATTTGAAAGTGTAAACAGGCATGACGTGTTCGACCACAAGTAATGTCTCAAACACCTAAAAATTGCAGGCGAAACCCTCAATGGGACACCGAGTCCATGATCGATTTTAACCAAGTTTATTCTTACTAGATTCTCAAAACATGACAAGCAACAAAATAGTATGAGAATGGGTTCGATGAACAGTTAGAAAATCATTGTGTTAGCATTCTTTTTCCGAGATAAAAATGCGGGATCATTCATTCAGAGACCTTCGGATTATGGCCTAAGTATTCGCGGTAAAAATGGGGCGAACAGTAAGATAAACCTAGAGAAGCAAAATAAAAAGGGCGGACAAGCTGATTGGTAAGGATATCTAACAGCGGGGTGGGTGGCATCAAAATATTAAGGCCGGACACGTCCTGTTTTCGGTTGGCGCGGAAAAGCTATTCTCAGTGATGTTTTCAGCAGTGACAATGTAAAACAAACTATCCTGTCCGGCGGAGCTTGTTTTTGAACTCCTGAAATCAACTAATATTTCAAGATCAAGCTTTTCACTGCGAACAGGGAAGACCGCCCTTGAGGCGATTTGCTTCCTCAAGAGCGAAATAGGACAGCTGGTAAATTTAAGAGCCGTTTTAAAGTGCGTGTGTGGAAAAGGGGCTAAAAAGGATGGTAATTTGAGGGCGTTCACTGGAAAATTGAAGAGAAAGGATGAGATATCTGAAGTGATTTATGGTGCATTGCAACAGGTTGTAGTAGAATCTGATGGACTACTGGACTGAAAGTATTCGAAAACAATCTTTATCAAAACGGACTCCTGTCTACATGGCTCCAACGATGGTACAGATCAAAATCTGTGCTATCTATGAGATCACAAAACAGGCTTTTTTCAAACAGCAAAAGCTATATCTATATATAGATCATTTGATAACGTTAGGTGACATTCGGGGCGTCTTTTGACGACCCTGATTCGGTTTCTCGTACATAAATATTTACCAGTCTTCCTCTTGATGTATTCCGAATTCACACTAACGTAAAATGAAGCCTGTTTTGACATGCCTCAGACACATTTTATCGTCTCTCGATGCGAGTTTAAAACATCTCAAGGGATATCACTGAAAATTTAGCAACTACCTGTAACCCCCTGATCAGAGTCCGAATATCCAAGGGATCAATTATGTAGATGTACACACGCCTCTTGTGCGCACATGGTCTTGTACGGATGACCTCACGGGTCACGTATGATTTGCAGTAGACCGGTCGAGATGAAGAGCTGATTCTAATTATCACTCGGAAGTAACAAAAGCGCTGGTGCGACTGGCGTGGACGTTGAGGAAGCACAAGAAATGTTGAGGCCGATATAAGAATAATTTTGAGTCGGATAATTAAGTCAGTTAGTCTTAACTATCGAAGTTGAACACGGAAAACGATACACATGTCGGCAACAGGGAGGATCATCTTGGTTTGAAAGATCACTGGGCACGGCTACAGCCCAGGCTGTCAGCAAACCAAAGAAGTGCGAAGTGATTAGCTGCACAAAATTAGCATCATTGGAATTCGTTGGATAAATTATCAATGAACTTCCCGTCGAAGCAGCGCTCGCCACCGATGGAATTCAACCCGCCCATGGCCCAAGCGTCAGAACGAGAAACGATACACACGCAAGCACGTGCTGTAGCCACGGTTAAAAGTGCATGCCCGACATGGCAGTGTGCAGGTGAATGACTCACTTCTAACCCTGGATGAACGGCAGAACATTAGCAGGTTTATGGCTACGCTGAAACGAACTAGGAGACATCATTTGTCGGCGTGTCCATGTTGACGATACACGCCACAACGTTAAGGTTTATGGCTTCTATGGATACATGTGATGTGCGGATTCAAGCGTGCGTTTCAAACGATAGAGATTCTGGACACAAACGTCACTGACCAAGCGATACCTACCGAGTTTGGCTATAGGAACTGGCGAGACAGTGAAAAACAAGAGGCAACGAGGCCCCAGTTTTCTACTCAAATTATTTAGACAAAGCAGCGTTTCGTTGTGGTTTCGACTATTGTCATTAAGTGTTAACCAGCAGGTTCGGTTGGCGTGGGAATTTGGGCTCCAAAGGTCACTAGTATCGGAAATCACGCATAGCTGAGGAGCACAAGTATTCAATAAAATTCACTGCATTTTCTGTTCGTGAGTTATCTGTTTGGTCGACTAATCGTCGATTAACTGTTTTTGTTTGGTTCACTTATCTATCCGGATTGATCAAAAATTCTTTTTAATCAGCACTAATCGCTAGTATTACGTAGGGTGTGGGAGACATTTTTCACTGGTCGCTCACTACCTCTCAGCCACTCCCATTTTCGACTGTTTCCGCGTTCACGCATAAGCAGACAACAAACAAACCTCTTATGTGGACAGCTGTAGTCTGAGACATGTTCATTTTGTGTTGGCATGTGTATTCAGGTGTCTACGGTCGGACTGCACGTCCGTCTACGTCTCAAGCTCTTCAGCTAGGCTATACTATCTGCATACCAAGAGAATATTACAAACAGTCAAGCTATGGAAAACAACAACGAAAAAGTAGTGGCAGGACAAGTACCCTCCCATCCCCTATTCAGAGGTCTTCCTGCCGTCCGGTCACTTGTCTCAAATGGACAAATTAGATCACAATTCGTGGTCACCTGGACCAAGTGAAGTGCTACCAAAGCCATCTCCATGTTCCCCAATACCTCAGCTGCATTTTAATACAGTTGTCGAATTTGGAAAGGAAACTGCCAACCCACGAGACACGGATACGATATTTTCCCACAAAAAGCTATGATCTCGAATGTGATGCACACTGAACAATGCAGGTGCAAAAATCCGGGAAAGCCACCCTCGGTAATTAGGGAATATAGAGTACAGACTGGGAAATTCGATGGCTTCTATTATTTGAAACGGATAAGCGGTTCTCAGCGACATACCCCTCAGATGCCCGTAAACCATCTTGAATTGTTCGACAGTGTGAAATACACGGTCTAGTTAGCAAACTCTAACATCCGTCAATGGTGATAAGATTCAGCCAATTAGAAGCCATTTACAGCGTTCCGCTAAATGCGCGACCTCTTAGAATGCAATAACCTCCATGAGGGAATAATGGCAAACCAACAGCAGAGCAAACTGATCCGCGTATACCGACTAGTCAGGTCGACGACGACCACCGGTTATTGATCCACTCGCGATCGTATGAACAACTGAATCCGTTCAGTTTTACAGGTGACAATGTGTTGGAGTATTGGTGGTTCAGGCTGGCTTATTGTTAATTGATCAGGTGGCTGTGGATTTGTTCACCGAGCTTGACAGGTGACTTGCAATCTAAACTGCTGCACTCTTGTTCACAGACGTAGTGCCTGTTTCAAACCGAACACCTTTGTCATTCGGGTGGATACTACATTTGACAAACTCCCATATGTTTGGACACCTCAAATGTGATAAGAAAGGCATACTAGGGAAGACGGGTGAAGATCCTGGGGATAACATGCATATACCGACCGACTGGTTATTTTGAAAAGAAATTGTCCTGGAAGGTGAAAAGTTGTTTGCTTCTGTGATTACGAGTTACTCCACAGTCTGTTCTGTCAAAAAGGAATAGAAAATCTACACCAACGAGGTCTCGTGAAAGTGAGAAAAAGCTCGTCAACGGTCAAAGTGTGAAACAATGAAACCGCCAGTGTTCAGCCCAGCGGTAATGACTCGAAAGAACTATATATATAAGCGGCTATTTTCTGTTTCGAACACAAAACGTAGTTCCAGTCACTCAACCCGTACACACCAATAAACCAGCGATGACCAGGTGGAAAACCGGCCTATTGTAGATAGAGGACCAAGACAAACAAAACACACTTGGTGAACCTGACGTAGCTAGAAAAAGTCAACGAACAATGCCGCATTGCATAAAAGTTAAGTATAGTCGTTCGGATGATGGAATTAATTCAGTAGTCAAAATGAATTCAACCGGTCCTGCTTTTTACTGTCTTAACTGTGATATGCGAATAAGAGGATTTCCAAGAATTTCCGTTTTACTGCCGAATCGCGGAAATGTTCTCTAAAAAACCAAAATCATGTCATATTAGAATCAGTAAGGTTTTATCTGCGTCTTATTGGCCAAGGGATCCTCGTGTTTTTGCCCTCGAGAGATCTATGAAAGAAAAGCCACTTAACGCGATAGAGACGAAGAGTTTTGTTTGTTGATTTGTGTGCGGCAATTCATTCTGCGTTTTTACGGTCAGCAGACTTTCATGCTGCTTGCATATGTTATTGCGAGTCATTCCACGGCTTGTTACAATAAATCAGTTCCGATGATCCGGACAACCTTTTATGAGTCTCACGAAGGGATTGGTTGTAAATCCAGATAATGAAGGATCACAAAACGACCGATTGATTCACTTCATCTGCGTGTATCGCTAGTGCTGTTTTTGTGAAAGTAAGTTGTGCCAGGTTTGGAAAATAGGGAAGAATAGCTGCGCCAGTTCTGTCAGTGTGGTTGAATATGGTTAGAAAAATTATATAACATGATGAGCTTCTATGTCTCCTTTCAGACCATGATGATTTGCCTGCGCATGGCTGTTTCGATACTTAAAAAAAACTGCACAGTAACTTCTAACTGACCGATGACGATGTACGGTGTATTAAAAGTATTTCGAACCATGACTATCCGACGGGAACGGAGGAGTTCGTGCGGTCAATCAAACGGGTGTACACGTTGAAAAACCCCGGCGATTTTTCTTCGTTCGTCACCGAGATATTGTGGCCGAGACAGCAAAAAACAAATGTTCGCACTGTTGATCCAAACCCATAAAAATTAAAAACGGCAAGCATGCTTATTTCTATATGGGTGTTGGCGAACAACAGAAGCTCGTGCGCAGCTTTCGAACCACGAGAAGCACAGTGGTCCCACAATTAAGGTGCAGTTGACTACGGTTCACTGTGAGCACCTAACGCTTGGATGTCTGATGAGTTAGGATGCATTTCCCACTCGAAAGGAGAGTTTATCTTACGGGGGTGATTCGGCTGACAGCTCAGTGACTAGATTCGAATAGCACTCACGGACATTTTTTATGCGTTTCATTAAACTGGTCCAATGGGACACGCGAAGTTTGGACGCAAATCGCATCGACTTCGTCAACAGGATTTTCCCGCCCACGTTTTGCTTTTCTTTCACGAGAATTATCACAGCTAAAAATATGAGTGTGTCGCTGCAAAAAAGAAAGTACTGAAAAAGCTCGCAAGTTTACATTTCACAGCAGTATCACCAAATATTTATTGGTAATTGATCAGGTGGCTGTTGATCTGTTCGCTGAGCTCGGCAATTGATTTGCAAAAGTTTCGTCACTATTCGAGGACACATCTTCAGTGAGCTGTTGGGTGGGTAGTCCCTCTCCTCATGCTTGCGTTTATATAATTTACAAAGAGCAGCTTTTGCGCTGTAACCTGGTTGGCCATAGATAATCATCGCACTTCGATTCTGGTTGGTCCGATCATGATCTGTGTTGCGTTGTGGTTTGTATTTCTTGCTTTCTACGGCCTTGATTACTATTGAAGTTGTCGTCCATTGTTCCCTCTTCCGGTTGGTCCGTTCGTGATCTGTACTGCGTCGTGGTCGGCTTCTTTGTTGGTTGATTGGGTGGTGGCGTACCTTCTATTTTTAGTAGTTTCCTGACTGCTCCATACTCAACTGGTGGTTTATATTCATGAGCTTGGCTGGTTGATTTGCAGGTCTTCTCTCAGTGGGGCACCCGTTATTTTCGGCTCGTTTGGTAGTTGGATGCGGTGAGCCTTGATGGGAGCTGGAAATTCTGGTCCAATTAATTTGTCGTTTTAACCCGAATGTTTTTTCGTTTTAGTTCTTACTAGTCCTTACTTTTGTTCACTATTTACCGGTATACGACTGCAAGTTTAACCCGTCCTTTCAGCTTGTCAGTGTAGACTATATTGACAACTCTACAGGCAAACAACAGCCTAACACGCTATCGAAACCTGTCGCAGCCCTAGTTCCAAAATATTAATTTTTACTTCACTTACCTACCCGCACGCAGCCTGCACACGGTAAACTAGACAGTGAACCTAACCGCGGAGAGGTGCGAAAGTTACGGCAGACCGTGCCACCTACGCATAAGCTTCTGAAAAAACGGTGGGGTGAAGGTGGAGTTTTGAAAATAAAACCTAAGGTGTAAAAAGAAGAGGTAAAGCCCATATTTGTGGAAATGTACCCTTTGACGGTTATTATTCCTGAAAGTTAAGTATCAGAATATAACTCGGTGAACACCATCTGGTAAGCTGTATGTTATTCAGTATGTTTGCCGATTAGGACTAATCGGTATCGAGCATCAAAAGTTAGTCCACAGCGCATAAAAAATATCAGGTCCGGCAAGCGAAACAGCCAAAAAGAGAGGGGAGCGCTAAATTTCTTTTTGATAATAAAGTATCCCTTTTATCCAGTCAACATCCTTATAATGATACACACACGGCTGTGCGTGGTATCCGTGAGAAAAACGTTGTTCTGCTCTTAATCCTGTTAGGCCTTGACCACTCCTGTACTGCTAGCGAACGTGGCTAGTTTCTCAAAGTAGTTATTCCTTGCATTGTTGCAAGGAGTAATATTTCCGTTGAGTGGAGCGAAAACAACACGCTACTTATAAGGTTCCTGAAAAGTCTTCGAAAGTCCATGACCGACTTCGCCCTACTTGGGGCTTATCAGGTAAGTGAAGTTCCCTAGTTTCTGTCAACCTTATCGTCTACTTTTGATGGTTAGGCGACATAGCTGGAATCTATACTGCGCGACACTACTGTACGGTGACCCCGTTGATTAATTATGTGCAAAGACAAAAACACCACAGGCATTCAGTCGAAAGTCCTGCATCAACAACGTCATGAGTGAGTAATTAAAGAGTGGATTATTGTGAAAATTTGTGCGTTGGCGCTATCAATTTGGAGACTACTCGGCGTGACATCATTATCAGTGACAAACTATGTACTAAGACACGGTGGAACTGGGTGTTGGTCACTCATTAAGTGCGGTGTAAACACTATTGGCAAAAATGGTAGCTTGTGGATACTGTCATGTTCCGCGTGTAGATTTCATCACATCTTGAAAAGCCCAATGTTTTGTTTACCTGTCGTGAATAGATGTGCGATGAGGAACGTGGTTCTAATATGAGGACATCCTTGGCTATCGTATCATGTCTTTCGATGTTTTTAACCAATTACTTGTCCAACACAAGGATGCTGGAACAGGAAAATGGCAACTGCCAGCAAGACTGAGTAGGCTGAATAAGGCTTTCCTTTTTCAATGCGAAGCCATCGTCTGACTACCTGTGAAACTTTTCAGACTCAGTATACGGCTGAGCCCAAAAGACTTCGAGAGACAAAGTTGCCCTGGTCTTCATTGTAAGTAGTCTAGCGTGCGCATAGCCACGAAGAGTGAAAAAATTATCTATCAAGGGCAATTCGCTTGCACCACCCCCGGACCGGTCGAAATGTCACAGCCCTACCCTAATCCACTGATCTGTTTGCAGTGTTGTAGCGATTCGGATAGTCGAACACTCAAAGGTTTAATTCATTTTCTACCACTATCGGCCACATTTATGATCCAGTAGTAGGATTTAGCACTGTGAAGTATTGAAGGACGACGAGATATTACGTATAGGGTTGGCAACTGTTACCCGAGAAAACTTTAATTAGGAAACGATTTCATCATATCCTACCTGATGATCCAGTGACCACTACACTTTACCGGTGTGAAGTGAACACCAACTTAGGCAGGAATTGATTAGGAATGTCTACCTCCTGATGCCCCTATCATAATAAAAAAAAACTGAAGAAAAGTTGTAAGAGAAACAGGCCGCTCCACAAACGAGTTAGTGGAGGAGACTAAAGTAAAAGCTTCCGACAGATAGTAACGTGTGGGGCTATTTCAATCTTTGGGCACGATTATACTAATGACCAGTCTATGAAATCAAGACCCTCTACCGAACTGAGATAACTCACTGCTGCTGGCCGTCCGAAAATGAATACCTAATCAATACGCACTCTTCTCGGGAAAAATCCAAATTGGTTATAAGAGATCCGCCCAATCGACAAAAGAGGTAATTCCAGAATGCTAAAAGTGTCGAACTGAGGAAGCGGTGGATTTATCCGAAAAATTTCACGCCACTCTTCAGCGTCCGATCGCGAAAGCACTCCATTCTCTGTAATGTATGCCTCAAACTAATATACTTAATAGCAGAGCTGTCCAAGAAATCACCACCATCCTCGAAAGTAAAAGCCTCCCGTATGGGGTGTTTTTCGAGCTGTAGTAGCTGTAGCAGTTTTTGTCCCAGGCGGAGCAAATGATTCAATCGGGTTTGTGAGGTATTGTCGTTTAGTGTGCCGTAGTCGGTTCGATGAGTTGTTTGCCGAACCGTTCGCCCTTGCTTCTCGATACGGTGTCGCTATGAGTAGACCGATTGATGAGGTGAAGTCAAAAACGGTGCAGTTTGTACCCTTTACAAAGGTTCTTCTGGTTTCTGAGGGTTTCCTACCCACAAGAACTCTCGACCATACCAAAAACTCGTTGGAATTCGGTATCTGAGAGACCTGATTTCGCTTCAACGGAATATTTTTTATTGATTCGCCAAAAGCTGCAGATCTCAACAAGTGTGCAAAAGAGGATGGCTCCAAAAACTGTAAACGAGGCATTTTTTATACTCTGTTATTTGATACTCTTGGAGACGTAGAATTACAATGCTGGCTAGTTTCTGGAAGCCTATGAACCAGCAGAGTTTAACAATACCTGGCTATTAAAACCTTCTAAAGTTCCCGTATGATAACCTAGTAAGAAGCAGAGTCACATGACAGCTTGAACAGAGTCGGTGTGTGTATCCCATAGGCGGTGGGTCTGAATTTAAGAGCACCAACGATAACTCAAAGCCAAGGGGGCCATCTGGACCCACGACCAGATTCTACTAAACTGGCGCCAGAAAATTCATTGCAAAGGTTACCGGTGGAGATCTGGATTGGCCAAGACATCTAATCTTATGCATCCGGCAAGAGAGCGATGTCGGCAACTGTATGCACGGTGAAAACTAATCCGGGATCTATCGACCTAATGTGTCTTCAACAGGGTTCGGATGCAAGTATCATCAAATATACTAGACGCGGTTGATGGTAAAGGTGTTGGTCTATTATTCTGTTACCTCTTCCATGTAGTGGCAGCATTCAGTTTTGTTTTTAGTTAATTAGTAGTTAAGCAACCCCATGTAATTTCCCTCACGCAAGCTAATGTCTAACCCAGCTATAGGGAAATGCTACAAAAGTATGGTCAAAGACTTGCGTACCTGAAGGTATTTATTTGTCGTATCAGCATACGCCCCGACATACTGCAGACTGAAAAAGATGGATTTTATCGGGATCTGTCGTGACTGCTTCGGTCACCAAGAAGGGCAGCTATGGTAATCGCGGTGGGTAATATGAATGCCCAAGTTGGACGACCAAGCCCGGAAGAACCACAGTCAGGTGGTACATTTGGAGTCTATGCTTAGCGTGCCGATAATAGGGAACGTTGTGTGCACATTAACGTCTGTTCCTGGTCAGTACGAACTTTCTGCAGAAACGCTCACATCGAGTTACTGGGAGGCCATCAACCGCATGACAATCATGGACTCAAATGGACCATGTGGCTATCAGTTACCGATGAAAAGCCTCAATTAAGGATTGCCGTCCCTTCTCGGGTACGCAACTTGACTCTGATCACGCCATTGTGAGAGCCCGGTTACCACTTCGCGTGCCACAGCGGAGAAATTCCGTTAATCAACTTTGAAAAATTTCAGTAGCTGAAGAGTATCGAGCTGACCTGTCTAGGGAGCTACCGGAAACGCACAGACATGGGATGAAGAAGGTTGCTTGGAGGTTGAATGGGAGCAAATTAAAGAATACATCCTCTCAGCATTCAGGACTGTATATCGAAGCCGACTCGACCAAATGAACACTGGATATCGTTGAGATCATCAGGTCTTACTGCTGCTAAGAAGGCCATATCAGTAACTAGCGACTGTGGTGGCGCACGCAGATCTCTCAAACACATGAAAATCAGGAGCTTGAAGAGTGACAGAGAACGCTGTTGGATTTCGAAGGCCCAGGAGATAATAATCGTTCAGCTGTAACACCCCTTCGGTGCCCAGCTGCCATGCCACCAGAAGGAAGCATGAGGGCTGGGATACTGCCAGGTTGCCCAAACCTAGACAGGGGAAGTCGAGAGGCAGAGGTCGGGTTCGAACCACAGACCTTGCGGTCAGTAAATTTGCTCTCTACCCACTGAACCACCTCGCCCAGGAGATGGAGAAGGCTTTCGCTGCAGGTAACAGCCGCGCCCTATTTAAGCTGATTCGACGAACTATCCAAAAGAAAAAAGAGCTAGCGAAACGATATGCGACAAAGACGGGACGGCAATTCACTCACAAAATCATGGTCTTGAGCGATGGACTGAACACTCCAAGAACAGTTCAGCTGGTTACCTTGAACACAACCTGGGAAGAACCCAGCAGGCCTGAAGGGAACATCAACACCAGTCCCAGTGAACAACAGAAATCTAGCGTGAGATATCAATCCTTCAACGAGACAAGGCACCTTGCCCGGATGGTCTGCACCCCACACTCTTCAAAGGTGGTGGGGTCCTGGTGAACAGTCTGATGACCACACTGCAGATTTGGGACGAAAACAGAATACCAATGGAATGGAGTTCCTCGACCGTCATCCCAGTTTTCAAAAAGGGTGCAAAAACGTCGTGCGGTAACTATCGGGGTATCAGCCTGGTATCCGTCGCATCTAAGGTGCTCTCTGGCATTATTTCGCCCAGGTTGGTCCACTACTAGGAGAGACAGAATCAAGGTGGGTTTTGCCCTGGTCGAGGATGCATCGACTATACCTTTACCTTGAGACAAATTCTTGAACAGCGTCACTCTTTCAAAAGTATCATGCTAACCGTTTTTTCGATCTGAAAGCTGCTTTTGGCTCTGTCGATCGTCAGAAAATTTGGCGGTGTCTGGCCCGATTACTTGGTATGCTCCCCACAAGTTAGGAGGTAAACCTATTATTACTATTGTTATTATCATCATCATGAAGGATATCCCTCCCAAATTTATATCCCTTATGAGGGCACTGTATACGAATTACTGCGGACCCGTGAGAGTATGCGGAAGTTTTTGCCTGAGTTCACTACGCCCAGCAGCTTAAGACAAGGCTGCCTTCTCTCGCCTTTGGTATTGATATGGTGCTTGAAATTTCTCTGTCTGACTCCGAAGCCTCGAGGGGGGGGGGGACGTCCGCTCATATACCTCGAGTTTGCGGACGATATTGCTCTCCTTGGTTCAGATCCTTCAAAAATGCAAACCATTTTGACTAACCTAAATAACTCTGCCGCACGACTTGGCATGCGCTTCACAGCTGAAAAGTGTAAAGTGATGCTACAAGACTTGATGGGATCAAACCCAAACCTCATGCTTGCAGACTAGCCACTTGATGTGGTTGATAAATTTGTTTACCTGGGCAGCTGTATAAGTTCCAGTGGACCAGCTGGGGAGGAGATTACTTCTCAAATCAGGAAGACCAGGGCAGCTTTTGCCAACCTCCGACACCTTTGGCGCCGACATGACGTCAGTTTGTCCGTCTAGAGCAGAGTTTACATTGCGGTAGTACGATCCATACTGTTTTATGTATCAGAGACATGGCCCCTACGTGCAGAGGACATACGAAGGATGCCATTGTTTGACCACCGGTGTCTCCGAAGCATTGGCTGGGTCTGGTGGGAACATCGGATTAGTAATGCTGAGGTACGCCAGATGGTCTTAGGAAAAAGGAACTCTCCCGCGATAGATGAATTACTCACGCTTCATAGGCTGCGCTGGTTGGGACGTGTACTCCGCATGCCAGAAGACCATCTACATCGCGGAGCTCTTTTCGCCCAGCCCTGTGCTGAGTGGAAACTACCGACAGGTGGACAGTGTATGACCTGGCAACGAAGTACGAAAACACTAACTACTAAATTTAGTCGGGTGGGAACTGCTGCTTGCCTGGATGAGGACTTCGGGACTCTACTCATCCATGGTTAATGACACTGGCGGAAATGGCCCAATCGCGCAGTGAGTGGCGCTCGTGCATGAAAGCTATCACGTTCAGTGCGCAGCTCCCCAGTTCCTGAATTAACTGAACATGGCATCGCCTCGAATGTTTCTCTATAAACCCGCACTCTCCCAGTCTCCGGTGATCGAAACTGTAGCATCCGGAAATAATGTGCCTATGGAACACGGTTTATAGCTGATAAGTTGATTGAACTGACGTACTTCAAGGTCAAACACTTCGAAGAAAAGCGTGATTGTGACCGGCACCGAAGGTGCGTGTTCTGCTGATGGATCTTATGTAATTTATTCGTATGATAACGGAGTGCGAGCATTCTTTAGTGATTCGCATGTTAGTTCGCCCAGGAACGTGCGTGAATTTGCCGAGATTGTTATCTCCAAACGCCAGAATATCGGACGTTATCCGTTGCAGCCGTTTAGTACAAGGCCTGGGTCTGAACACCAAAAATGGTTCGAGTTATCAAGGGTTTGGCGCATGAGCTTCCTTAAGCTGAATTGGTCAAAGCTACTTGAATTTTCTCCGTCTTTGTGCATCCACAGTATGTTTGTTGCGCGCGTCCTGCTTGTTCGCATGTATTCCTCTTCAAAGCTGCTTTTTCAGGTCTCTGTCAGACATTACACTTTGATTCTGAGTCATAATTTTGATCTTTTGTTAAGCAGCGGGTACGCCGTAAATTATATCGATTGCGCTAAGTCAACGTCCGTTTTGCGGCTTTATTTCTGGGGCACTCGGAAGCCTAATGTATAACTCATTCTTCTTCACTGGTTGTTCATCGTTTGGCTCCATTCATGTTCTCAGAGCAGACTCCCGTCTCTTGTTAAATATAAGGCACAGAGTCTCCAGTGCACCTAGTTGGTTTTACCGTTAAGCCAAGGCTTCTTCCGTCCCATAGGGTGTAACAGAGATGAGATGGATATTGTGTATTGGTTTATATGGCTGTGAAATGCAAAGCCCGGGGGCGCATATTCATCCATTGCCTAAACATCAGAAAGTTTGTTATACGAACCCTCTCCGCATGCAAGAAGCCCAGTAAGTGTAATGAGGAAAGAGTTACGGGGTTACTCGAGGTGACTACGACAGCCAGCCGGTCTGAGGTTGTTACAACTAGGATGGTGCGAAGGATAGAGTAGGGGACATCCAGAAAAAAATATCGAGTTTGTGTTTGGGAAACGGAAATAAGGTCGCCGATAGCTTCGTAAGTGCTACAGAGTGACGAGTTACTAAACCTAAACGTTCGACTGATGGAGAAAAAACACAAACCAGTCGGCTGGCCGGTCTCTGGATTCACTCAAGAAACCTGTAGTTTCTCTGGAGCCAAAATACGCCCGAAGGGTAGATTTAGTGTGTCAACTGAGGCAGGCCGTGACAGGCGTGTTGATTCCTGCGACGCTGGGTGGGAAGTTCATTCAATGTAAGGGACCTAGGTACCGGTTTGCTGCTCTATAAGCCCCTTTAACACCGAGGAGTCTCCTATGACGACGCAGAACCAGCGGGATTATAGGTGCACCACAGTAACACAGCAGCTTGGGGGGAGAAAGTGGCACTGCTCTGTATACAATGCGAGGTTTTTCTAACTGATCAGTTTCAAGTCATGGTAAGGTCGACCTACAGGTTGGCCTCTTCTTAATGGGATAGCGTAACTTTCCGGAAGTTATTAGTCGGTATCCGGCGTTCTGTGATCAAATACCAAGTTCAGAGTTTTTGGGGTCGATTTCGCTGTAGGCTGGTTGGAGCTATTCGATATTTATCCAAAACGGCGGGGATAATTTTAGTTCATTGTTGAAAGTAACAGTAAATCCAATCACAGAGAAACCATACGCCCTGCGTGTTTGTAACTTTCTCTATATAAAGTCCCGTTGTTTATTGTCGAAAGCCTTTAAGAAGCTTAGAAGAGTACTGAGATCAGAGAACAAGTGGAACTGTGATGCCCTAGCCAACTGAAATTTCTCCCCAGGTAAAATCTTGTAACGTTTTTTTCTAAATCAGGGATAGCTGACTGAGAGTGGATTAGATCTAATCACTGAAGGGATAATGAGCTTTTGAAAACCGTCTTAGTTGTTCATATGAAAATCAGGTTTTTCGAGATACTCGATGTAACTATTGATGTAAATAGGTTCACTAGGTTTAATAGATTACGATGAGGCTGTGCGGACTTGATCACTCTTGTCGTACAGGATTTAATAAAAGTAGATCGGGTGTCTTGTTGCCTAAGTCATCAAGAAAGGTAGCTCCTGAAGGTATGTGGTTTAAAGACTACTATGGAGAGGCGATGGGGGGCACCGACAGAAGAAAACTCCCGTGGCTGAAAACATTCAGGGAAGAGATGTGCGGTAGGCAGTTTTGGTGACTGCAGTGATTATCATTCTTTAATGGATATTCTCGGAGTATTTTCGTTTCCAAAAGGACCACACAAGGGGTGTTTTGGAATTGTTACTATTCGAGACAAAGATATAAGGTCTCCAAGCGGCTTGATGTACGCAACTGAGTAATATTTTGAGTCGGAAGGTCCGCCAGTATAAGTTTGACAGTGTGGATCACATGTGGATGTCAGTCCTTTTTGTTGCGAATGCTTAACAAGCTGATCATATAATTGGCAATGAATGTAAAGATAACAATTGGTCCAGCCGTGGTGCACTTTCGGTGCAGGGGTGCCGTGCAGCTTAAAAGAAGCATGAGAGTTGAGCTATTACCAGGTTGCCCAGTCATAGACAGGAGCAATAAAAACAAGTTTTGATCCGAAACACGTCCAGCAACTTTGCACCTGAACCGGTGGACCAATTCAAGCGGGAAGTGCTTAGTGAACATGCAGTCCGAGGTATGCATTCACTGGGGCGAGCGAGTATCGGTATCATAAATGAGCCGGCATGAAGAGCCTCTGGTGTCGGTTAGCGGTTGCGACCGCCTGGTGACAGTAAGCGGTCATTAAATCTCACTACATTGGAATTCCCAGGTCGTTTTTGCAGGCTTTTGGTTGCACCGAACTGGAGCACTTGGTGTAGATGAGTGGTCCCGTAGATCGTGGCTGGAGAAAGTGGCACCTGGTGGGTTGAGGGGGAGCTGGTTGGCGGCCGCATGCGCGATGAGCTGTTCTTCGTGGTCAGTTTAGTACTCGTGATTCACATCATCGAATGTAACAGAAAAGTCCGGAGGTCGCTGATGAAGAAAAGAAGCGTGACGAGTTCGAAAGCGAAGCCTTCACGTGCTCCCAACTGCGTTGGCTTGGTGTCGGGCAGCGCTGTTCTTACAGTAGCGTTGAAAGTTACTTTTTCACAAAACTGTAAAACAAACAGTTTGCTCTAGTTTCTGGAAGCTGATCTGAATACATACACAGTAAAAGGCGGTAAAATGTCTAAATAGGTGATTTTTTGACTCATACAACCTCTTCAACAATGAACTGGTTGAACAAGATCGTCTTTTTGGAACCATGCAAAGTCTAAGGTAAGGTAGGTAGGTCTGCAGCTGGTCCATTAAACCAGACTTCATAACCTTGGAAAGGACAGAAGGGCTATTTACCAGTAGACAAAGCCGGATCATTCATGAACTTTGTAAATGGGTGTAGGGACTCGCCGGCTCTGTTGCACGGGGCACCCTATGTCAAAGATTTACCAGAAGTACAGTAATAATACACCTGCGAATCCATTGGTCACAAAGGGAAGTATTCTAAACCAAGTGCTGTCAATATCACCAACTAAATTTAGTTAAAGAAATTCCAATTTCGGGTGAAAATGGAACGTAGCTGGGATGACATTTTGCACAAATAAAGCTATAGACGCCAAAGTTAGTGTAAAAGTGGAGGCAGATAGCTGCGTGTTCCTTTAATGGTGTTCCTTCTGTCCCTTTTGGTGCTTACGTGCAAACCGTATTAATTTGGAGCAAAAGCATGCCTTCACGGACTTTCCACAGACCTTTATATGTTATTGTTCGCGTTCTTTAGGGAGTTCATCAATCAGAAGAATGACCGGGCGTACCATTAGGTCCAAACAGGTAAGGCACGGTGGTTCATGAGGCCAGTATAATAATATCAAATGCAATAACATTGATCAGCTTGCCAAGTACTCCAAGTTTCATCACGTTTGTTCATCCATTTCCAAGCTCTACTCCAAATAAAGTTTTTGAGGCTAGTTAGAAGGCCCACCATTCGGGTATTTTACGCTGTATTGGTCAGTAGTGCTAAAATGTGGGCTACGATTTTCCATACGTTATAACTTACATGTACCTCTACACACTTGCCATAGCTAACTCATATGGCACGAGATAATACAATGGACCAAATAAGAACTAACTGCTTCATTCGAGGTGTTGAGACTATGGGGCTAGCGTAGCGCCAAGGTGAAGTTATTATGCACAACAGAAATATTAGGATTTCGGTTGGTAAGGTATTCATAAAAAAGACTGTTTTGGATTAATGTTCAGACTGATGACGGAAGTAGACTCAAAGAGCTACGTCCGCCTTGTTGCGTTTTAGGGTCGGACGAGGCGGTAGTTATTTAGTGGTCAGCGGTCCGAGGGCTGTCTAACAAAGGCCGAAAGGCTCCACCCATTTAAAAGCCGGGACAGGTAACTTATGTGATCGCCAGTGCAGTGGTATTCAGTGGTAGGCAGACAAGGCAGACTGCAGCGAATTTTCTAATCTTGGGAACATTCTAAATGCAAATAATAATAGCCGTTCAGCTGTAACACCCTTCCGGTGCCTGGCTACCGTGACATCCGAAGGAAGCGCGAAGGCTGAGATACTGCCATGGTGACCAAGTCTAGGCAGGTGCAGTCGATATGCCCGGGTTGGGTTCGAACGACGGACCCTCCGGTTAGTGCGTTCGCTCGTTAACCATAGGCTATTTAGAACTTGTGGGAACATTCTGGTTGCCAGTTACCATGTACGATCTAGTTGTGCGCTGTCATCCTTTTACATACAAGGCCTATGTCACTGTCCCGCATTCCACGGCTGGTTAAATAAACAACGGATGTATCATAGGCTTTTGTGGTTGACGATAATGACCGTCGGAGGTTTCACAACATCATGCAGTCTTCACCCACTGCCGTAGAAATATGTCCTCATTCCAAGATCATTGCATGTAATTCTGTCTAAGTTACCAATCTCAGATACTAGAGGTTTCATTCAACCTCTCATGATGTACCGGCCATGGATAGACGGTGATAAGTACCCGGGGTTATCGTTTGTTTGTCGGCTAGAGTTAAGTCCTTTATGTGATTCAAATTATTCTGATTTGATCTCTTTTCTTCGTTCGTCAGGCTAGAGAGACAAACCCTTTGGTTACGAGCAAACCTAGCACATTTCCGCTCTGACTTTGGAGTTAGTCAGTTCATGCAGATGCTGGACGTTCAGTTCCATTTAACCCTATCGGTTACGATCTCCCATGAAGTTATCTGTCCAGCAAATTACGCGCAGCGGAAAATTATCTACCTGTGTGTATAGTCTGATGAATCAATATAAGATTGTTCATGCTTGTGCCAGCTTATATTATTCATCCAAAATATTCAGGCTGTCAAACATGATTGGACTGTTTTTTGGAGGCGTGTCAGTTAGTCCATCGAAATCCGACCTTCTGGTTACGACTGACGTTCACTACAGCCTAGTCATTAAAGGGTTTGATATGAAAAAAATTAAATAAAAGCGAGTGAAGAGAGAAATCTTTTGGAAAACCGACAAGTAAGAAACCGACAACTCACTAGGAGATGCTCAGCTGAGGCTTGATACGACACAACACAGAAGATTCGGTGACACACGTGAGTCACTCGAAGAACGTCAATGAGAAATACGAGACTGACGGTCGAAAAGTGTTAACGAAAACTAAATGAACACTTGAAAGGTTTTCAAGGCCGACTAGCCTAGTGAAGTTACTCGAGATGACTAAAACAGGAGGGCTGACTGATGTAATTGGTGTATGTCAGTGGGAAGTCGAGTGTTCCTAGACTCTGATCAAAAAGCAATCCCCACCGGCTGCGGTTCTGGGGTGAGAATCCCAAACCAAGGAAAACAGCCGTCTTGGAGATATCACACATTTTGACGGCGAAAGCCCGTTCGTGGTGGTTGGCCGCTCCGTATTCGCACAATGGAATTGATATATCGAAAGTTACGACATTTCCAGGGTTGCCACGTCATAGGGTAGAATGTCTATGTGTAGTGTATATGTACATGTATTATGCAAATTATCTACATTGGTGATTTGTTTAAATGAGCGAATCTTCAAGGTCAGTAAACACCATCACGTTGCCTAATGTGATGAGAAATCGCGAACTGCGGAAAAAGGTGACCCACTTACAATGGACGGAACTTTCAGATAGTTTTACAGCTGAAATAATTCCTTTAACAGTACAGAACCTACATGGCCTTTTGTGGATGCAAAATATGCGGAGGTGCTATCCCAGTAAACAACTTTTGCTCGATAATTGCTGTTACCCGTTAAAAATTGTGCAAGTTTGTTGTTAAACAGCAGAGTGTTCCGTTATAGCTTGTGAATTATGCCAGGAGACCATGACGTCGATCGATTAGCCACATGGAGCCTACGTCGATCATAGCGGACAGCTGAACGAACCTAGCTGACGCCCCCGACTCACATGCGGCTAGGGCTCCACGATGCCTGATCATCTGGCCGGAGCGCGCCCGTTCACCTCTTCCGGGGAAAATGTTCAAAATAGACGACACAAAAGTTGAGTTGTATTGGTCGTTTTGATGAGTACATATGTCCTGCCGGGAGGCGCATGAACTTCTTCGTGCGGAGTGCTCATTTGGCCAGTGACGTTCTGAAATGAGAGGAAGATATAAGCTAGGCCATCGAAATATCGCCATGAGGCAGGCGGCTGACAAACTGGGAGGAGTACTAACCCTAAAATGGGGCACTTCAGCGGCTATAATGTCGTAGATGCTTGTTTACACAACGCCAACTTCGGCGGCTATTTCGCATGCCTACTTACTTTATCCCTCAAGAAATACGAGACTTACATGAAATGCATGGTCTCATTAACAGAAAAACTGTGTGGAGCTGATGGGTCACATGAACTTATCTTCGTTTCTTTCATTTAGCTGGCGCTGTACAGCGTTCGTCGTAGTAGTCGGACATTTGCTCACAGCTGTCGAGTAGCTCGTCCTCGGACCCGAAAACACGGACACACAGATATCCGGGGCACACT
>SJOL01002116.1:783999-811380 GCA_004794785.1 Opisthorchis felineus | reverse complement strand
GGGTCCCCGAACAAAACTCTACTTCCTTCCACTGCCTTGTGGGTCAGACTTTTGAGTCAAAGGCTCAAGGTGAGGTGCCTCAACCAAACCCCTTTCCTCGGTCTGGGCAACCGAGAAGTATCATTTGCCCGTACAGTTCTTTGTCCACTGATGTCCTTCCTAAACCCATTCCCACCACACAAGCAAACGTTGCTAGGTCATTTGATCTTCAGTTATCTGACCATTGTGCTTTATGCATCCTGCTGCCTATTAACAGTAAACAAAATAACACCTTTCTAAGTTCGCGAGATCCTTTCTGCATAGGAGCTTTTAACCTCCGTACTCTATGTCAAATTGGCAAGCAGGCAAGGCTCGCTGAGACCTTATACTCCCTTAAAATTTATGTGTGCTATGTTTCCCAAACATGTATTTAAGACCCAAGCGTGGTTATGCATCTCATCTCAGCTCTTCCACATTTCTCCTTCCGTTTGTCCGGTGATGAAGAAACGACAACTCGTTGAATATGTGGCGTAAGAGTTGCACTCTGCCCCAGAGCTGAATGCGCTTTGCTGAATTGGATCTCAGTGAATAGTCGTCTTTGCGCCGTCCGGTTGACCAGCTCAGTTAGGGTCAGTGCCTCTCGACATAAAAAAGGTGCCTGTTTATAGTGTCGGCATATGCCATAACGGACTGCAGCTCTGACGCTGAGAAGGATACCTTCAATCGAGAGTTATCCGGATTCATTCGTCATGCAAGAAGCACTGACTTTGTGATCCTTGTGGGCGAAATGAATGCCAAAGTCGGTCATCTGAGCTCCTTGGAATCACATCTGAGCGGTCGATTCGGTGTTGATGCTCTTTGCACAGACGCCGGAGGGTAACTCCTCCAGTTATGTTGATTATGAACTGTTTCTGGCCAGCACGAACTTTCAGTGTAAACGTTTGCATCGCGTAGCCTGGCGGCCACCAACTGCAAATCAACCGTGGCCCCATTTGGAACACGTGACCATCAGCCACCGGTGGAGAGCCACATTTCAAGACTGCCGTTCCTTCTGGAGTACACAACTTGATTCCGATCACGCCATGGTGCGTGCACGCCTGACAGTTCGTTTTCCTCCAGGTCTAGTTGTTAGAGCACGAATTTACTGACCGGAAGATCCATGGTTCGGACCCGACCTCCACATCTCGACTTCTCTTGTTTAGGCTCGGACAACCTTGCAGTATCCCAGCCCCCGTGCTTTCTTCGGATGGAATGGCAGCTAGGCACCGAAAGAGTGTTTTTCGTTCTTTTTTTCCTTTCGTTCAGGGGTAGCATTCTTCTGGTTGTTACAGCTGAAAGATTATTATTATTATTATTATGAGGCCCTCGCAAGTCAGCAAGAAGCACACCAATTCACCATCTTCGAAGGGATACCATAGCACAACAGTATCGACCTGAGCTACCTCAATAACTCTACAGTAAACCAATACTTTACTGGTAATGAGCACGTGGATGAAGCATGTGAAGGGAGCTATGCTAACGGCGTTCATTGCTGTTTGTCCGACTTCTCCGATTCGACCACAAGGCCACGGATATGGTCGAGATCGCGAGTCCTATGTGATGTCAGGGAATCCATACCGTCAGGCAATTAGTACCCGGCGCACGCAATCCGGAAAACACCAAATAGTGAAGGACCTAAGGAAAGACCGAGAGCTCTGGTGGACGTTGAAAGCTCGGGAAATGGAGAAAGCTTTTGCTACCGCAGACAGCAGTGCCCTATATCAACTTATACGATCGACTGACTCTGGGAAAGCAGCGGTCAGTGAAACGATAAATGAAAAAGCGGCTCAGTAATTAACTCGCAACATCCTCGACTGGTCCATACAGCGTGTGGATATAATGCATACGAGTGAATGGAATGTAAACCTTAATCGCCCGTCAGAAGAGGAAATAAAGTATGAAATATCCATACTGAAACGTGAGAGGGCGTCAGGACCGGGTGGTCTGTATCCAGCCCCGTCCATCTAACACAGCTCATTGGTGCGATTATGGTGTGAAGAGAAAGTGCCTGCAGAATGTGGCATGTCGACAGTTATTCCTGTCTTCAAACACGGGTACACAGACGCTGTGTGAAAACCACCGTGGTATCAGCCTGTTACCTGTGGCATCGAAGGTGCTCTCTAGTATTATCCTTCGAAAGTTGACTGAACACAGGGAGAGACAGATCCTTGAAAACCAAGCAGGATTCCATTCTGCAGGAGGATGCATGTCGGGTTCGAACCCGGACGTTCTGGTCAGTAAGTTCTCGCCTTAACCACTGAGCCATCTGGAGCTCAAGCAGGTGATATCAAACGATCTAAGTAATTCTGTCTCATGATTTGGGATGCGCTTCACACGTGAACAGTGTATAGTGCTTATGTAAGACTGGGTGGGCTCGAAACCTAAGCTCATGATTGCAAATGATCCAATTGAGATAATGGGCAAATTTGGTTTATCCGAAGACCATGTTTCCATGCGGATTGGGAACACCAGAGCAGCTTTTTGTAACCTGAATCACTTGTGGCGCAGGCGTAACATCGTCCGAGGGTCGAATTTATAATCCTAAGGTGCGCTCCATATTATCATACGGGTCAGAAACGTGGTGGCTGCGCGTTGACGACGTTAAAAACTTTCAGTATTTGACCAATCATGTCTTCACAGCAGGGTTGGAGTCTGGTGGGAACACCTGATCAGTAATCCTGAACTACGTCGGATGACTTTTGCGAAGAATAACTTGCCCAAACTTTTCGTATTCGCCTTCATAGCCCTCTGCCAAGTCAAAGGTTGACCACTCCTCTTCTTGCGCCACTCAGAATTGAGCACAGAGAACAGCATTCTTTTCGGCAAATGATGGTTCAGCATACGCAATACATGGCCAACCCACAGCAGCTTCTGGTACTGGGCACATTTTCCATTGAGGACGCTGTTGCACAACCGAATAATCGTTTTCCAATTCGCCGACATCAGCTTCGGTGAGCCATGGTTCTTCGAGGACCTGAGGACGTCTCATTTTGGCTGCCTGCAGAAGCCACATCTCACAGGCGTACAACAAAACAGTCCACACAGTAGCCTGATACACACGTCCCTTGAGATTCAGGGATGTGCTGCTTTGACGCCATAAGTGCTTCACGTTAGTGGACGCGACCTGTGCCTT
Organism: Opisthorchis felineus; assembly: GCA_004794785.1. Classification (NCBI taxonomy): domain Eukaryota; kingdom Metazoa; phylum Platyhelminthes; class Trematoda; order Opisthorchiida; family Opisthorchiidae; genus Opisthorchis; species Opisthorchis felineus. The sequence goes on along the minus strand of SJOL01002116.1, from coordinate 808,229 downwards.
TGACATTCGTGCACCAGCTTCATCTATCGAGTATGCAGACGACGTAGCTCTTCTTGGATCTGACCCCGTGGTAATTCAAACAATATTAAATAATCTAAATAATTCGGCCTCACGGTTTGGCATGCAGTTCACACCTGCAATGTGTAAAGTGCTACTGCAAGACTGGGTGGGCTCGAACCCTAGCCTCATGTTTGCGGATGAACCGATTGAGGTAGTAGACAAATTTGTTTACCTTGGCAGCTGTATCAGTCCCGGTGGTCTCGCGAAAGATGATATTTCCATCCGGATTGGGAAGGCCAGAGCAGCTTTTGTGAACCTGCGTCACCTGTGGCGTAGGCGTGACATCAGCTTATCCGTCAAGGGTCGTGTTTACAATGCTGCGGTGCGCTCCATACTACGATACGGATCAGAAACCTGGCCGTTGCGCGCCGAGTACGTCAAAAGAATTCAGTGTCCGATCATCGATGTCTTCGGAGCATTGCCCGAGTCTGGTGGGAACACCGGATAAGCAATGCTGAAGTACGTCGGGCGAGATGGCTTAGTGGTCTGAGCGCGAATTTAGTGACCGGAAAGTCCGTAGTTCGAACCCGACTTCTGCCTCTCGACTTCCCCTGTCTAGGCTTGGGCAGCCCTCGTGCTTCTTTCTGGTGGCATGGCAGTTAGGCACTGAAAGGGTGCCACAGCTGAACGAATTGAAATTGAAAATTGGGGTCCACCTGATTCTTCCGTGATTACCGCACCCGCTGCGGGCTCCTTTTTTGAGAATGGACACTGTTAACAGTCCTCTTCATTTTTTCGGGCATTCTCTTTTCCCAAATGATGGTAAGTATATCATACAAGCGCTGACTGAATTGACATCCGACGGTGGAGCAGTTGGAAGAGAATGCAGAAGACGGTTCTGACAAATCGTCATCTGGCAACTTCTCGTTTTGGGAACGCGGATGAGACTTGAGAGGAGTGTGCCATTTAGTTCAACCAGTGCGCGTGTATTTTTGATTGTGTTTTCTGATACACATTACTGATCATTAAATCACTTATTTACGTCAGGTGATTCCTCTTTGGCAGCGAGTACGGCTGGTTGTCCTACTTTCTTTGGGGTGCAAACATCAACAACAGCTAAAATGACGGCTTCGCTTGAAGATTGGTTTCTGAATGTTTTAGTTTGTCAGGGCGTAGATGTTTGGGCTAGGACGAATGCAAGACAAACGGTGTCGTCAGTCCGAAAGGCTGGGCGAACTATAAATGGGTTCATTTTAGGGTTAGGTTAGAGGAAGAAAAGGTATGCGAACAGAACGGGGACGTAAGCAGTAGCCTATTTTCGCTAACTTGCCATGCTGTATTCAGTGAGTAAGGTGATCTCTCTGATTACCCACGGGATGGCCGAATTGGTGTGACTGGCAGGCACCCAAAACCAGTCGAAAGGCATTACAATATGAGACACGGCAAGGAAATCGGCTTATTTATGTGCATAATAACGGGGCAGGATGAGGCAGAATAGCAGATTCGTAGTTTGCCTATAAGATCGAGCTCGAAGAAGTTAATAGTTTATTAGGGATTTCTATCTCCAGAGCAATAATCTTATGTAGATTTTGCTATGTTGTTCACTTTGTGATTAGGACGTAGAAAACTACACAACGTCTCTACTATACGAACCACTAATACTGTTCTGGAAGGACTTCAACAACAAATACGTGCAGTTGGCTCCCTGATCTCTCCCTTTGTTTTCTAATTGCTAGAGAGTTGTCCTATTTTTTGATCAGTGAGGTATTTTGACTGACTTCCCTGTGTTAGAGGTGAAGTTGACGAAGAGGGAGCGAGATCTTACCTACTTTTCGCCTCCATAAATGATTCCTTATTCCCCCGCACTTACACATAAATTCTGCTTTCACTCGGTTACTTAAGAAGTCCAGTTGTCACTTGAAGGGAAGGTGACGAAAAGTTGGGGCATCAGGTACTCGTCTTATTCTACACAGGATATCACTTGCTGGAAACAACCAGTGCAACTCTAAACCGGTCATCTCGCGTATATATATATATATATATATATGCAATTCTATTCACCACCCGCAGCAAAATAAAGTGACCTAGCGGTAATTTGTCCGGTCTCAGCCGCCATCTGCTCACAAACTAGCTAGTGATAGCTTGCTGAAGACACCCTGGGTGATTCAGACAGTACTGATGTAGTTGATCTCTGATTGTGCGAATGATACGTTTTTCATATTTAGTTTTGCTCACTGTTTCGTTTGTCAGGCATCATTTTTCGGGGGTTGGGATATGGCAGCAATTGTTTCCAGAAAATCCGCAATATCTTTTGCGGTGTTTAGTTTCACCTGATTCGTGTATCGAATTTGCCATGAATCATCAAACTATAGATTTAATCTTGTCTTGTCTACTTGTCTCCTTGTGAGGATATGTCAGGATGTTGAATAATTGTTTTACGTAAATAATTTACACAGTGACTAGTCTAAGGAGCATGTTGGATTATTTTAGAATTCCCGCGTGAAGGCGCAGACTTTGGTACAACTTCCTTTTTAATGAGTTGTTAAATTCGGCCGAAACTAACACATTTATGATACCCTAATATTTAGTTATTCTTCTATTCCCCGGAAGTGCTCAGTGTGTCATACTCGAGTGTATATTCGCTTTGTGAAATCAAATGTCATGCAGCTCGATCTAATTTGTGTTGTTCCGTACAACTAGAGCCTGTGTTACAGCCCACTAATCCAGGCCTAAGTTCCTTATTTCCTCATACGGGTTTGATGACCTGTGTAACATGGCGGTGGAACATTTTGTTTGCAAGTGCGCATGCATCTTCTATACAACCAGATGCGGCCCAAAAACCATGAGGAGAAATGTGAAGAGCCTTAGTTTTGGCTCTACAAGGGGTTAAGATCACTAGCTTTGCATGTCTGTCGAAATGGTATTTTACTGGTGTGGACACTGCTGCATGACAACAGCTACTTGGAACCAAGGGTGGATGTTGGGTGGCAGACAGGGGCAGACACACACTTGTCAAGGGTGCTGTCCTCGGCAAATAACAGTAATAATAGTAGTAATAATCGTCCAGCTTTGGCACCCTTTCGGTGCATAGATGCCATGCCACCCGAAGGACTCATGAGGGCTGAGGTACTGCCAGGTTTCCCAAGCCTAGACAGGAGCGGTCGAGGCCGTGAGATTGGATTCGAACCATGGACCTCCCGGTCAGTAAGTTCGCGCCTTAACCGCTGAGCTATCTCGCTGAGCTGCCTCGGCATATAAGAAAACTGGGATCGTAATTCATTCGAATAACAGGAATAATGGATATTCGCGCAGTCCAGTTACAGTGTCTTGAGTAAATATCTTCGGTGCATTAAGTGACATTTCCTGCAGCTTACAGACGAAAAGCGACCTCAAAATACTCATAGTAATCGTGGCAATACTTTATTACCTCCCGCATGTCGGTATTTCGTTACACACACTTGTTCTGTTCACAGATGAACTGCAGTCCAAGCGATCTGCTAGATATGGCCCATTTTAGGGTGGTTCATCTCAAACTTATCAGAGCTTAACCGAATTCAACATTCACACTTGGTTTGCTTGCTGTTGTTTGGTAGATTTTCGGACCACACGTGAAATACCATAAGTGTTATGTGACCGTTCGTGCTCTTCTCCAGCCCGCATTCACGGTTCGCTTGTCGTTCACATCATGTGTGGTGTTCTGACTTTTGGATTGTGTTGTCAGCTTTGTTGTCATTGACACTCGTATATATATAGTGATTTCTGGTCACGTTCTGTGACCTTAGAACTTCACCCTTTCACCACATTCTTTTACAGGTTCCTTATGGTCTTCACATTCGCTCAAGGATTCTCTTTCGCGGGAGCATTTTGGGCCCACTGGACTGTTTGTCGATCAATTCCTTCTGGCTCTGTACGACTATACTCCCCCAAGCGGTCTCGAATCGCAGTCCCAGATATCTGTAGAAAAAGGTGTGTTCGCTCCCTGTTTGTGTTAATCTAAGTTAAAGTTTACTCCATTTGAGTTCGACACCGCCGAGGGAATCTCTCCCGTTTGGTTGCTTTGCTCGATACTTATGCATTGTGACTAACGTACATATTCGTGATTGCCAACGTTGAATCTTCATTTATTTGATATAAACTTTCATTGAATTTTGCTAACTTCTTCTCCCACAGAATCACGACCATAACAGTGTGCTTCTCACAGACCTATCAGACAATAGGCCTTTGGTTAGTTGGTGATTTGTGCTAGCATTTGGCAGGTTGCCTCATATCCTTTCCCCGCTTCGTTTGTAGATGACCGACTTCGTCTGTTCGGATACAGTGCTGACGGGGATTGGGCGGACGTGGAATGCTTGCGGACCTGTGAACGCGGATGGGTCCCTACCAACTACACGACTCCTTTGACTCCACCTGGTCGCTCAAATCTGACCAACCGACCCAGTTCAGTCACATTTCAGCAAAGCAACAGTCGGGGTACGAGTGGCCATGGCAGCCAAGCTAGTTTGGCTGGAGTGGGTTTGGATATGGAGAAATGGTACCACGGTGCTATTCAGCGCAGCTACGCGGAATACCTCCTTAATAGTGGGATTACTGGTAGCTTTTTAGTTCGAGAGTCGGAGAGCAAGCCGGGTCAGTTAACCATCAGTCTGCGGTATGAAGGACGTATCTATCACTATAGGATTAATCGAGATGACAACGGCATGGTGAGTGTTTTATGCGGTTCAATTGTCGTTCGCGTGTTGCTGTATGCTGTTCAGAGTGGGAATAGGAGGCTTTTTGTAACAATCACCATAACCTTGACAATCCGTAAATTCTCAGCGATGTCCGGTTGCTATACTGTCATGATTCGATTCTACGGGCAGTCGCTTGATCAGGGGACGTACTTCAGAAACCTTGAATACTCTTGTGTGTTCACTAACCCATTTGATAGTCATCATGGCAGCAAATTTACAATGCTTGACTGCGCTCGGTTCGGCTTCCGTGGCTGATATTTTTGTTAATCTCTTGTTATTTCGAAGTGCACTGTTTCTATCATCCGTTGAGCCACTTTAGTCAGGTTAATCAATTATCATCACTGCTACTAACCGTCCCTTGCTTTGAATTTCGGTCCCAACGTTTCGCGTTTGTTTTCAGTTTAGCTGGATAGATTATCTGCCTCATACTCACACTGTCTACCACCCGAGCAACTTGCTTGACTCTGAAGACCATCGGTTGTACAGGGGCAACAGGAGTCAGGAACTGATTGACGTTTCTCCAACAGGAATGAGCCATTTGCACAGCGTTATTGAACGGTGGAAAGGGTGGGTGTGCTTTCTAGAAAGCCAAATAACGTATAGCAGTACCTCATTTAGGAGAAATTTTGAGTCTGTTCACATGTCAACGATTTATGTAATTGAGGTTTCGTCCTTTAAGTGAAGCCAATCTGTGCTGAAAACCCGAGAAGCGGGTTCCAAACTCCCTGGATTTTCGTGAGCTCTGCACTGATGATGCCTTCTGATTAGGATGAAACAGCTGTACACTGCTTCTCCAGTGCTCCTCGGCTTTTCAGCATATATTGTTTTCACTTACAGGACGTTATCTCATTTGAAAATTCCCGAATGTCCTCACATTGCCAACGATTTATGTAATGTTATCATTTATGGAACTTGGCCTGTCCCGCTCCAGTGGCCCGTCTTTTGCATTCATAATTTTTCATCCGATCGACCTGGACGATCCTTGTTCCTCAGTTCAGGTACTTGCACCCTCATTCACTTTCTCTGTTAATCTGTTAATCAATGGTATGTTTTCTTTGATTGCTGGACGCTCCTCGTTTATCAAGAAGACAAACTCCTTCATAACGTGATTTCACCGTGATATATTCCAGCAGAGTGCCATGCGTGTTGGTCCTAAATCTAACCTTACGTCTCATCTTATATAGTGCCTTGAACACCCAGAACAGTGTGTATCCCTTGCGTCCAGTTTGTGCAGTATTAAACATCTGGTTGCTTTTGAAATGCGTTCGACAGTTGTCCCTATTAAGAACCTTTTGATTTTCCCTTCTTATCATAGTTCTATGTGACGGACGCCACCAAATTTCTGTCCGTCTCCGACCTGATACATCACCACGGGAAACAAGCGGACGGGCTTGCATGCACGCTTCTGTATCCGGCTGCTAAGCGTGACAAGGTTACGTCGGAAGTGAGTCCAGAGGTGGACGTGTGGGAGATCGATCGGACGGAAATCATTATGAAACACAAGCTAGGTATGCTGCGCTATGCTCCCTTCTCTGCTGTCTGTCTTTTTTATTAAGTGCTTTACTATTATTTACAATTCACTTCTTTGTCACTGGTGCTTTTGAAATCTTTTCTCCCGTTGCATCCGAACTTTATATTTCACATTGCGTCGATGCGTTGTCCAAATAACCTGATTTTTCGGTTTACAGCATTTCAGGCGGGCCAAGCCTTCTTTTACCTCCTGGGTATTGAGATACACTTCACAGAAATCTCTTTGCATAGTTACGATTGGTTTGTATCGGGCTGTAACAAATCTGAAAATGGTTGATCGCATTCCTCCTAAGTGTGCATCACTTTGACGCTATCTAGTAACTGCTTTTCCATATAGTTCGATCCATTATACTTACGGTTGTCTCAACTTTCCTTCAGTGTTGTTTATGAGACGTCGCAGTTGTTCACCATGGTCAACAACAGGTCCTCAAAAGATCTACCCACCCGATGGTGAAATCATCGGGTGGCCTCCAAAACCAGGATATTTTACCTATCTTCATCAAACCGTGAGCGACGAGCACAGTGGCGCTGGAAGGTGTATGCGAAATCAGTTAGCTCGGTCGAGCATACTCCCCAACGGTTAAGTATAATGCGAATTCCTTGATAGCGCTCTCAGAGCGTTTCGAAAGGGAAGCGCTTTTTGAGGAATAAGAAATGGGTTGAAGGATATAGCTCCCGATTTGCCAACCGCCAATCCTATGTCTCATTATACTTGTGAAGCCCAGGAATTCATTCGCTGGATACTCTCAAGGTGGAGGTTTTCGGCCATTGTTGTTTAGGTGACATTCTCAGGCTGACGTTACGTAACGAAAGAAGTTATCCGTCATTCGATTCAAGCAGCTAACCCAACACTGTCAAGTCCAGTGGTTTGGATGCGTCTTATATATATATATATATACATATATATATATATATATATATATATATAATTAGAGCAATCCTTGCAATCCATGCTAGATTGTCGTCCTTAAGGCGGACAGTTTGGGTTGAATGCTGTGTTGGATTGACGTCTGTGAAAAGTCTTGCTGCCGACCGCCGTGCTCGGGCAGCTGATATCCGAGATACTCCGGAAACTAGCACATCTTCCAGCAGGGGATTACGGAAGTAACTAACTACGTAACTAATTACGTACTAGCGAGAAAGCCACTGTGAAGAAGTTATCATCATCAGGTTCTACACAGCCAACCATCGTTTCATGAAAAGCAAATGATGTCTGTGCTCACTAGTCCTCAAGAACACTGGTAACTTATGCGCAAACAGCAGCACCATACGTTACACTCCGCATGGAAAGTTGGTTGTGGAATGGGATGCACTCTCATCGTTGGCAGAGTCGGTCGTTCCCGAAGTAATTAAATAAAACTAGGTTGTCGCCAGAATTATAAATTTCAGCGACTTTTTCCTGGTGGGATGCACTACCGTTTGTATGTAGTGTGCTATCCTTCATGGACTGGAAACCGCCCATTTCAATAATAGAGGTAGACCAAAGATTTCTTGGGATCTTTTACACAGTTTTGGCGTTTCATACAAATGACGTTTTATTAAAGCCTGAGTCGAACGGTGCTGTTGGAAAGTAGATCTCTGAGACGACGTGAGTTGCTATCATTGTTTCCAATAGCAGCCGCTTTCCCATTTTATGGTGAAACTAGGCGGTAGCTCGCTGAGATCCTTCCATGAATCACTACCTTTGCTGCTACTTAGTTGCCGCTAGTGGTTTCTATTCCTTTGCATATATCTGTATGTGTCCTCAGTCATCGTTTAGCCCCATAATAATATACTATAGGCCATTAGTATGAGCGTCTTGGGACTCCGAGGATGAAGTGATTTTCACGTCAAAAAACGGTACTTTCAGAGAAGACTGTTCTTGAAATCTGCGGTCTTGAACATGCATGAAGATGTGTTTGTATGACTAATGCACATCTTGGTGATGCCTGCTACGTCTACTCACAACTCCAGCTACTTTAATCAGTTTCCTGTTTGTAATCCCTTTCGAAGTTTATTCTCATTTGTTCATTGTTGGGCGATCCGAAGCATTTGGTATGTTTTCATTGATTTGTTCAAAGCGGTTCTAAACATTTCACAGGAGCACACGACCTTAAGATGGATCGTCTTAAAAATGTCTCATTTCTTTCAAATTCTGAACTTTTTCGGAAACTTCAGTCAACGCGAAGGGAACTCATTTGTTAGATGACAGCGGAATAGATACTATCGGCTCAGCTCTTCTAGAGTACGTTCGCCTTTTTCAACCAGCCCCTAATAATGGCCTTTGATGTATGTTCCTGCAGTTCGACAGCAAACTCACAGTTTTGAAACGCTGATACCGTAACACGTACACTGACCGATTCTGTGCACATTTTCGAGCACATTCCACCTTAAAAAAGAAACAGCACTGTTAACTGGTTTGTTTTCCGTTTGTGACGTCTAATGGGTGACGGATGTGTAAAATGATATGGACAACACAATGACAACGAACCTCAAAATCTTCCAAACTAACACCTACTGATACCACTTACATGTATCGCTTGAGCCTCCACTAATGCTCCCCTATGACTTGCCTTTCCAAGACACCTGGAAAATGTGTTTTGACTGCGTGAACTTAAGTCAACGACAATCTGTCTGTGTGAACTTGATGCATGTGTGTTCCTCAGTGGATTCAGTAGCCAAGTTACATGTCAAACTGGGCCAAACACTGTTCGTCCGAGGCGTAACATTATACCGTTTGGGACAACGTGAACGGGATTACGAAACATTTTCATGTCTCTTAGTGCGTGTAGTAACTTGATATCTCAGTTTATTAGAAGTCATTCAGTGTCATAGGACCTTCCCCTAACCGCTGCAGCGAATAGCATAATCCCAGTACAACGGTCATCTCCGTCAGTCGGGCATCCCTAAGGCATGTTTGTATAAAAACACACACTAGCTATGATTAAGATTGATGACAACTGTTGTTTGACTTCTGCTTGTCCCCCTAAAACGAGGCAAAATATTAGTGAAATGTACTTATTTCTGTTGGTGTTAACGAGAGTCCCAGTTGATTGTTACCTTTATGATATTCTTCAACTGAATGTGCTGCCTCTTGTTCCAGTCGGTGCGATATTCGAGATATCGCAGTAGTACTACGCATAGGGTTAACACCAACGCAATTTGCAGATGCGTGTATTTCACGGATTGCATACAACTTACTGTTCAACTAGAACATAGGATTGATGGAAACTTGGCCTTCCTGATGAACGGAAAGAAAAGCGAACTCAGTAATAGGCTGTCGGGGAGTTTTCTGCAGTCTCACGAATAGGATGTTAAGTCAAGGCTAGGCATAGGTCTGGAAACACGGTTTGATACAAATGACAAGTAGTAACTAATCTACTGCTGGCACTACCGGAACATTACTGTAACGAGATAATCCGGATCAAACTTGATTCTCCCGAGCGTCATGCAGTTTCTTTAAGTCCAAGACACAACGTTGTGAGATATGTTTCATTTGGTCCCAACTCGTTGTGTTCGGTTGTATTCTTGTAGCAGTGCCTTCAACAAGGGAACGCATAGTAAATTTACTAGTCGATTACAACATAACTTGTGGTTCGGTCGTCGGGGTTCCGGCTTGTTTATCATCACCTAGTGCCCAGTGAAACAAGAACATAATACCCTGCGACCGAAACACCAGCCAGATTGGCAGGCCCTCATCACACTGTTTTTTAATCAAAAACAAACCAAAGTCATCTGACTTCTAAGTATACATGGTTCTGTCAAAGGTTGTCAATGTTAGTTTTAGCATCCGTTCTCAAAATCGAAAGTCTCTGTTTACCATCCAGTTTAAGACCGATTTTCAATAGGACTTTTGCGACCGAGCAATTGAAAGATAAAAGATATCGGGAAATGCCAATAAGTGGTTGAATTGCAAGTGAGATTGTCTGTCCCAATTTCATAAAGAGTGATCGTCTTCGTTGTTTATTGGGCGTGATCGATCTAGAGGAGGAGAATTGTCGTGAAAAGCAGGATACGTTCGCGCTGGATAAAGCTAGTTCTTTATTTCACTTACAACCTATTATCCAAATCTCGATTCTTTGGTTCTGTCTTCTGCAGTTTGCCCGTCTATTTCTCAGATTAAGCCTACGGTGCCCAACTATCGGCAACTGTTCGTATAGTCGTTCACAGAATGTTGGTGTCTTTTTATGTCGTGATGTGTAGTTGATGTGTTATACTACACCTTCCTAGCTGGTCTTTTTGTTGCTCTCAGGTGTCGATGCAGCTGTCGTAGGCAGTTTCAAGTGTCGAACTGGTTTATCCAAATCATCAACAAGCAGTTCACTCTGTCTGCCACATTCGTGTGTCTTACCAAGTCGTCTGCTTGTGCAACTAGCTGATTGACGTCGACAAACTCGGAGTTTGCGCGCTCTTTTATTTCACTGGATGACTCGTTTTAATTTCTGCTTTGAAACTTGACAGCCACCAGGTGTCGTCGGTTGGCGATTCTGGTCCTGTTCCGGTACATGCGTCTCTTCAATCACCTATCTTGTCTGCCGGTTAAATCTGATCCTTTGTTTTCGTACAGACTTCTGGATTGGGGGTCATAAGATTTTGTGAGACTAAACTTCGTTTGCGTGGAAAACGCCTGATTTTTAGGAAAGTTAGTATAGTGTGTTAGCCGTTCTAGTACACTTCCTGATCGCACCTCAGCGTCATCCATGGAAATTCAGCACGTTTGCTCGCAGTCGGTTTATCCCAGTAATTCTGGCCAGATATTCTGGTTTTTTCGACACCGGTCGCGGAAATTCATGTGGTAACTGATGAGGTGGCTGTTGATCTGTTCGCCGAGCTTGGCAATTGATTTGCACACGTTTCGTCACCATTCGAGGTGACATCTTCAGTGCTCTGAAGATGTCTCGGCGAACAGATCAACAGCCACCTGATCAATCACCAATTAATGCACCCCAGCTACCAATATTCCAACACATTACCAACAAATTCATACGGCCTAATTGCCTGGTTTACTGTCAACCAATTCGCAAAGACCATATGGTGTCCACAAAAAAAACGTAGATACAAGACGGCTAGTAGATGGGTGGATGGCCAGAAGTGTGTCTACACAGTGTAGCACTTACCGTGGTGTCCCAAATCCATTAAGGCTCATGAGGAATAGTAGCCACAGCTATTATGGACATGTGCTTTCCTGGTACAAATTTTGAGTGGTACTGAATAAAAGTAGTAAATTTAGATTCTTAGTCTGCGTGTGAGCAAAACTGGGTTGGTTGTTCAGGGATACCCGGACGCATTCTGCCCTCCCCAAAAAATATTGAAAACGGGACTTGGAGCTGGAGCATTAATTAGTACAGCTTCCATAAAACTGCAGATTTCGAGCAAATTCACCCACCCGTGAAACTAAACTGAGAACAATCAGGGTAACCACTTTGGTTAGTTTTACAAGTTGTACTTTCTTGTGTCCGCCAACTGCTTTGCAAATCATGTTTCGTGGTAATTTCTACCCATCCTCCCACGAAATGTTTGTGGTGAGTGAAACTCAGTAAGGCTCGTCGCAACTACAATCATCGTTGTGGATTTTCCACTAAAGCATCATCCGAAAGGCCACTTAGGTAGCCAGTGGCGGCGGAGAGTTAGTTTGACAAATGCATTGGTTTACAGAGATATGAAGCCGCAGCTTTTTCGGTCTGTGTCGCGTTGTTTCCGTTGATGAAACCCATCGATCAACACACAACGCGTCATATTTGCTATGTATTGATCGGAATATGATAAGTATTGGTGTGTCAAATAACTGCTGAAATACTATTCGTCTGTATGGTTCATGCATAATTCCTGTGAATGAAAGCTAGTCTGGATTCGCGGAACTCCATTACAGTACTTTTCGTACAGCTATTGTTCTTTTTCATCGGAGACCTGAATAGCACGATTTATCGGCCGTTGGGCTCACCAACGATGCTCAAGTCAGTTAGACTCCCCAAAAGCTACTAAGTTTCCATTGCATTTGGCTGGTTGTTCGAGACTAGTTCTTGCTAGTGTTTGTGGTGACAGCTTCGTTAAAACGAGCGTGTTGATTAACAGTTTCAAGGCTGACAGAGTTACCCTGATCTGATTGGCGTACTCATGCACAAGTCTGTCTCACCTCAAACGGAGTTGCGGATTAGCTGCGATTCATTTGGAGCTGAGCTCTCTGCTGTTTCTGCGCCATGAAACAAAGATGTTTGGTGTACAATTAGTATGGTAAAGTCGATCAAAATTCGTGGGTAGCTCACTACTGGCTTCATCTTGTTTTAGGCCTATCAGGTAGGCTTAATTCCCTGGTCTCAGTCATTTATTTACTTTGACTTAAACACCATCCACCATATATATTACGCTGGTCTTGAAGAAGCGATTCTAACGGTATCCTGATATGTACTTTGTTTTTGCTGTTCTTCAACTTAGTATGTAGTGCAAAGGCTGTTTCGGATTAACGTGCACTGAAAGAATCTACAAGTTGCCTGAATGTTGTAGAATCTTTGCGCCTTCCTAACTGGGGCTCACGTGATCTTCCTTGCACTTGGCTCGAAGCCCTGCAAAACATGGCACGCAACCTATCTCAGTGGCGCGCATGTTATCGTTTCTTAGCCGGACTGATTAACGAAATCTCATCTATCGTGCGCTAGGCTTATGCTCGGTGAGGTTAGTGAAGGATGCTGGAAGAATTCGCCGTAATCCGATTCGTGCTCAGATCTATTTATTTCAGTGCACCAGTATGGGTTGCTGGTGCACTGCTTCACTGATGACGATGTCCCGGGGTTCAGTTGGGTCGATTTTTGAGATTATTTTGCAATCTATGCCTTATCCAGAAGCGCCTCATTATTCAACATCTTTTTTGACTTATAGGTGCGATAGATTGCTTTGCACATGTGTGACGCATGCATCATGGTTTTTGTTCTAGTTAGTCGCAATGTAATACCCTCCACATGATCTTGTCCCAGTCACAGCTATCTTTGGGCATTTAGACGAATGAGTCATACTTACGCGGAACCCTTCGCTCTCCACCAGTTGCTTTGTTCTTCAGTGACGGGCGATATTGGGATTACCGATGACGCACCTGTTAGCCCACTCTAGCTAGACGTGCTCGCATTACCGTCTAACCAGACATTTCGTCTTCACTGACATTTTCACCAGTCGGGGTCCTTTAGCTTTCAGTATTCGGTGCACAGATGCACCCTTCAGTAATACAATGTGTTTGTATCTGGTGATTCCTGGGTTGACTGATCGTCTTTTGAGGTTGATTTGTTTAAAAAAGCTAATTCAAGTTGTGTAGCACAATCCGATGGTTTGGTGACCAAGGGTCACCTCTGCCATAACGTAAGTTCTGACTAGTATACAATGATCGGGCGGGTTTTCCCGTTTATCTAATTTCCCGCTGTATCCTCCTTCGGCGCAATCCGTTCCCTATGTAGCTCTCCCAACCAGTGGCCGTCGTCCTGACGTGACGATCATTGTTGAGCACTGCACCCATCTTATGACTCAAACATCTCTCCAGCCATACCAGGAAAACCGAAATACAGCCGATAGTCTAAGGTCGTTGAGCCCCTGCACTGTGAATACTATCGTGTGGAGTTAAACCCATACTGCCTTCTGATTCAGGGGTGAGGGCAGTTAGCAAGAAGGCAACATACTACTTCAGTTTACCGTGGCTGACTGCTGTGAGTGAATGAACCGGCTTCATGAATGTCCTGAATAGTCTGACGATCGGTGGAGGTGTCTCCAAATATTGCGACCCACTTTTGCTTCCGGTACCAAAAGCTACAGACGGTTTCAGGCCAAAGTTTTCAACGTCATTTGACTTCAATGAGCCAACTTTTCGCTTAGCCCTCGTAGTGGCACTGTCACTCGTCAGGGGCTTGGTTCAAGAAGGATGTGTCCAGAACATTTCAGGTAACACTGCTGGATGCATACGGCTAGTTATGGATTGCTGAAGCAGTGTTGTCAAACTGCTCCCTGGAAACCCTGTTGGCCCACTTTGTTTTCGGTGTAGTCCTCAGGCACCGGTGATCAAAAGCCCTGGTCTTCGTTATCCTCTTACCGTATCCATGTAGAAGAACAGGGCAAACGACGGTTTGATAGACCCGAATTTTAATTCACCGGATAGTCTCATATACACCACGGCATGATGTTTAAGCGGATAAATTCTGTTCTATCGTTTGACACTTGGGAAGAAGGGAGAACCAGAGTATTTGAATTTGATATATACTATAAGCTGATATTTATTTGAGTCTCCTATTGAAATCGAACTAATCTGTAAACGTGCGTGTACAAGTACAACTTTGTATTCAAGTGGGAAACATGGGGACTGCGCCCACATGTTTGTTCTCGAAAGGGGCGAAGGTGAAATCGGACTGTTGAATGATTTCATCAACCCTATAAGTAGTGTTAAGTGAAGACTCTGAAGGCATGTTCAACAGGTGCTTCACGAAACCTGATTGTCTATCCGTTAAGGATTTACGGCTGGGTGTATCCGCATTAGTGACAGTGATTTCTAACCAAATTAATGTGCCTTAGCGATCACTAAATGTTCCAGGACATAGCGATCATAATTGGCGGTCCAACCGTCTTTCCAGGCTCCTGAGAGCTTGATTAACTTCCAAGTCGATATCTCTTGGTTGTAGGTAGATGGGGATAGACGGACATGTTCCTCAGTGTAATAGGGCCTGGCCAGAATTATTTTCATACCCCGAACCTATCGGCCGTAAGAATTAGGCAACCGCGCTAACTGATAGAAGAGATCTTACTGATTGGCTCTCCGTCTGCTTTAAAACTCGACTAACCTGGTAAGCCACCACTTGGCCTGATGAAGCTTTTGTGCCAGAAGCGAAACGTTGCCCAGCTACAAACCCACCGATTGCTTACCAAACCCCTCTGAGTCGAGGATATGATGAAATTAAGCAGCTCAGAAGGCATTTCATCGCACACAATAGTGTTCCAGGGAGTAATTTCCCGTCATAGTCGGGGATATTCAGGTGGACTGAGTGGCTGTGCGCTACTGGGCTGTATACAGAAACGTCAGGCACGTCCATGACGACGACATGAGTTGGCACCATCGTTTCCATACTTATATAAGTAGCAGTAACGCTTTTCAGCGAAGACGGATAAGTTATTAATTGTCGGTCTCAAACTTGAACACTCGGATCGTTCAACAGCTGACCGTGATCACCGATGCATCTTGTAATTGATAAAAACACAAAATCGGTTGCGCATAATGCATTCGCTGCACGCGGTATCACTAGAAGTCACGCTTTGATGTCTTAATCCCTCCGTCTTCTGGCAGGTAAGGTGCTAGTTATTGGCTTAGTACTGTCCCCCGAAATATAGCACGATTTACCAATGCTTCACGATCCAGTCTTTTGAGCTAAGAGTACCGACAGGGTGCCAGAATAAAACCTTTTACATAATGCTTTGGTGGTCAGACTTTTGGGTCAGAGACAAAAGATGGAGTACCTCAAACATTCAACTTTCTCTTGCCTGGGTAATCAGGAAGAATCCTTTGTCCACCGGTTCTCTCCTGTACATTCCACACCATAGATAAAAATGCTTTGATTAGATGCCAGCATTGTGCCACTTTTTCACAAAGTAGTATTGTCTGGCATTGATTTAAGTTTTTCTGGTCCACTCCTCGATTCGTTTACTCGAGGTTTTTAATATTTTCGTTACCGAATGCCAGTGTGCAAGCTTTTGTTACTCGAATTTTTAAGTAATTGTTGTCCATTCAAACCTATTCTTCCCGTTTGGTGTGTGGGCGTTTGGCGGACAGCTTTAGGAGAAATTTCTGAACTTTATGCGATAAACGTCTCGTTATATTCTTGGGCCAACTATGTCCGTGGGTTGCCTGCTGATGAATCAACTTATGGAGGATAGTTTTTTGTCACTTACTCATGCACACGTCTCACGTGGTTTTGGTAACCTATTTTGTGTGAATATGTGATGTGGAAGCATGCAGTTGTCCTCTCAAAAATGCCGCTCGCCGTTGAACTGCGTTAGCGGGGTTTGATTTCGACACAAGAGCCAAATCGGTATGGTCTAGGCTATAGACTGTACATGGAGAACGTGTCCGTCAAACTGCGCTCTTGCGTTCTTGTTTACCTGTCGTAGGCTTACTGCCTTCAAAAACCTGTGTGGTATTGTGAGATAGGTGGTTGGCAGTTACCTAACTTAATCTAACAACAAAACGCCAGGGGGAAAACATCCCCAATTACAAGGATCTAATATGATGGTCAAAACTGTCTGAAAGCTCCCCAAGAGCTTTACAGGATAGCCCGATTTTTTGTATCTTGAAGGCAAGTTTGAGAAACTCCGCACATCGTCGTGACTAACATCAAGAGTGGCTGTTTCTCACAAATTCGACCAGTAAGTAAAAATGTCACCGGAAAATTCGAAAACTAGTAAATTCCATCTGGCTAGTTGATATAAGTTTATGCATCCTTCCCAACAAATGTTCAGATACAGTTGAGAAAGGCGTGACTGGTCTTGATAGGACTTCCGGTTTTCACCACTAAACATCCCTACTTAGCGAACTTTTATTTTAATCAGATATCCGCTGTTGGTAGAAGCTACATTTCACAGGGGTAGATTAGAACTGGACGAAAGGATGTATTCGGGATCTGCTTTTACGTGTGCAGATTAATCCTAACCCTTGTGCACACCACCTTATTTAACATACGGGGCCGCGCCTCGCATTATTTCTGGGTTTCTGCTTTCGCTTGTGTTGGGTCAGATTCTGGAATCTACATAGCTGAAGTCAGTAACCTGTCTAATCACTTCAGCTCCTATGTTGAGAGGTCGACAGAGACTATGACTTCGCGCTTCACAAGTGACGAAGACAACAAAGCACCTGTTGAGCTAAGTCGGAATCGGCGTGTGAATTGATCAGCGTCCTCGAAGTGCAGTAAGAACATTCACCACAGACATGATGTTATTTGCCCTTTCGAGGTTCACATAATACCGAGGTTTATGCATTATTGGGGTAAACTCATACACCAGCTGAATAAGATCATTTTATGATGAAATACACACATTTGTAATTTAACAGCTTACTTGGCTGAAGAGTACCATAAACGAGAGATTCAGCTGGGATTCAGTTGAGTCTCCTGTTACCACCAGTGTAGTTTGCGACTGAGTCTATTCCTGCAGTTGCGTGCAATTTGATTTCAATGCAGTTCATAAGACTGACGAAAACTCGGGGGTTGAGCCGACCTGACGAACGCTAAACAGGACGAAAACTGCCATGGGTTGTTGAAGCAACGTGCAGCAAAATCATGCTTTCTGTCAAGAAAGGCCAGTTTGTCCATTAACGCTGTCTAATCACGGGATCCGTTTGTGTTCAACCCATCTACTTGCATAAACATGGAGCATTTCACTGTTGGCAACACTCGATAGTTGATCTGCTAGACAGAGTGACTCCTACGGTGTGCTAAGACCTTTATTTCATCCCTTCTCTTCAGACTCTCGCATCAGGATCGTAAATAACGGTTGATTCCGAAGGCTGCCGCCACAGGCTCGACTTTTAGATGTTAGGAAGTTTGTCACCCTCCGATTAGGATTACTTCGCTAGACATTAAGCTTCACTAACGGGATTTATGTATACTGGGTTATCGAACGTAGCACAATTAGGAATTGTTCACACTATTCAGGACATCACGTAGGACTAGACCAGGTTGTTGCTGCGCCCCTTGAATTGGACGTTCTATTGTCTGACCTGAAAACAAACTTTGACACTTACGGCGTCATAAATGAGGATTTATTTCCTGTAACAACATGGGAAAAGGGCAACATCATCCCAAGCAGGATACTCTTGCTAGCGAGACGTCCTTTTACTGTAACCCCTCTTAAATTAAAACAATCCCGGAAATCGAGGAGAAAACACATTTTGGTCCCTCGAATGGCTGCGGCGGTCTGGTGCCTTGTTGCACCTGTGTGTGTTATTCACGGATGTGCAACCGTATTGATTATCTGGCGCATTATTCCTGACGAAAGCTGTCAAAGAACACCCGGATACCAAATGAATTTCATCGCCTCAGTGAAAAAGCATGCATTACAGTTCGTGCTGATCGTTTGCCCACAAGTAATCTCCGTCCAGAAGGCTTCTTGGAATTCTCAGAATTGGAGGCGCCGAAACTTCCTAGACCAATTATCGAATTTCACCTGCGACAGAGTCGGGAAACGATTACTACCATACGTTTCATAATAAAATTCCAGAGTGCTCGAGTGCAGTGGCATCCTCCATATTTTTTTCTTTCGACGTCCGTTATCCGAGAAAAAATGGCCGTATCCATTGGTTTTCTGTTAAAAGAAACTGTTTATTTCTCCGAACAAGGAACACTTTGTATAAGTGGAAATATTATGATAAGTAGACTATTACATCACGCACATTTAAGCTCTCCCAAATGGACTCTGAGGTCATCAGTTACTTGTTTTATACCATGCACGATCGTCGTCTAGTTAGTCTCGTTCCTCATTTAAGCTGTGCTCCTTTGTGAAACACTTGTTCACCCAGCAGCTCTATCTTATAACAACCAGTGGTAGGTGCTTGACACTTTTGATGTGAAAATCAGCAGTTCGTTAATTCTGTCTGATCAGGCACTCTCCAGTCTCCTTAACCTCATATCAGTTTGTAGAGATTTCTTGCACAATCTGTTGGCTTGTGCCCTTTTCTCCTGTAGTCTCAGTACTGGACGGAAGCTTTCGTTCTGCTCCTAGTATTGGCCGGTGGTTGTTTAAATCGAGGAACTGAGGGTGAAATTGATTGCAGTGAACATAGTGTTGTGTCTTCCTGACAATTACTTTATAAAGGGTACGAGCAAACCAGTCATGCTCGATGGAAGTAAACTGGTTTGGATAAATCACATGACGTTTGACGAATTGATTAGTTTTCGCTCTGTGCTCTCGAGAGGTCTGTATATTCTTGATGTTAGCTTGGTCCCTATGAGTATTGTATTGCCTTAATTTTGGACACTTCTCCACTTATCAGTTGTGACTCGGCTTGTCTCGCACATCGTGAATCCTTAAGAATGTATGTTTTTCCACTGAATACTCGACCGATCCTGGTCTCTGATTAATCTTCTGTTGTCTCAAAACTTGACACCTAGTAAAGAGTGTCTGCCTGTGGTTCAGAGATAGCGCAACTCTCTGTTTCGCCGTCACCTGTCTATTTGTTTTGGTGCGGGCACACCTCTAATTTTGACGGTTTTTCAAGACTACGTCGATGTGTGTTGGTCGGATTTTTATCGTTCGGTTAGCAAAAGTAGGACTGTATGCTCGGCAGCGATAGATGATAGGCTATTGTTGACGTTGATGTCGGTGTCGATGAGGACTTCGACGGCAACTTTATCTTGCCCTAGTGTTCCGTGCGTTCACTTCCATTGAAGTATGAGTTTATCAGTTTTGTTGGTATTCTGTCCTTGGGACATCTCTCGTGCAACTTCACCTTAGCCTGTAATTCAGCATTACGAAGCGCAGACTTGTTTACATACTTTTTTGTCTAATATCCGTATCCAGAATATCGGCCTTCTATTGCTCTGTGGTTGTCTGTATTCTCTTCCAAGTAGCCCTTCAGTCCTCTCCCTCTAGTGATAGTCGGATCATTCAGCGTGCCTTTTTTCATGTAGCCGAATTTACGAATTTCCCTATTACCGCAGTGATACAACTCTCGTCAGTAGTGCACGACCCTAGACACCTTCTCTCTCAATTCTTCCAGCATCTCATTCTAGGCACTCAGCTCTTTCGTTCTATTCACTCTTCCATACACTGATTATTCCGAACCATGTTACCTTTTCTTCGGAGTTGATCAAACGAGTTATCCGTGGTTGGTGTGTATCTGCACCAATAAGAGAACTCACTCAGTTGTCTCAATTTACGACTGTAAGTCTTTGTCAGAATTCTAAACATTGGCTTGGTTTATTGTTCTACTGCACTGAAGTTATCTGGTTCAAATTTCCCAATGGATGCCGCAAACGCGGCCATCATTAACTTCTTGGCTTCTTACTGCCGTCTGATAGAACCTTTGGAGCCTGATTTGATTTCCAAGCAGCGCACCTAAACTATCGATTGGTTTTACAGGCAGGACAGCCACACGCTATCTGCCTAACCGTAAACACTAATCTGGATGTGTGTCGGCCATTGGGACCCGCGAGGTGAATGTGCGTACGATTGACCCGAACGAGTTGATTACATGCCAACATAACTCCTTATTTATGTGCATTTTCTGCCAGTGTTTTCGGCTTCAACTTATCTTAACAAGCCATATCGGGTGCTATGCGTATTGACAAACAGTCTACGGGAGAATGTAACGTATTCTGTTTTCATGCGTCTTCTGTTTCCAACTTTGTTTTCCAGGGTCCGGCCAATATGGCATTGTGTACGAGGCGTTATGGAAACCATATAACATCCTAGTTGCGGTGAAAACGCTCAAAGTACGTTCATATTTCGCGTTTGTTGTTGGAGGAAATAATGCCAGTCCCACTTTTCGTTCTTCTGTTTCTCCTTCCACCCCGTGTTCGCGGTTATTTCTGTTCTCTTTTCCACTTTGTCACAGTTCTGTACATGTAAAAACTAGAAATGTTTCTTCGTCAGTAGTTGAAACAGGACTTAATTCGTCATAGGAGCAGCCAGTCGAGATCCATTTGTTCGGGTGTCTAGCCATAACTGCGCCCGAACGTTCAGGCTGTCACAGTTTCCTTTATCTACAATAGCAGAATGGGTAGAAGCTTGCCTACCACTAAATGAAGGTGATAGCTCGCAGGAATTAATACGAAGGTGCTGGCTATGGTGTCGCTGTGAATTCTACTTTTGGGGTGGATGAAGAAGATGGTGGTTCTGGTTCAGAGACAGCATTGGTTACTCACCGAGTAATGGTTGCAATCGCTGGTGTATACTTTCCTAAGGTCTGCCCGGGAGCTTATTTGTGATTCATTTTATGATGTATGATTTCGTGCTTGATCTATAAGTTATTGGACTTTAGAGTATCTCCGCTCAGTACCAAGAAAACGGTTCTGAGGAGTAGATGGTTTTCTGACATGTATATACGTAATGCACTACTCATAAGGTTGCTGAAAATTCTTCGACAGCCCACGACAGCAACCTTATGAGTAGTGCATTACGTATGTACATGTATCGCGATATCTCGAATATCGTATCAACTGAAACATGAGGCGGCCTGGTGCAGCACATTCAGTTGCCTGGAAACATTACAAACGAGGGATTCAGCTGGGTTCCAGGTGAGTCTATCGGAAAACCAAATTTGTTTGCAAATGAGTGTATTTCGCTGGTTTTCTGACATGTTGAGCACCTGGATGAGCGCGCGTGGCCCATCGTTTGTCATGGTTCATTTGCTTCTTCCAAAGGTAATTTCATGTAGTTCACCATTACTGATGTCACCTTAATGTTGCATACGTCTGAGACAAAGGCTGCACCGATTTTCTCTCCTCCCGAAGCAATTTCTCATCCAACGGAACTTACACGGCTACCTAGCAACTGGACTTTCCGATAGCGTCGATTGACATGTCTGTATTCATGAGTTCCGAACTGGAACCCATTCAATCGTAATCAAGGTGTGCACCTTGGAGGGAATGACACTGTTGCATTGAAACTTCCCGCCGGCAATTTTTTGTCTCTTGGTATGGTGTCGGTGCACGCTGGATTATTCAGTGTGATAGATTTTGTCGAAACTTTGTACTAAACTAAGGCACTCGGGGGTCAGCGCTCGCCCGTATTTGTAGGGTCAGTTCCAATTCCAAAGTAACCAGCGAAATGCGCCTGTATAAGGATCAAATGATCTGGTTAGTGTTCTCACCAGTTGGAAGGATGATCATACCCGTGGTCATACGAAGCCGCTGGTACAAGTTTCACCAGAATATGTCTGTCCATAGCCTCTTGGTTCATATTCTTACACACATAAAATTTTGGCTTGTCAACTGGGATCAGGATGCAGAGACAACTGCGTGATGAAATCCAAAGAAATCAAGAGCACCTGCTGTCATGGTACTCGGTGCGGTTCTGCGTCGTATGTAAAACGGATCATCACGTTTTTGCCACCGGATACCTAGAAAGTAAAATGAAAAAAATTTGCGTCCAATCCTTCTGGTTTCCTTTGTGTGTGTTTCGCAGACGGAACGTGCAAGTGATTTATGAACGGGATACCCGGACACTTCGGAAAACTGAATTTAGAATGGCTCTCTTGGATCCAATAATGCATCATTTGTCTTGAGTTTAGTAGGACAATGCCCAGGTAAGTGACAGCCAAGCGAACGTGTAACATCTTGCTACGTTGTGGGAAAGAAGTGTGGACGGGGATTGGTGAGAACTACTGACACTTCTTGGAGCTTATCTTGACATGGTACCGAGCTCTGAGTTTTTGACTCAATAGTTACCCACAAGGTGTTGGGAAGATATTGGCTTTCCATTATTTGGTGATTCCTGACCTTTGATCCACAAATGTGAACAGTGATACACCGGTTCGTGGAGCTTTTTAGAACCGTCACCGAAGCTACGGAGTCAAAATTCATACCCACTTAACTACTCCGAGGTTGCAGAGAATGAGGTAAAGTTTTTTCTTCTTGAAGAATCACTATTCATAAGGTTACTGAGAACTTCGACAGCCCACCATCTGGCTCTTCAGCTAGGTGCCATCCCCGAGTTTCCGTCATCCTAATGTTCTACTTGAAACCGAATTGTAGAAAATTTGTGAATCCGATCTGAATCACTCATTTATGATGTTCTTCAACTGAGTGTGCTGTAAAAAGGCCGCGTCATACTTCATTTGGTACGATATTTGAGATATCGCATTATATTTTCGTGAATGAAGCTACTCACAAGATTGTTGCAAATTGTCCGACAGCCGCAGACCAGTTTCATCCTTCTTGCGGCTCATAAGGTAGGCTCAGTCCCCGAGTTTCTGTCAACCTTATGTTCTGCGGTTCGAATGGAAGTTAATTACGCTGTTCATCAGTAACCTACAGCTGGACGGCATTGTTCCATCTTCTGTCAGAAGGTTTGCGGGTTCGAATCTACATGTCCAGTCATCAGCGTGGTGCTGTTGATTTCCAAATGAGAGAGAAACGGTTTCATAATGTATATTGGCTTTTTAACATGAATTTGCATCAATTGCAGGATAAAATCCAAGTTTACAGTTTTTAATTTGTCAGCTGGTCCTAATTAAGTTGATGGAAACAATGTTTGAACTTCTCACTTGCCTACTGTAAACTGAACTCTAGGAGGCTGGTTCCAAACGGCTGATGTTCACCTCTACTGTGATATTGACCCACAGAAAAGTCGGCAGGGTTCAGCTACCGAACACCGAGTTTTCGATCAAACTTACTTTGTTTTCGAGATAGAAATCGACCGTTTTCCACGTGCTTTGTCTGGACATCTTCCGGATATCTGTGTTATCGTTGGACTTGTTGGTTTATTCGGCTTTTATTTTGAGAATAGTTTTGCTAACTAGAACAGTTTAAAAAACATTACTTAGTAAGTCAGTGTCCGACCGACTGAAGCTCTCTTTTATCCATTCACCCATTCTCATCACGTATAGATACATCATCGGTAACACTTCCTGTTGAGACGCCAATCGGACTTTCGTTTTCAGGTTGCTTCTGTTGACGACTGTTGATGACAGCAAGTCGTCCATTAATCCCGCAATGTAGTACAATCATTTTTAGAATTTGAACTCCATTTTATGGGCATTTCTGTTGCACCTGAATAAAATAGCGTTCATTTACTCCACCTGGTGCCTCATTTTCAACGACCACATGCGTGATTGTCTTAGAATTCGGCCACACTCTGTGTCCACCGTGCGGTGCTTTCCAGCTATGCACGCGATCTTTTCTAACCTTATCTCAACACAGCAAGTGTAGTTTAACGGGACTGTCCCGTAATTGTTTGTCCCTGTCCAACAGTTGGATCGTGTGCCTTGGATCATATCCTTTCTTTGTCCACTCTCGCCATCCGGTTTTATATATATAT
>SJOL01002116.1:507297-776622 GCA_004794785.1 Opisthorchis felineus | reverse complement strand
GGAGAATCACTGGAGGTTGTGGAAAATTTTACATACCTCGGTAGTTGTATTAGCTCTGACGGAAGTGTGTCTGATGAAGTCAGTGCAAGAATCTCAAAGGCTCGAATCACATTTGCTAATTTGCGTCACTTGTGGCGTCAAAAAGACATCTCACTAGATCTTAAGGGTCGCGTGTACTAGGCTACAGTAAGAGCTGTGTTGTATGGGTGCGAGACCTGGCCTCTGCGGACAGATGATGTGAGGCGTCTTCAGGTTTTTGGCCAGCGATGTCTCAGAAGCGTGGCTGGTTTTGGATGGCTTCAGCGTGTTAGTAACGAGGTGATTAGTAAACGGGTATTTGATTGTGCGGCAGGTGCTTCAATCGGGGAAAACATCCAGCACCACCGACTACGATAGCTCGGTCATGTGCTATGCATGCCGAAACACCGTCTTCCGAGACGAGTGTTGTTCTCCGTGTCCCCTTCAGAATGGCGCGAACCACGAGGTGGACAACGCATGACTTGGCAGAATGGCGTAAAAGAGATCACGAAGAGTTTGGGTTTTGTTGATGTTGTACGCTTTCCAGATTGCCTGATTGAGCGCTTGGAGGTGTAGACACCTCAGAATGCTTGACATAGGCCAGCACCAGGTCCCCTCCCTCACCCACTCTTTTTCTCTTCATTTCACTGTAGGGCTTTAAGTATAATTAGACGAACCTAATGGTTGTACGATAGTGACAGTCCGGTTGTACATCAGTGTCAACACTGATTTTGCTGTTTTTGATGATGATGATGATGATGATGATGATGATGATGATGATGATGTGATGATGATGATGATGATGATGATGATGATGGATCAAACTTGTGGTGGCTGGGGTGGCTGCTGTTATTTATCGAACCGTCGTCGGAGCAGTGAGGATACAGGTTTGAGATCTATTACATACGGCCGTGGCTGCGCCGTCAACCTCACAGTCATTTCAGGGTTGTGTAGTATTGCTTTTGACGTTAAAATTTCAGTGGTTGCCTTGTAGGGCAACAGTTTACCGCCTGAAGTTGATTCTCGTGACAAACCCGTGCCTGGGTGGGACTTACACCACATGCTCCACGTAGTATTCCATCCGCCGTCCACTGTGGATGGCGCTCACGATATCCTCGAATCAGCACCTGACCTTCATATGTAACTGCTGTGATGTTACTTCTGCCGGTCCCTGCCCCTCGGCTTTCTGCAGAGCAGTGGAATGTTTTGCCTAACCATGGGGCTGTGAAATGGAGGATGGAGACCGTAGGTACGAAGTTTCAGGCTGTCTACAGTATTCTTCAAAGGGCTGTCGGTTTCTGACGTCACGGACTGGATATTTATTGTGTCGCCTATACCCGGATTTGTCTCCGGTTTGGCTGTAACTGTAACGGTCATAAAGTTGTCAGGATGTGGTGTTTTTATGAACGTATTGCCACTACCCGCACTGGTTTTGTTAAAAACGGTATTGACGAGTTACTCCAAGAGTCGGAGCTCAGTAATCCAAACTACGCCTATGAGACGGATCAACCGGGTGACTTCATCCTAAATGTACCGGTCACGGCTCCTAAGTGCATTTTTTATCAGGGCAATATTCGCGCGAGCTCCTGAAGTTGCCTGGGCAGCATTATACATTTTGGCCCTTTAGATTGTATTTGCTACATCTGTGGTTCCGTTTGGAACAGTAAGCTGAAAAGGGCCATTCTTCACAAAGTCAACAGTCTCGGAGTCCGTTTGAAATTTGGCTTCTGAGGCAGGGACTGATGAGAATGTTCTATCATTAAAGCATCAGCCTTGGTATTAATAAGACGCTGGCATCGAGTGATATGTTTTTAACGCGTTAATTTCGGATCCTGTTCAGTTCGATTCAGTAACCGAGTCCGAATGTCTTCATGTTGTGGTGATTGAAGACCATTCCTGGAGATGGGACCCTGAGGATGTTGTGCTTGAGGTGCTCACATTCTGTTGTCCAAACCTGATGAAATCTTGGTAGTCTTGAGATAGTGATGGTGAACATGGAACTCTGCTCGCCGAATATCTGGGCCGGGATCTTGATGTTATCTGTGAACCAAAGATCGCGATGGAGTTTGTTGAGTGTATGATCTGTAAATCGATCATGTTCAGCTGTCCCCAGTTTCCGCAGCAACAGCCAACCTTTCCACTTGTCATCAAATTGAGCCAAACCGGTTTGAAACATGTCCTCATATTCCTTGGACCAGCTTTCCGAAATTCGTCCAGACTCAGCGTTGAGATTGAATTTAGTCATCTAACTGGCAGTAGTATCTATGGAAGAAAACGTAGACCCAACGGTTCTTGTCCTATTCGCCGATATATCACACCAGAGTTAAAATAAGCCCACTTTTGGCCTGTTCGAACAGCTTCTGTCTGCTGTAAAATTGCTTGACGTTGTTCCTCTTAAACTGGTATCATGCGTTCGGTTAGTCGTGCGTTGTTGCGGTTTGCAACTTCTTTTTCTAGTCATTGGCTTTTTGTTCCATCGAATATCACATGCAGAAGGGCAGAAAATCCTTTAGTGAAGACAAAGGAAGATTGTCACAGCTGTATTCATAAAATGTCCACAGAACTTCCCACAAGGTCCCGCTAGAATATTCGTGATGGGGCGAGAAGCATGAGCTGAAGTGCTGGATTCTGATTGACCCATATTAGGATCAATCTGGGCTTTGGATAGGTTCGCAGCCATCCACGTGATGTTCGGTCAGCTCCAGCCACCCGGACACTCATATTTTACCAACTTGGTTCGAACGGGTTCAATATGTCACGTAACAATTTACCAGTGCTGTGATTTGACGAGACATGTTCACTCCAGAGTTGGGCGTCGTATTACACCCCGTTTGTGCATTTTAGGCAGTCGGTAGGGTCTAGGTGTGTATGGTCGACAGTCCTAGCTGCTATTACTTTTTTGCACTGATGAGATGGATGTTTTGCAATTCTTTTTAACAGGATTTCAGCTATCCTAATCATGGATGTGTTACTTGCGCCATTTTTGACTTAAAATTTGTGTCATCCAGGACTGACTCGATTTTATTAACATGGTTTCTTCCGGTTGAAAGATTTGTGCCGACTTTTCTAATAAGTTTGACGGTTTTTATCCCCCAGTTGTCTCTGAGTTGTCAAGATGCTTTGCAATGTTTCCTTGTAAGCATACCTTTATTTGCTGTTTTAAATAATTCGCTGCATGGTAGCACCTGTTAACGGGATCTAACTTCAGTCTACTTATACTGCATCGTCAGAGTTTGCTTTTAAATCAAAAGTTTGAGGGTACACATATTCACAGCACAAAATTTTGTGCTGAGGTAAAACACTTGTAGTAGTGTTTTATCTGAAGTCACGTCATACAACTTGTGAGCGTACCTGTTCAGGCTGTTCGCGAAGGTAGAATACAGCTGCCCGCAGTCGAAAGATCCTCTTAGGCCTCAAGAACAGGATCAAATTTCTCGGACGAATGTTGAACACGATAATCTTTGGGGTGTATCTAGTTTCCTGTGAGGTCCAGTTCGTGTTTGCACCTTTACTGCGCAAATCAACCATTGAATCGATACTGGTCGTGATCACATTGTATCAATCCATTTAGTAGTACGCACAAACTATTGACAATTAAGCAGACGTTATAACAACGAGCACCATATTTGGTTTTTATTTTGATATAGGGTCTAGAGAGCAGAATAAGCGACGGTACAAAAGACTCATACATGTACGTGTGGGCGCACAAAATACTATCCCTAATGCCGCTGAATAACAGAACGGTTCCTCTGCAATTTTGGTGATGAACGCTCAGTCATCACTACGTGCCCCAAAGGGAACAGTGAACTTGTCTTCTCAACTATACTAGTTTGCCTTGGCTTGTCACCCATACTATGGACGATTTAGAAATGAAGTATGAGCGAGCATTTATGGCGTCTATGTACACAGGCACGTCGAATCTGTTACACCGTTACGCCATATTTAGAGTCTGGGCGCACAAAAATGTATCTGGCAACCAGATATCCTGAGTTTTGTTGGAAAGAGCGCCAACCGTCCTTGAGCGTACCCGGGAACTTTTCACAGTGGCCTCTCAGTTGAACTGGTAAAGCAGCTAGATCATCGGTTACGCAGCATATTCAGGGCATACATTCCTCACCCAGGGCAGACTAGTTTAGCTAGTCACCTCCCAGAACACCGCCGCTCTCCTATACAGGGCAGACGTCGTGGCGGTCAGACTGCTCACATCAGACCTGTTCATGCTGAAGAGAAAAGCAGGTTGAGGTTGGCTCTGTCTTGATGGCGGGACTGGTGTGACCACGCGTCTAACTCATTGGCCCGTTCCCTTCTCCCAGCACAATTTCCACTCAGTTATGCCATATACCTATATCCATGTTCCTATGCCTATACCCATTGGTGAAGGTCCTAGCTTACGGACCGGACGGTCCATGGTTGAAACCTAACCTAAGCATCTCGACTGCTTCTGTCTAGGCTTCGGCAACATGGGAGTATCCCAGCCCTCGTGCCTTCTTCCGTTGGCATGACACTAGACACCGAAAAGGTGCTACAGCTGAACCCAGTTGACCCTATTCTGTTTAATCCATAGTCCTTACATTGATCCTGGATTCAACTTTTCCAACATTAGAGGACCACTTCCGTGGACTATCCCGAATCGTGAGGGAAATTACATGAGCCCAACTAGTCTTTCCGGATGGTATTTCCATCACGCAGATTTTAGAGCTTTTAGTGGCGATCGCTGATTCTGAAGAGCGGTCATATGTTCTGTACTCGCGTTCGTATTTGGACCCCAATGTTTTTTATTGTTTGCTTGACTGTGCCTCTAACTCCTCCAGAAGATTGGAAATTCGAAGTCGATCGTTTTGTGTGTTTTGTTGTTCTTTCTGAACGAGAATGAAACAGCTGAACAGCGCCGTATCCCCAGCTTTCGTCACGTTTTGCCATATTATCCCAGTTCAGGCGCGCCGGACCCCTTAGTTTTCTGTCCACTTTTTCTCCTACTCGGGTTTACATTAGCACTGGGATTATTCCAGGAGAGGTACATCGCTGTGTCATTCGCGCGACCTGCTTTTTTGTTGTTGTCAGGGTTGCTGATAAATGCGCTTGCCGGCGAGTCTCCTTGTTTTTTTGTTATTTTTCATCCGCCTGGGTTGCGAAATTTATTATGACCATGTGTTTGAACGTACCATGCTCTTGTTTGACACGCGGCCGCCTGGAAAAGCGAAGTCTTGACAAGTTTGTTGTAGTAGGACAGCAAACACTCCGATCGCTTCCGGAGAATGGTTTGTTTGCTGCGCCACACGATTTAATTTATTGGCCGTCATTGCACTGCTGTTAAGCATTAGTTTGATGGCAGTCTGAGGAGATTTCGGAACTGCACTCCAGACTGGTGATTCCCAACAAGGATGAAACAGCGCTTTTCGGCCTTTTTGAATAGATTGCCTTCACTTTCTGGAGGAAATCTCGGTTAAAGTTATCAAGTGTTGTCACCAGCCTGTTCATGCATTCCGGAGATGTCAGTGGCAGAAGTAAGATCTTGACTGCATGTCGTGTGGGTGAGTTGAGAGATTGGTGTTTTGAGAGCTATAGCCCTGTTTCCTTTGATGTGCTGAACTTCTGTTTGGAAATCTACTCTGAGTGTTTAAGATAGCTAATTCTCGTCACTGACCATCAGTTTCGGCACTTCCAAACCCTGTTTCCGGCGGTGCACCCTATTCTGACTATAGTAACGGTACTTGATTTCATTTGGGGATTGAGGCAGTTCCGTCTAGATTTGGCAGTCCGATTGTCCTTTCGTAATGCTCTGCTCGTACTTTGGTTGGAGTTTTCTGCTGTCCCTTTTTCTTTCTTCCGCGATCTGTTCCATTTTTGTCTCCAACTAGTAGATTTTTTGTGAACTGTTGGTGATTAATTAATCATGTTTTCCATTTCCTTGTTGAGTGTTGTAACAGATATTGGGCAAATTGCACACATCAAACCACCCAATTTTTCCTGGATATCTCGCCAACACCTGAGATAGATGGTTTTATTTATATTTTTCCGAAAAAAATAATAAACGCAAATTGGTTTGCGCAATGTCCTGGGTGGTGCAAAGTGCCAATAAAACCACTCTTAATCGACAAGGGAAGCACGTTAAGAGAGAAACTCACATTTATCCCTCAGAGCAGGTGCTTTCAATCATATCATATAACCCCTATAAGGTGATCGAAAGTAGGAAGTACATTATCTTGAGAAAGTAATTTCCGATAATTCCCAAAATATTCTTGATCAGCTTAGGGGGTGGGGGTTTAGTGAGCCGACTGGTTAAAACGTATACTACGGAACAACAGTGCCGGGTTCATTCCTTATCGGGGCTTCTTTGTGTCGAAATGTTTCACTACTTAGGTTGTTTGGTATTCGGAGTAGCAGGATGCTGGTCATCATTTTGACCCTTTGTTTTACTTCTGCTGTCAGTAACTGACTTCTGTACAAGTTTAAATAGCTGCCAACGCATTAGGAAACCGTCACTTATTACTGCTATCCGGAAATTATGGGGTATATAGGTTGTAATTCCTGCCACTGAATCTCATATTCTTCAGCTTGTAACGCCAGCTGATCTAATATTCCGCCCATCCCATCCTGGTTTGTTTGTAGCTTGTTTCGACTTGGGATACTTTTTTCACCTTGAAATTAATCGTTATTTAACGACTTAGATCTATCGGCATCCCTCTGATAGGTTTGTAGGTGGGAGAGAGCACTTTGGCTATCTACGGAACTGCTTGCTACATTTTGTGATAGTTTCTCTGTGGTCTTCGTTCATCGTCTATCGTGGGCGATGACTCTATAGTCGACGCATGCAGATTTTGTTCGTGAAATCGGTGATAATCTTTTTCCCAGTGCGCGAAATCATCGCCACGCTCCGAGTTACTCAAGATGTATCGGTCAATTGTTGTTGATCCACTGGCTTACGGCAAGCGTTTCGCGTGGATGTGGTGCGACTTGCGAACCGCTGATGCCCGTGTGAATCCAAGGGGCTGATAGCAGAAGGCAAATTTGCAGTGCCAAAATATAGCAGCGTGGAATATGTTTGCCGGACGAGCTTTTGTCCGTGCTGACCACAATTGATGAGCCATTTTATTGTTGTTGTTTTGGCTGCTTAGAGCAAAATTTTGTTCACTTTTTCGGTGGGGCCGATGGATGCTGTGGACAGCCCAATGGCGGTTTCACCGTTTTTTTGGAGCTAACTGGTCCCTGAATCTACATCAATCTTTTTTTCTAGCTGAACAGCGAATTGTGCGTGTGCTGCGTTAACACTCACCAGACCGTTACTAAGTCACGTTATTCGTGGGTGTTTTTTTTCTGGGTGATTTTTGGCTCCAGCTTATGATCGACGCGGTTGTGCTGACCATTTTCTGAAGCTGATGCATTTCGCAAACTGAAAGTCGTGCTTACCATACATTCCTTACTGTTTTTCTGATTACAGGTGCGTGCACGCAGGAGCCCCCTTACTACATTGTCACGGAATTTATGTGCAACGGCAATCTATTGGACTATTTACGATGTCGTTCACGTGATGAGCTCACACCACCTGTTCTTCTTCACATGGCCACACAAGTTGCCCGGGGGATGGCCTATTTGGAGCAACACAATTTTATACACCGGTAAGATGTGTTCATTGTCATCCAGGCGTGCTGTTTGGTCACACGGTTTTCCCTGGGGCATGGTCGGTGGACACTTGTACGATCCATTTCATCTTGTGTGCGATTCGGGCAAGTAAAACAGCTGGTGCGCCCGCATGACCATCCATATAAAGTAACACGGATTAACAGCGGTGATCCCAGAAAGATGAAGTAGGTAGGAAGCAATACAGATTTCACAACTCAAATTTCATATCAGTAAAGTCGCAAGGTTCATAATATAACATTATAGCGGTATTGAACTAGGTGAGTTAGGTCAAAGAGAGGATAGCAGGTTGGTGAAAGTTGAATGTTAGCTAACGTTCAGGTGAAAAACAAGAAGAGAGGATATGGACATATCACGGAAACGCTAAACTCTGTTGTACTCGGTAAGGGCAAAAGAGGAGAATCGGTACTAATATTCTGGATGCATGAATGTGCAAACCCGTGGCTTCGGTTCCCACCTGAGAACGTCATTATTCTCCGATGGAAATCCCTCCTGGTTTGGAACCACTGTTCTAAACGGTGAAGACGAATAAGGGCTGCTGTCCAACTTGGGGATAGATATAGCACATTCTCCACTTAGATAGCGGAAACGTTTCTAGTAGAAGCAAAGCTCTGGCCTTCTGTTTCCCGTTTGATGCGAGTCAACTCGCGTACTTGAAGACTTTTCCACCGAGATTATG
The DNA here is from genome assembly GCA_004794785.1 of Opisthorchis felineus. NCBI lineage: Eukaryota > Metazoa > Platyhelminthes > Trematoda > Opisthorchiida > Opisthorchiidae > Opisthorchis > Opisthorchis felineus. The sequence continues at coordinate 768,287 of SJOL01002116.1, read as the reverse complement.
TGGATCCGCAACCAACCGCCAACCAGTCTATTGGTCACCACGTGATGTTTAGATGAATTAATGCACATGCTTTTTGGTCGAAACTCTAGTCTGTCCTAGCTTGAATCGTGCACATGGGATGTAGGTGTCTTACGTCTGTTGTCTGTTGAGTCACTTCGGTTGATCTGTCCTGAGGTCAGGAGATTCCCGAAAACAGCCGAAGCTAGTCAGTTCATGTTGGGTTCACGGAAATCGCCATTTCAGTGTCTGGTGCACTTGGATGGTCGAAAATGAATATTGGGGTGTTTTTCGTGAACATCTTTTCTAGGAAAGGTCACCAGTTCTTGGTTCGATTTCAGAAATGGAAAATAACGCGTTTTATGCGTTCTTCGGACGTGATGTGTCCGTTTTGCCAAGGTTCTTAACCTGTCTCGGGAACTGATCCGATACTCGGTATCCTTAGATTAGTAGTTATTGTCTCGCGGCTTGCCACATAGTGCATAGGGTAGTGTGGAATGAGCTAACATTGTGTTCACTTTCCGTAACGTTTCCCTACTAGCTATTGAATTGTGATTCTCGGCCGGTCACTACACTTCTTCATGGGTATTTCTAAATGGATCTTCAAATGTTATGCACACGCTTCTAGCAACACCCTGGTGATGTGCAGCTGTTTGCCTTCAGCATACGGCAGGCGCATTTGGTCATAATCGGAGAAAAAATCAAAATAAGAAAACCACCCTCACCCTGAACTGGTTTCTCAGTCACACCACCATTCTGCCGACCAGATCTTCCGTCGCCCCGATTAGAGGCAAGGTGAGATTGGGATGCCGGATTCGGCTGCACACCATATGTTCTTATTTCTCCCATTTGTAACAGCTTTTCAGTGTCTGGACTGGGTAATCAGCCAGGAATGTGAATTGGTCGTGAACTAACATAGATTCGGTTTTCTAGTCTGTTGTTGCTAACACAACAGAAAATGCGATTTGATCGAGTATAACCCACTACGTTTACCAACCTTTAGAGCGGTCAGTTCCCCTGAAACTCCTTCCAAAGGTTTCGTCTCCCCCCCCCCTGAGGTAATAATTTTTGTCATGTCTTTCAGATTTCCTCTCCAGTTGAAGGTAAATTCAATGCTGCATTCAACCTCAAATAGATTATGCAGTAAAATGTAAAAACAAAACATTTGTGCAGTACTTAGCCTAAAACTCCACAGACCGCTAGCAAATTTGGTTAACTATGCTTAGAAAACACAGTCAGGTTCTGTGTATACTTCATACCATATATGTACAACATTTACTTATGCCTAATTGGAGTCTGACGCCAGGTTTACGGAAAACGGGTCTCGTTTGTGGTCATTTGTTGACCACTCACATTTAGTCAGTTGAAATGCCTTTGTGCGAAGACTCAACCTTTCTGGTCTTGTAACTCCCTCACCAGCCGATCACCTGGTGGTTGCCCGGCACTGTAGAATTCTTGGACGTTCATCCCACAGATTTCTTGCCTTTCAACGGCCTTGTGCACATTTTCGACCACATTGTTTACTTACTTACTCCTAAGTACATGAGCTTCGAAGAGCGATGCTGGTTCCCCGGGTATTCTGGTCTCTTCCCGGAACAGTCAACGTCAACATGTTAAGTCAGTGAACCGTTCATCTTCCAACCCATCCAGAAAACGTCGTCCGGTTGCTGTGAATTTTTCGATATCGCATTATTTCGGATGCTACCGTATTTTGTGTGGAAGTTCCAAATTTTCTACCATGATCGTCACATCTACTTTTACCATATGGCCCTTGCTGTGAGCGTCGTGGATTTGGCTGACATGCAAATGGTGGTCGTGGGCCGTAACCACTTGTCAGTTTTCTGCGTTTTCGTTCCTCAGCAAGAGACAACTTGACCAGATTTGGAAGTTAACTCTGTCCTGCGAGCACAGTCAGTGAATTACACATATGACATTGTTTGCCCTTTATTTTAACGGAAATTACATACTGTTTAATTCAACTTTCCTGATGTTTGCTTTCCTTTCGTATTCAGTAATTCCCTCAATTTCTCCTAAAGCGTTGGGGAAAATCCACCTTCTGGATGGGTGACTCAGACTCTTCCTCCTCCTCATCATCATCGTCGACAGCATTACATCAGTGTTCAGTACTGATGCTCCGCTGCCGTACTCTCTTCCTCAGTTACTTTGACTAGATCTGCCTTCATAACTCTTGGCCTCCAATGTTTTATTTTTTGCCTCAGTGACTTGGCCGCTCGGAATTGCCTGGTGGGCAAGCAACAAACAATCAAAGTGGCCGACTTCGGACTTGCTCGGTGCATGGAACGTGATCTGACCTATCAGGCCCACGAAGGCGCCAAGTTCCCGATTAAATGGACCGCGCCCGAGGGTTTGGTTTACAATCTCTTTTCCACCAAATCCGACGTTTGGGCATTTGGTGTGCTTTTATGGGAAATCGCTACCTACGGAAAAACACCTTATCCAGGCGTCGAATTGCAAGATGTTTATGTTTTGTTAGAGAAAGGCACACGAATGAACCAGCCTGAGGGCTGCCCAGAACCAATATATAAGCTGATGCTACAGTGTAAGTGAATGCTAGAATGAGGACAATATCCGTTTTTTCGTTATATTCAATGGATTTCACAGAAGTCAAGCACTTGTTACTAGCATCTTGTTGAACGTTGTGTTTATGCGGTTATTTGCTAACGCATTTAATGTGTAGTGTAACGGGTGACTTTTTTGTCGTTTTCCGCCCATCAAATTGTTCAGACGAAAAGTCTCTGGTTCAGTTTGTTTGATTGAGTTTCGACACTCGGGTTGCTCTCATCTTACTCTGAGTGACATTTATCCGTCGAATCTCACCATGTTTGCAACCATCCGACAGTGTTCATCACTGATCGGAAATATTTCTACCGTACCACTGAATTTTATTTTTTGGAAGTGCGCTTGTTGTGAAGTCCGATTGAAATTGTGGGGGACTAAGTTTGCGGGTGTTGATGCAACAAAGCATATTTCATGGTGTCCTTCCTAACCCCGAAAGACGAGTTTTTCTTTGAGGATTCATTTCTCTGGTTTTATTTTCCTATAACATACAAAGCATAGTGAGGGACTGTAATGAAACAAGGTGCTCCACATCTCAAGCGACTTTCCAGTGCACTCACTCCATTCGAATGCTTCGAAATCCGTCGATTTAGGTTCCTCTCTTCCGACTCCAAACTGTCTGTAGGGGTTGGACGATCACAATTAGACAAATTTCATGTCCAGTGTTGGAATGTTTCTATGAGAAGCGCTTCGGTATTTCGATATAGTTCTCGGGACTCGTAGCCGATGACAACAAATTTGCAAAATTCTCGGTAGCTCCCACAGCTTTAGGGTTATTAACCTAATTGAAGATGGTAATATAACTTTTTGACAACGAATTACACCAAGAGTCTTTGAACTGATGCACTGTTGTTGTTCTACATTGAGGCGCCGACTGTTTCGGTGATTAAGAGATACTGGATCCATAAACCACTAACGAGCATTTTACAGAATGAACAGCTGACCTTTGTAATTATTCCGTTTGAGTTCCAGTTTAGGGTTTCAACGGAAACGCGTACGAATGCTGATAAACTACTTGTCATTGTCATCCGTTCGCTCACTAAAGGAGATTTGGCCCCTTTATAGCGCTACACCATAGAACGGGGAAATACGACCTAGTGCAGTGCCAAATTTACAAATGTTATGTTCGGATTGAATTGAAATATGGGTAAACAAAATTACGAGTGGCGAACCATGCACATAGTGAAAGAGCTAAAATGTGTTCCTTACTTCCAAGTAGGATATTCATTGTGAAACATTTCAGACCATCAAGTGTTGCTTACTCATAGGTTTCTTGTATGAAAACACTTTAGTGATTTCCAGTAAGCCACTCATCCATCCATCAATCTAAATCAGTAACGTTATTTCCTCTAGTAATCACCTCTTCTAGACAATGTTTGTGCATGTGTATATAGTATTATCTTTATCTAGTGAATCTACTGTCAAGAGTTTCTCCAATGCCAACGTGGCTGCACAAATGAACCTTTTTGTTTCTGAGTTGTCCAAAATGCATCCGAATTGTTCGCTTTTCAGACTTTCAGGAGGATGTATTTTTGAGACTGTTATCGTTTTTCGGGGGACCTTTGATCATTCTACCATTTTCCATCCCCAGGTTGGCAGTGGCTTCCAGAACAACGGCCTACATTTAGCGTTCTCTTAGGTCAGTTGGAAGCTATGCACAAGAGTGCCACCATCGAGGAGCAGGTGGCGATAGAGTTGGCTCGTACAACTCAACCAACACCCCAACAGCCTGTGTTGAAGCCATCGTCATTCTCTTCAAATCAGTCCTGCACAACACCTGACAGGAACAAATCCGTCAATGTTGGGCAGCCTCATCCGCCTCTTCCTCCTCGTCCACCACCTCCCAGACGTAGTACTAGTTTCGACCGGCTCTTAGAGGAGCGACGATCGGCGAATGGCCGAGGTAAGTGGTATTCTTTGGAGCTATTCCGGAATATCCCGTTCTTCAATCTCAGGGACGGTCTATTACCGGCATAAAATGGGCTCAGCTAAGGCAACCACGTATCGTTGCCTATGAGTGCCTTCCCTTAGTTCAATCTAATTTTTGTCGTTGTAGCTTAGTGTTCCAGTACAAACAGAACCTTCCCACTGAGGCTGTTTCGTAAAGCTTTTGCAAGCTGAATCCAACTTATCGACTAATAATAACTGCACCTAGTACCGAGCTGATGGCGCTTTTTGAACTTACACATGTTGTTTATCTGGAACTTAATGTCAATCTTCCTTGTCTTATCAGTAGTTTGTCCGTAGAATACTCGACGCAACGCCTTTATCTTTCATTGCTTTCTTCTTACGTTGTCTTCTTGCCGTTTTCTTCTGGCCACAGGCAGTCCTGCGTCTGATGAGGGGCAGTTAGACTCCGGTGTTGGTGAACCTACTCCATGGACTCCAACTAGGAATTTGCGCGGTGATAATCCAAAAATACAGTCCACATTACCGGTACAGCCCGTTGCTTCTGAGGCACCACCTGAGCGGTTTCCGTTGACTGGATCTTTAGGTAGGAAGCGAACAGCACCCCGTCCGCCGCGTCGAACTACTCCCGTGAAGCCGATCGTGTTTGATTCCGATCAAATTGTTGGCGATTATCTAGTTCAAGACGAACTCCCTCCCTGCCCCGTTTCGGGATTATCCGCAGAGAATATAGCTGATATATTCCCGCCTCCACCCGCCGAATTTGAACCTTCAGGGTCACAATGTCATGGCAGAAAAAATTTAAACAAATCTGTAACCGTTTCTCAATTGCCATTATCCCAACTGGAGTCTTCAATCCCCCCTCTGATGACGTCGTCAGGTAAGGGAACCCGAGGTTTCACGGAAGTGGCCATTCCTTTGTTGATAGCTGATCGTGTGGCTGTTGATCTGAGCTTGACAGTCGGCTTGCAAACATTTCTTCACCAGTCAAGAAGACATCATCAGTGACACCGAACGACATAATTACCAACCACGCATTGATGATATCTCCTAGATTGGTGACGAAACGTTCGCAAATTAATTGTGAAGCTTGGTGGAGAGATCACCAGCCACCTGACCAACTACCAGTAAAAGCGCGCATACTGCCAATATTCCGGTGCATTCCCTTTATTTTCCTTAAGGTGGACAGAGTGTGTTACATTACAGTTCATTCGGTAACGTGTCCAGTACTTTTTGCCGTATATCTTTTAGCACATGACAATAGAATTGATTCTCACTGGGCTGACTATGGGAATGCTCAGATCACGGTTTCGAGCGCGTTCAAGTGTCTGATGAAGAGTTCGTTCGCTGTTCTGTGCTTATTGGGTTTCAGAATTTTATTTGCCAGTTATTTGTTAAATGCTGTTCATTTGCGAACCGATGTCCTAAACTCTACTTTTCAGCAATGTAGGTTACTGTTTCTTGGTGCCTGCGCCATCCAACCGTCATCTAATAGCACAACAATGAGCCACCACATCGACTTCATTGCTTCTGTGGGAAGTTCCATAGTTATCAGTTATTTTCCGTAGATTTAACGAAAGTACGACTTTCCACGTCGGACGCTCATTACAAACTAGAAGAGTAGACAACAGTTAGCAGAAAAAGAGGTTCCCGTGCCTAGAAACAAGCCCGCAAGAATCTTTAGGTTATTTTTATCTCCCCCCTCACCCTCCAGCTGATGAAATCATGTCTTAGACTGAATGTATCTGCCTCAGAAACCTTGAAAAAAATTTGCTTTGCAAACTAGTGGTTGGTTTCCAGGGCAAGGGAGAGTACCTTTTCGAGGGCCACACATAGGTCAACAATAAGCAAGTAAACAAAACAGCACATTGGGCGGATTCTAGAAGGACATTTTAGCACTCAAGATTGGAAATAACGATAGAGCAGGAATATGATGGGCAATAGGGTGTTCATAAGTGCGGTCGTCCGGTTTAAGAGGAGGCAGGCTGAAAGTAATACGCCTACCTGTGTGTTTAGTATCCAATTAATCCCGGAGAAACAAAGCACTATTTCCTTTCCCTCCACAGATCACACAGTTCCGTTTCCTCCGAAATAACCTCTGTACGACGGCTTGACACTTGTCTTAGTTGTTTTATTGTGCCCAAAAGCTGTTTTTATTATTGAGGTTCTGTGTAACCATGCCTGAGATCCTTGAGTCTTTTAACGGAAATGCTGTCTTTCTTCGTGGGCGCAAACAACATGTGTCCTTTTCAGAAATCGTTTGTCGCCGCGGATAGCAGAAAATCCTGGTTTGCTGAATTTGTTGTCAGTAACGGCAAATGTGTGAAATGTAGTTGAGATACACGGGGTAAAATAGATTGACCGGCCCTGGTCATTCGAGTTTTAACGTGTCTTGTCGATCAAATCACCGGTTTTGCTAACCGCATGATGCAGCGAGTGGCAGTCAATAGGTCGCCCGGTTGTGTGGTAAGCAAACCGGTGTAGTCGTGTGGGAAATCACGTATCAATAACCCATTCGCGGAAAGAACTGCATATGGACCTGTCTGCTAGATTTCGTGGTTACCAAAATAGTGCAAATCGAACAACCCTTCGTCTATCCGCTAACTGTGATATGGCCGCGAGGTTATTTTTATCAACTCGAAGGGTGTTCGACCCTTGGAAATGTGCTCACCTCCCTAATTCGGACGCTTTTGCTTGTTTTCCAGTTGGTACCGGGGCGGGAATACTTTTGTTGCCCCGCAGCACGTCAGTGCTGAAACTGAGGAAACGTTCAGTTGTGGAAAATTAATAGCATCGCCCCCGTATCTTATCCCCGCTTTACTTTCGAATATGATTACAATTTTAGTGTGTGTGCGCACCTGCATTTTTCGACTGGTCTGTTAATTATTTTCGTTGTGTTCTCTGCACTAACTTTTCGAATTCCTCAGGTTACCGTTTTTATGATCACCTACTGTTTTGATAATGCGCCCTGTCAATGTTGTTATCAATCGGCTTGTGTTTACCTTTCAGCGATTTATCCGGGTGCTGTTCTAGATTCTTCATCCACGAAACCCGCTCGTCCTTCCTGTCTTTCATATTTGAGCTGTATTACTAAAACCCGCCTTGTCAGTCAACCGTCGAGCTGGTCTTCAAAGGCTACTGGACAGAAAACTTGTGTTTCTGATTCATCCGGCTTACATGATAAGACTAAGAGTCCTACCCAACCACGGCATTTCAGTGAATCTAACGCCGGAAGACCAATCTTGAAAACGGAGATAAATAGCTCTCGCCTGTTTCCATCCGCGACAAATTCGAGTTCAGTTGACACGAAACAGTCCCCTCTCCGTCGCCCAACAGTTATTCCCGTCCCATCGGCCGATTTCCACGATGAACTTAGACAACGCTTGCAGTTGCAGTCACAAAACCAAGATGATGCTACAGAAGAGATGCGGAAATCAAACCGTGCTCGTCCTCAGAAAAGCCCAACGAAGCCCGCACTTAATGTATCCAATGGAAAACTCAGTGAACCCGCTCTTGAAGCCTCTGTTACTACTGCCTCCGGTTTCTTCACGCTGCCTCGATTAAGGACAGCACACACGCACCGCTCGACGACTGGACAAGATCAACAAGCCGTCAGTGAAACTGCTACCGACTCTTCGTCATCGAAAATTCTCCCTTCCCAGACCTCTCCCGAGGTAGTTTGTTCTTCCCGGGTACCTGCGGTAGTCGAACAAACTTCCCTGATTAGTCCAACCCCTCCTGTACCAACATTGCGTAATCACAAGGTTTCTGTCTCCTGGGTGGCCTCCAAATCCAACAAAAAACGACTTAGCTGGACAGGACCCGCTGTACACCAGTCTGGCGATTCTTCCCTGTCTACTCAACGTGCCCAAAGGTTTTGTTTACCTACAATCCTGTCCACGTCATCTACAGCACTAGATACGGTTGAAGTGAATACACTTTCATCCACCCCTACCCGCAAGTCCATTCTCACCCAACTTCTGGACATATCCAACACGCTAGCTCGTCTCAAGTCTTCAGTGCCAAATCCCAATGGTTTCGCCTCGGAGGTGGAACAAATTATAGCAGTGGCAGATCAGCTGGAAGCCTGTCGAGTGAACTGTTCCGAGTTTATCGATCAAGCTACGTGTCCTGCACGAGCAAAATTTAGTTTCCGTGACCGGTATGCTCCGCTGCAGCAGATGAGTGATCTGCTTCGTTCTAAGAAAACCGATACGGAACGTTCCAGCATGTTGCAATCCGCCGTTTCGGCGGTCGATGATCTTATCACAGAGCTCATGAAAATTCCCGAAACAATCGATAATGAAGAATTTGGATGCCAAACGACAACGAACCCGTCAGTACGGGACGCGAAAAAGACTGATAACATGCCCGTTGTGATGACCTCCGTCTGAAACTGTCGTATTAATGAATTCTAAATCGCCAACTGCTTAGCCAAACCTTTGGTGCAATTGATGAAGTATTTTCTACTCACGGCTTGATTATTTTGTACAGTTGCATCTGCTGGTCCCAGAGTGACCACTCACCCGGTTTCATTCCTCTCAATGATTGTCGATGCCTGATCTCTCCTATGGTGTACATATTCATACTTACCGGCCTAAACGAATGGGTCAGACCTTTTTTCCCATTTGTTTTTTTTTACAATTTGTGCTGACAGAAAGAATCTCCTTTGGGAACCTCTCCAAAACTGTGAGGTTATTCGTTATTTAATTAGTCTACTCAAATTACACAAATACCAATCAGCTCTCTTATTTCTGTTCCAATCCGCTTGCTCGCTCATCATCCTACTAACGAACCGCACAATCCACAAGCCTTTCAGTGAACATTGCTGATGGTGGTTCTATTCGGTCCACCATTCAGCAGTTGTTGTTTTCGACAAGAGTTTTTCTTGCCATGATGATATCCTCTCGTTTTCACTCATTCATTATTTGGTTTTTAATTTGTTGTTCCAAGTGTTTTGATCTTTCCATGTCTAACTCTGTCTCGCCTAAATACGGTCACACACTTGGTTGTTCATGTCTCCAAACCCATTGTCTAATAAATGATAGTCATTGTTTTCAGATGTTCGACTCAAATTTACTGAGTTCTGTCCCAAATTCTAGTTAGCCATTCGCGAAAGTTTATCATATCGGACTTCCGTTGTTCAGTCTTTTCCGATTGTGTTATTCCTCTGCGTAATGTTTCATAAAATTCCGGCCAGACAGTTCGATTGGATGACCTGTCAAAGCAAAAACACGATTGGGATTTCCAGGTCAGACAAAATTTACTGTTCACTTTGATGACTGACGTTCTACTGCTGAGTCTCAACCTTCCAACGAGAGCTGTATCCATTTTCTCATCGCTACCGCAATCTCAAACCGCTTTAGGTTTGAGATGGTTTAAGCATATACAATGATCCTTCACGAAGAACCGTAAAATATCTGGCATTCCCACGGATTTTTACCACAGGCAAACTAGATCAAAGTGTATTGCAAGTTATTCTCCCCACTAGTTTTTCGTTATCAGTCATCACTGATATTAGTTTTCAGGTCGCTATAAGTTGTCACTGTTGTGTGACTGTGTTCTAGGTCAGCGTAGTTTACCCGATTTACTGTTGACTTGACTGTCTATTTATCTCGTGTTTTTATTTAGTATTTCTCAGTCGGTTTCAGACTTTGTTGTTTGATCGGCCGTAATATATGACCCACTTTGTTACTATTGTTCTACGGTGGAAAGTTGTCAATTTCTTGAATGACCAATTTGCTTATCGAATAATTGGATTGGCTGGTCGATTCCTGATTAGTCACTTCACTGTTTGTTCTTGCTGGTTAAAGCATGTGACCGGCGACATTGGCATAACATGTGTGATTCTAAATAGGCTCTTTAACTTTACCGGAGAGAAGGTTATATCTCTTAGGTCTGTCGTGCAGCTAGGGAAAATTTGTTATATAGGCGCGGAACGATACGGAATCTTTTATGTTCATTCCTTTTATGTAGATGATCTGAGGAAACATGATCCTTTCCGAACTTCTTTGAGACCATTTTGTGGTCTTTTGTATGCGAATTGTTGGTGCTCCAATACAAATATATTGCGAGACGCAGTGTTCAACAAATCACTTACGACCATTACTTTCCTCAGTCGTATTTCGCACTATGTTATCCAGCGTTTACGTAGACTACTTCAGCGCTTATCATCAAACCACCACCATGATAGATTACGTTAGGTTCTATCTGGTAACGTAAAAAACGTGGAGGGCAGAAAAAGCACTAACAGTGGATAAGATACCAGAACTTGGTCAACAAATCAGTGCCGATTTTCACCGTTTTGCATTGCTCAGGAGGCATCCTACCATAATCTGTCAAGTTGAAACATTTTCACAATCAGAACCCTGTGTGTTCCATGCAGAGCTGCGTGACACGGGCTTGAGGTTAGAGGTATACGCCCGTCTACATCCTAACAGCCGGTATGGGCATCACGAGGATATTGTTGGATTCGAATTCCGTCAGAAAACTCTGTGCTTTCTGCTGACTTATTGTGCTGTATCGTTCCAGGAAGTGCCAGCAGCGTGTTTTGTGGTTGAAATGTTGAACTGTGCACATCTGTGATTTTATATTATTCGTGGTCGATCGATGCGTCGGTATCGACCTGCTCAGTACCATCGCTGGTTCGGGAAAAAGTTGGATGTACCCGACAAAATAGTCTGCCGAGCCTTCTCACAAAACGTGAATTCCAGGGCGTTATTTCTAATTCCAGTTTACTTTGTAGACAGATGAACGTCTGCCTGTCTAATTATAGTTTCCAAAAATATCTAGAGAACGTGCAATAGAAAATAACCGGGGTAAAATTGTATGATGAACAGAAGTGAGTTATTTTTTCTGGACTAAGCAATCTGCTTACCTATGCAGACCTAACTTTCCGGTGACAGCTTAGGCGTTGATTGTCCGGAAATTGCGTGAGACTCGTAATTAATTAATCCAGGAGTAAAAAAATTGAAAATCTCAAACTGTGCATGTGATGCACACTGTTTTGCCCGACTAATATGAGGTCCGGCATAACCAGTTAACCGATAATCATTAGAATGCTTCGAACAAGTGGTGGTAAACCTGCTGTTCAGAAGGAGCAAAACGGTTTTTCCTGGAGTTCTACTATACTTATTATGTATGTGCAATATTTTATAGTTCATGTAGAAGCTTTGGAATGATTTTCTCCTATTTCCGTCTTGTTGGTAAGTGTGCTACAGGCATGCCGATTAAAGCAATGTTATCCCTCGGTGGTGAAAGTTTTTGTTTTCTGTGGTTTTTCAAGGAACTAATTATCAACTATGCCCTTTGAGGTAAGTTCGTGACTGATCGTAAGCCATAGTAGGGTTGCTTGAAACCAGAATTCTATCTTCTCAGCCCAATTTTTTATTCGTAGGGTAATGACTACACCCCCATGTGAATTATCCGGAATGATTGCTTCAGGACGCGAGGACTGTTCAAACGAAAGCGCTGCGTATGCATATTTTTGCCACTTAAGCTGTAATATTGATCAGGGATATTAAACTCCCCAGTGCGTTACCTACGGTATACAATAATCAACAAAACCATCTAGTGGCAGCCAGCCACCGGCTGCTTACTTTCCGTTGAATGCACGGAGGTGTCCACCACCCCACATTCGTGAAAAGGTGTATACTACTGATGAAGTATGCGAGTAGCCCATGGGCTGGTGACCTAGCTCCACCCCCGCCTTTGATATCAGTCTAACTTGGACACGGAAAGCAACACTCTTCGGCAAATGATGGTTTGGCGTATGCACTAACTGGGTTAACCAACGCAGCTTCTGGTGCTGGACGCATTCCTCAATGGAAGTGCCCGTTGCACAATCGAAAACATGCTGTCTGATTGCCTCGTTACGGTTTCGCCAACACCAACCCACACGATCTGAGGTCCTGGGACAACGATTGTCGAACGCCTGAAGACGTCTCAGTTCCGTGGCTCGAACGGGCCAAGTCTCACAGTCATACAACAAAACAGCCCGCAATGTAGCCTGATACACACGTCCCTTGAGATTCAGGGATACACCACTTTGACGCCATAGGTGCCTCAAATTAGCAAACACGACCCGTGCCTTGCAGATTCGTGCATTAACCTCGTCTGTCACATTGCAATCAGAACTAATACAACTTCCCAGAAACGTAAAACGCTCCACAACTTCCAGTGCCTCTCCCTGGATTGTAAGTGGCGTGTTGAGTGACTGCATGTCCACGAACATGACCTTACAATTTGTAGGTGCAAAGTGCATGCTAAAGGACGAGATGACTTTGATCAGTTCATCCAAAAACACCTGCGCCTTCTCCTCTTCGAAGATGAGAGCGATGTCGTCTGCATATTCTAGATCGACAAGTTTTTCGTCACAGGTTATTTGAACATCAGGGTTTTGGAGACCTACCAGCATTCGTCTCATCATTTCATCGATCACGAAGTTAAATAGGAATGCAGAGAGTGGGCATCCCTGACTGACACCACTTTGTGTACGGAAGCTTTTGGAGAGCTCGCCGTATACTCTCACACGTCCGGAAGTCCGAGAATACAAAGAGCTTATTATTTTCACAAACTTCCGGGACATTCCTTGGTGGGCAAGCGTGTCAAGAAGAACAGACCGGTCAACCGAGTCGAATGCGCCTTGGAAATCCAGAAATACTAGAATCGTGGGTCTCTTATACGTATGGCGTTGTTCTAGCACCTGACGGAGTGTGAAGATTTGGTCAACGCAACCCCACCAAGCCGGAATCCAGCTTGCTGCTCTCGAGTCAGTGCCTTACGAGCCATCATCAGGCAACGAAACACCAGTGACGCCAATAGTTTTATTACGACCGGGGTCAAGCTGATCCCCCTGTGGTTGCCACACTCACTACGAGCCCCCTTTTGAAAATGGGCACTATCGCCGACTCTGCCCAGTTGTCTGGGACAGACTCCTTTTCCCAAATACAAGCATCCAGATCAGACAAGCGCTGACTGAGGATTTCACCCCCATCTTTAAACAATGCGGGTGGGAGATCATCCAGACCAGAGGCTCGGTGGCGCTTGAGAGAACATATGCAGTCATAAATCTCCGATGCCGTGGGCGGTTCCATGTTCACCGTCCCGGGTTCTACGTCATCTGTGGGGTCCAGATGAGTGCCAGCTGGTGGCCATGACATTTGTTGTTCGAAGTGTTCAGCCCACCGGTCAAGGCGTTCTTCCTTATTCGAGATGGTCACTCCATTCCGATCCTTGATTGTTTCGCTCACAGGTGGTTTCCGGGGACCGGTCGCACGGATCTTCGGGCATTACCGGCTTTCTGGGACTCTTCCAGTTCCTTGGCTTTCTGTGTCCACCATACTTCACGGTCGGCTTGCACGCTCGGCTTCACTTGACGTCTGCTAATTCGTCGCATCAAGTTATGTTCGCGACCGGCTGTGATATTTCTCCGAGATTCAAGCAGTGCCACTGTTCGGTCTGATATCCAGTGCTTGAGCGTGCCTGGTGGTGCCGTACCACAGCACTGTGCAAAGAAGTGGCAATCTCGGCCCAGTATGAGTTTACATCTGTTGGTGGAGCATTTGGAAGAGACTCTAGAAGACGATTCTGGTAAGTTCGTCTAACATCCGGATCTGCCAGTTTTTCAGTTGCCAAGCGATTTGTCCGCACCTTACACGGCCCAGGAAAACGTAGGGAGAAGGGACTCCGGACAAGTGCGTGGTCGGAGTCCACAAATGTGTTCCAAAACGACCGGCAGTCAGTTATTGATGCACGCCATCGGTAACTGGTGGCAATGTGATCGATTTGAGTTTGTGGTCGGCATGCCATTGGAGGACACCATGTGGCCAGACTACTTCGGCTATTTCAGAAGTTGGTACTGCATAAAAACAGCCTACGATCAGCACACAGCTGAAGCAATCGTTCCCCATTGTCCGTATGTACCGAGTCCAATCCATGTCGACCACCTAATTGAGTCTCAGATGCGCTAAGCATGCCCACTTTCGCATTCAGGTCCCCGGAAACCACAACTATATCTGAGCTTTTAGCTCGCCGCAACAGGGCATTCAAGGCGTCATAAAAGTTGTCTTTGATGATGTTTGACTTACAGTCGGTTGGTGTGTAAGCAGACGCGACCATCGGACGGCGACCGACTTCCTTCTTGTGAGACTCCTTCACAGACGTTGCCAGACGAACCCCGCAGAAGCGACTATCAACGGGTACCCAGTCAAGCAAGGAACTTTCGGCCCGGTGGCTTAGAACCATACCGACCATTGCACATCCTGCCGCAGCAGCCTTTGGTCGCCAGAGGTGCGCAGCCTGAAGTCAGTGGAGAGTGATGGGACGGTTAGTTCAACCACTGTGCTTGCATCTTTCTGATACACAGCACACATCAATGCCAAGCGAGTCCAGTGTGAGAGCAAGAGCAACTTGTTGTCCTGCTTGCTTCAGAATGTGGACATTGAAGGCATCCAGATTGACTGGGCTTCGAGGCTTGACTATTGATTTCGAGATGCCTGAGGATGTCGGTGCCGGATGATGCGCAGATGCTGCTTGCAAAACCGATGCAGGACGAACGGAGTCATCAGTCCTAAGTGCTGGGCCCACAAGGAGAGGAAGAAAATTTATTTGAATAAAAAGAAGGGAGGAGTCAGCAATAGCCTGTTTTCGCTTACCCGCCCCGCTGTAAGCAGTAAGTAAGGCGATCCGGCTGATAGCACCACGCGACGAGCAATGTGGTATGATTTTTTTGTATGTGTGCAATTCATGGTTGTACGTGGGCTGTAATACTGCCATGGGACCCGCACCTAGACAGAAGGACGATTAGGGTCCTCAACCAAAGCCTTTGACCCAAAAGCCTGACCGCAAGGCAGCGGTGTTGGGCTGGAAATGCAAGTACATTGCCATTTTTGCGGAACACGTCGCCACACATTTTCGAACTCCCAACCTGGAGGACTAGGAGACTGTGTTCGTCGGACATTTAAACACTGACCAACCTGGTATGAGAGACCCTGTGAGTGTCGCGCGGACACCCCCTCCCCCAGTAGGCTTGGTCGCGGCGGTACACCAACGGTCACACCATGGTATTGTCCAATCTTTTCGTGACGGAGTGATAAGACTGGAAATTCGGACGGCGTGTACACTGAAAGGGCCATTCATATCCAGCCAGGGCACGGAATTTTTTTTAGTTCAGCCTACCAAAACTTCAAATTTTTCGCTACCAGTTGCCTGCTGCATTTTTGGCATGCCAATGTTCATTTGGTTGAGTGGTTTCACTAACAACTTCCAGACTTTTCAAGCGCATTCAGTCATGGCGGTAAGTCAAGTGGTTTACTCATTTTGCGCTGTGCGGGTTCCATTTTGCCGCCTAAAATATCTTGACTGAACAACAGTCTACCTAAAGCGTCCAAAGTTCAGTGGATACTAGACTGAATGCTTTGAACTGCGTAAATAAGATTTTGTAGAATATTTCTCTCACCGTCTGGAGCAGTTACTACTTCGTTCATCAATGGCTTCTGTCTGTACTGTATCTGGGCTGTTAAATGTGAATAACGAGCTGAATCACTTGAAACTGACTTCTTTCCTACCGGAAATAATCACCTCAGCTCTGTCAGCCTGCAACACATCTCGCTGTCCATTATAGTCGTTAGGTTATGTGAACAACCCTCTAAACGGGAATTCTGTTTGGACTCTGTATTTACGAACATCGCTAACCGAATAATTGTTTTGGTGTTGGAGAAGTCCAACGATGAGACACTTGAGTGATGGTTGTATGAAAGAAATGAACTGGTCAAGAACAGGTTCAGAACAACTTAGTTAATTTTCGACTCAAATGAATTTTCTTCATGGACGTTAATGATAATACCGTAATTTCATCGTAATCTCCACTACATTTGAGAGGCTGTATTCTAAAATGACGTCTCAGCAATTTGCAGAAAGTCGAAATCGAACCGTGGAAAAAAATCAGTATTAGATCAGGAAATAGCTTCAAGTGATATACTCTGTGGCGTGCAATTGTTATACTGGAAAAGAAATTTTTGATCCAGTTCTTGAGTCTATTACCGCACTCACGAAAGTGGTGGGCCGGTAAAATTTGTGTTTAATGCTAGCTGGCATTTGCTGCACTCCACATTTTGGGTGACTGGTAACCTTTGCATGGGCAACCATCCAGCAGTAATTAGTGATTTTGCATGTCCCCGAGGAAGAACGGGTTGGAAAAAATTGAACTAGAAAACCACATTCCAATCCATCAGCGCTTGCCCGTGATCGTCAGCATCACTAACTACATCTTGAACTACAGGCAAATGGGATAAACGGTTGTGCCCTTGATTCTAAGCAAAGCTCGTCCCTCAAGGAAACCTTGGAACCTGATGCTTTATGGCCCGAAATCTTGCCATAGGCGGGAAGCAGGGTCATGGAATTTGAGCCTGTTCAACCCTTGGCATGTGTTTTGTCTCAAGAATGGCCGAAAGAACTGGCGGAGAAAGATGATTCTACAAGTGAAGAAGTGCTCGACTAGAAACATCTGAGTTAGTTTCCAAAATATCTAACTCAGAAAACCAAGAAAACGGTCGTTCAAGTAAACGCAGAAAATGACAGCAAAATTTCATTCCAAGTCCGTTAGATTGGCTTGAAATCGTAAGGAGAAATTCATTATCATTCTGACCAACGCATCGATGGGTTCACAAGTAAACGTTAAGTACTTGATTACCACGGAATTTGAAGTTTAAGGATGAGAACGGCTCATTCACCGTCTGGCAAAACCAATGTTGACCAGGCGAAGAAAGCGCCAGGGTGATAGCAAATCTCTTTTTCATCCCTACCCTTAGAAGACGCGTCACTTATGAATGCGGAAATAACCATGGTGTCAGACTAGGTCACCATCACTCCAGGGTTGCTAAGACGTACCATACCAAGGAGGCTCACCCTTGCAGGAGGCGGCATTTCGAACTCACTTTCCAAAGGCTTGGCTTGAGGCAATATCACAAAAGCTGCCACACATCTGAAGCCAACCTAAATAGTCACCTTTGTCCTCTATACTTGAAAACCCATGGTAAGCATTCTCCTGAGCACTCGTCGGCGCCGCTCCAAATCGCTGTCAGCTGATCAAATTTGCAATTGATATCATTATAGAAGAACGCCTTTGCTGTTTCCTGTGTAACATAACGCTACTCACAACGTTACTGAAAACTGCTACATACCTAACCTCCAAATTGCAAGCAAATGGCAAAATGCATTCATTTGCAAGTTGAGTTGATGATAACTGAACACTCATGTGAATCACTCTCAGTGAAATTTTTATGTTTCAGAATGACACACTACCCACCTGAACTTTGTGTATTTGGGAACAGTGTCTGTTCTCGGTTACAACCAAAATATGAACACCAGGAAACAAAAACCACAAGTAAGCAAAACACTTTTGTTCAACAACTCGGAAAATGAAACCGGGTAAATTTTGCCAATGGAAGTATCACAGTCATATAAAACGCATTCAGTGAGAAAAACTCTTCATGCACAATTTCATCTGGCTACTCCCACTTACTTGCCGCTTTCTAATTTTTGATCTTTGTTATTTCTGGAGGCAAATGGTCCCTTTCAGCCTACTGCTACGAGTTGGGTTGGCTGAATTCGCTTCATGAATGACAGTTTGGTGGATGTAACCTCGATAGGCTAGGCCCAAACGGACTACCTATTCATCTGTCTCTGTCGTGGTTTCTCGAAGGATGCATTTCCGACTGGTGCAAAAATTTAAACATTTTCAAGGCCTTTTTTCTCTATACGTTGGTTCGGTTGCTTTTGATGGGCAGTACACACACACACACCGAACCTCCTCATTTCCGCCCAGTTGTACACTTACACCTGGTCCATCGAGTTTTACGTTCATTCGCAACACATTTGTCGGATAAATATCGCTGCAGTAAACGCACCACTGCACCAATGTCTTAAATGCGCCGGCTGAAACCAACCCGATATTTGCCGGCACCACGAAAGAATACCTGTTTATTACCTCATGCAGTACGAGATCATGAGTAAATGCTCCCAACCATTCAGGACTTTCTCTTGCACTATGTATATTGAAGAATGTCACTGCCGGTGTTTCCTCAGCCGTTTCGAGGAGACCACATTCGCAACCTTTTGGATTTGACAACAATTTTACATCATTTGCATACAGTGCTCCCTCAAGAGAGCATACCTTCAGAACTTGCGAGAATCGGTAGTGTATACTCTCGAGGATCACGATTTGTGCAGAACGAGTTACAAAAACCGGTTCAAATGTCTACATCACGAGTGGTATTTTCGAATGAATATGGGGTTATTTTCATTTCGTCCTCTTCAAATATAACAGTATAGCAGAAGTATGAAAAATGGAAGATAATTTCGGTTTACTTTCTTGCTTGGCTTTTTGGGATTTCTACGACGATCTGATTTCGAACTTTTGGTCTAGCTTGCCGCTGATTTCTTCTTATTCTTCTTTGGAAACTTGGGCTCACTAAGAAGTAGTCGAAAATTCATCAAGAACTACGTAAGCTTCATAGTTGACTAGCTGCATAAACGTCAATAACGTCAAGAACGCCGCGTCAATAACGTAACCCAAGTTTTTGAAGTTATCCATGCAGTGCTGATTGGGACAGCGCCTCAAGGCTAATTCAACCGAAACGCACTACTGATACGGTTCAATTCAGGTTTCAGACCTTGAAACCTGCAAACGAAATGCGGCGCTTTATCAGGCTCACATTTCAATGTACTTCTGACCACACATAATCATCCTACGATGTTGAGTTAATGGACTGAGTAATTCCTGTTGCCAGCATTTACACTACGACAATTTCACTGCAAAGCGCGCCACTTCTTCGATTTACGGACACTATCTGTATTCACATCCAATGGGTACCTGTTACTGTCACATTACTTTGGCAGCCAAAGTGCTGAGTTTCATTTTGCGATGGCATACGCACGAAATATATTTTCGACCGCTGCCTCCATTGTAAGCTCTATAGAGACAGTCTATATGAAAAAATCAAATTTGGGACCGATCCATTTCACCCTTGTTAAGGGAAGCACATTCTCTGAGTGGGGACTCACTTGGTGAGCGATAATACTGTACAGGAAACGTCCCAAGGCCGCCTCATTTTATCAGCCACTGTACATTTTGCAAACATCGTACAACCAAATAATAAAAGTTCAAGCCCACAATTGAATTGTAGTGCACATCTTGGTGTAAGTATAACCATACACGCCACAAATGGAAACAGGGCCGCTTTGTGTCATTCCACCGCCGTCTCCTACACAACGACCTGGAGCTCATTCCTAGGTGAAACCTCGATAACCTTCAGTCGCCACCCTACTTGGAATGAGCTCTGTCACTGCAAAGCGCTATTGTAATTTTGGCTGTTACCGAAGCTGAGCATGTACTTAGGGCCATTAAAGACTTCAGACAAATTTCCTTTTCCGTGTAGCCGGGGTACGCCAAACGGTATCACTGTAGTCGGAGTGAATGGTGTTATTTTCTGAACCCTTTCTGCAGCACTTTCTCCAGGGTTCCCCAACGGGCGAAAAGCATGGCTACTGTGTTAAAGACAAAAATATTGTCTTTGACCATCGATGTTTTAGTGGCTTTGCGAATGTACTATAACAACGTCGGATTAACAATGCTGGACTGCGGTGAATGGACTTTTTCGCAGCAAGTCGATTATTTGTCTCACTGTTGATCTGATTCAGGTGCACCAACTGTGCTGTCTCTGTCACATGCTTCGTAGGTCAGATGATCGATTGTCAGTTGGCTTCGGTTATTAGAAACCCATCACACCAATGATTAAACGTACTAAGTCGCATTGCAGGCGTTTAATCGACGGCACTGCTTTGTCTTTTTTCTTTTCTGACTGGTTACCCTCTTACTGTTTTGTCATTTTTTTCGTTTATTGCATCAGCAACCACCCAACACTCCACACCATTTACTCTACGCAAACCGAACTACCACACATTCATAAGTGACTCAGGATGTCAAACCTACGTGAACTGGACGGAGTGACGGGCACATTTCCCAGGTGACTAGTCATTCAATCCTAGAAAAATGACTAATCGATGCATCACCACACTTTCTTGGTTCGTCCTTGAGATATCGCACTTTCTGTCAACATTAAAGCATCTAAAATATTTATTCCCGCACCGGTATCTCAGTTATAATTCCGCTTCTCCGTTGCACCTGCAGTGATTTTGTCGGACTTTTGAAAGCAGGGTATTTCGAGTGAAGACGCGAAATGCAATGTGTTTATGCCACCACATAAGGTAAACGTATTCAGCGTAGACATAACCGGATCAGGTGGCCTTGCTCACCGTTCTAAAAAGCCGCTCGTATTGAGCAGAGTCCGAATGTACTTATTGCACATTTTGTGCGAAATGTTGTCACCAAGTATGTCTCATTCTCGTGTACCTATTTCTTGGCAGCACAGTCGGCAGCAGTTAGACTCCGATTGTTTGTGTAAAGCCTTAGCTTTTAATCTGGTTTTGACTTATTCAGAAAACCAATTGAATAACTGTCGATCCTCGTGGGGGTACTGATCATTAACGTGCTCTTTACTTGCATTTTGAGTGGATGTTGTTGCGGTAAAGATGAAAAACACAGATTCATTAATACTTTCGTCATCAAACTCATTCGGTGGGTGGCTCTGCCGTTTTCAGCTTCAGGCTTTATCACAGGACCATGTACATGGTGATCGATTTTTCAAAGCTAAAAAATTTCACTTAATTGTAAAAATGGGGTTTCAATAAGCGATTGACTGAGTACTACGGAATCTGTACACATCAACTATTGCGAAAATTTAAAGTCTCTAAGAGCGGCATGGTATATGAATTCACGCTTCTCGACTTTCTACAAGTCCCAATTCGTATGGCCTACTACCACCAAAACACAAATGGCCGTCTTTTTCACGGAAAGCCGTCGGTTCTGGTGAACCAGACACCGTCATGTTAACGCCACTTAAGAGTCCGAGCACGAGCAGAGGTCCCGACTGTAATTATCTCGATGATATCTCCCCATTCTCACAGGTTTGTAAACCGAGTCATCTAAGTGCAACAATACCATAGTGGCAAGTCTCGTCGGAAGTCGGTCGAGTTATAGCAAATAATATCTACATCGCTTGATGGCTGCATGCATGGCTGGGATGCACGGGGAATGTCCGGCGGTTTCCTGACTGTGTTGATTAGGCAGCCAATGAGACAATCACCGTTTTCAGGTGTCACAAGACACAACTAACGTAGTCGGAGCCATAGCTGATAGGGCAAATCTAATAGCTGCACAAAATTTTCGCCTTTTTTGAACAAAAAACTAGCTACGTGAATACCGTTAGGTTTTTTATATGAACTTGAGGCGGAGTATGCTTCAGATATGCCAGTCCTACATATAAAATCTTTCAATAATATTGAAAAGGTATTTCCGTTTAGTGTTTTTTTGACTCATCGACCATTTTCATAACCGATCAGGTACTTCCAACAGGAAATCAACTTCTATTTTCTCCTACTTTGGAATATCTTTTATAAGGGGGTAAGACACATGCAGCTTTAAAACAAAACCTGTCATTAACTCGGTAGCCTTACGCTGAAAAGAGAGCTTACTCTCCAGGACTCAGCAGTGTGTACAATATACGAAGGAGTGACTGAACGACTCACGTTATGTTTGAAACCTGCTTGTCACAAGATTTTTTTTGTTTAGCTGCTTTTGTCTCTTATTTCGTTGCGTTAAACTAATGAAACTATTTTGCTGGAGGAGAGTTTTTACTCCAGAGGATTTAGTGTGATAAGGCATGACATTAGTGCGAGTGATTGCTTCCGACTTTTACAAACAAGGTAACCAACTACTCCAGGTCCGTGTGATCATTCGTCGTGATAGTACCATATCAGTGTTTCGGGTTGCTGAACGCAGTTGAGTAAGCTTGACTATGGTTCACGGGACCAACCTGAATTTTTCACCATAATGAGGTGTTTGTTAAACCAAGGCAAATGAGCAGTAGTGGACGGCTGCAAAAGGGCATCTTGATGTCCTTTTACTTCATCGGGAAACGTCGCTAACCCTATTACTTATCGGAAGCTCTCGCTGTTTTATCGTTCAGTGCGGTTTATTTTAACAGGGCTATGAGACGAGCCCTATGAATTACGTGAGTCTGCCTGACTGGAATGTGTTGATGCTCAGCATTTTTCGAGGACGTCACAAAATTTGGCTAGTGTTAGTTCACTAAGAGTATTGTAGTTTTCAAAAATTTAATTTCGTAGCACTGTGTTTTGAGCAATTTTTGAATGCTTTAAGGCGTTCGGACTGAGGACACTTTAAGAACACGGAAGCCTCTTCCCTGGAAAAGGTTTTAGCTCTAAGGACAGTTGGCCTAATAAAGGATGCAGACCTTCTGGTTACTGCGATTTTCTGCCGTCAAAAAACCGGTACACCCCAACAATAATCCAAATCAAGAACAAATCGATCCACCCTCTTGCTACTTGTGGTAGCAGCAACACGGCCAGTAAATGAAAACACTCCACTTTTTCTTCAGGTAACACCACATCCATATTGGGCATTTCATGCACAGACACTAGTGTGATTCACATTTATTCCTGTCCTATTCTGACTGCACAAGTGCATATAATACATGCAATACGTACACATAAAAATCCATAATATAGTTCGTGCTTTGAGTCAGCTGCTACTTCCACATGCGCTTTTATTTGTATCTAATCCGTGTTACTTAAACCGTATCGTAGTATTCAATGGGTATTTCATCCTGACAATGAAGCCAATCTATGCCGATAAGCCTAGAAGCATTGTACAGCTTCTTCATTCTTGTTGTGAGTCATCAACATTGCGCATCTCATAAAATTCAGAGAGTTTCGAACTCGCAACCTTCCAGCAGTGGTTGAACACTTCATCGTCTGGATATGAGTGGCTGATCAGCATTATGATTAACTCTCATTTGGATAGGACATAGCGCTACTCATCCTTCGTTTAAGGAAACCACAACGCTTGGTCACGTGTTAACTGGCTCATCAAGTGGCCACTTCTCTGAAGGAAGTTTCACACACTCATTGAGATTATCCTTTCCCTGAACTGCTTATTGTTTCTCCTAGTAGTCTGCAGGTAGGTGGGATGATGTTACTTATTCCCCCCGAGATAACTTCCCGTGTGAATGCTTCAGACGAGGTACATACAAGCGCAGAACTTATCTACTTCCATGATGTTTTTCCCAGCAATAATCAGCAAGGAAGTGGACAATAGATTCGTGCTCACTGGGGTTGATCAACAGTCCATGTCCTCGGGTTGTTTTTTTAATTTACTTTTGATGCAGGCCAGCCATTGACTGGTGCGGGAAATTCCGCACAGCAGTCATTTCGTAACAGTCGTGAACCACACATATGCTTACCTTTGTATGACAGGATCATTACACGTCCTGTCTAGTCTGTACGTCAAACATGTGATCAGTGTTTAGTCTGGTGATGGCTTGTTTGTGTTCATCAATAGATTTCAGTCTATAGGTCAAATATTTTCAGTCTTATAAATTGGATTCCCGTGACTCTTAAGACCAAAGTAACCACTTGAACAGCGTTCGTTGTACACATATGTCCAGAAAATCTCCTATTGTGTAGAACGAAGAAACGTTTTGCCCCTGCGACCTTCGAATTTCTATACATTGTTGTTGCTATCCTTCTAGCTTTCGGTAAACCATGTACACCCTGCACGCGACTCCGCACTCAGGGAGTCAGGGTAGCATAACGAAAACTCACCAAAAAATATCAAGGACTGCTCCATTTCATCGCGATTAGCTTTTCACCTAATGCCTGCCACAACACACATCCACGAACAAACGTAGTCAGTTTTTGCCGTCTAACAGTATACAAAGCTGGAATGCTGAAAAAGGAAGTGTATATGCCCAGTTGATCTGTGCAGCACAAAGAAACACGTATTCAGACGCAGTGATGCTGCCTAAACCAGGAGAAAACGAGATGAGGTTATCAGTGGACAGTTTCACGTTTTCACTTGTATCCTTTGTAGGATAACTGTATGGGTTTCTTCTGCGTTTCTTCTTCCGATTACTTCTCCCCTCCTCCGTTTTACTGTGCTATTGATCGCCTAGAGGTCTTCGATAACTCAAATTTTGGCCCCTTGACATTCCATGTTCCTATGGATAACCTTTAGTCCTTCAAGTACCATGCTACTGAAACTAGCGATAAAACACATGAGGCACAATGTCTGACTCAATTCCGGCTGTTTTCCGAGACAGTGTTGCTATAAAATCAAATGCGCCTAAATTAGGTTGTATAATGCAGATACGAAAACCAAAGTCACCTGAACGAACATCGAAAGTGACGTGATCAGCTCTGCACCGTTAAGGGGTTTCATTGATAACTTATTCTATGTGTTCTCTGTCGCCGGATGCTTTCTTCGCACAGGGTGTAGTATTTCAACAACTGATATTTAAACCAGTAGAGAATTCACTGCTAAGCATGCGGATATATGCAACCAAGTGAACATCCTGTTTAGGAATGAAGCTTTTACTATTCATGCCGGTTTCGGTAGTTTCCTGGAAGACAGCTCTTCGTATTTGTTGTAAGCGCATCGAATGGTTGTAACAGAATGGACCGCGTGCTTTGTTTCCATAATCCATTTAGTGAGCGGCATGCTCATGTGCTCGTTGATCAAGCTTGATCAGCTGAAAATTTTGATTTCTTGTAACTTTATCAGCTGGCATTCGGTTGAATCCCATCTGATCATCCTCAAAAACAGGTGACATGTTACGCTTAACAGTCTTCTTATTTACAAGTCATTAGAGTTGAAAGACGAATACAAGTTAGGACTCATCTAGAATCCCGTCATGATAATGTGGCAGGACTCATTTTCATTCATTAAGATTGTTTTAAACACGGAGAAAGCAAACTTTTAGGCTCATAAATATGCATTAGCGAAATCATTCGGTCACTGGTCACAGGCAAGAAGTTGGTCTCTCAACAAGTGAATACATCACAAAGGGTTTGTTGTGAATTTTTTTAAATTTACTAAACTTGGATGATACAGATCACTGTCTTTCTATTATGGTAGATCTTCTTTTGGAGGAAGGGGGGCCGTTTGGACTGCTGGCACCACTAACACAGTCGGTGGAATCTTTGCTTACAATTGTGCTGTTCAGTATTGTGACTTCTGGCGTGGTTTTCTTTGTTCGATCCATGGTTTCGAGTCCACTTGAATTATCCTGGTGCATATGGTTTTTCAACCCCCCACGACAAAGTCCATTGTGACAAGCCACGCATTTACTGCTATTGTGTGGACCTGAAGGCTGTCCGTCACGCCTATGCCAGTTCCATTGGTCGTCCCAAGGTATTACGCCTTGGTAGAACTGATCATGGATCCTGACGAAAAGGTTACGAATGACCTGTTGTCGAAGACAAAAAGACCACATTCAGTTACCTTCATTCGGTAGTCCGAGTGTCTGTCATTGGGTAACTTATATTTAGATGTAGCTACATACACCGCGTCGTGAAGTTCCACTGGAATCACTTTCGAGATTCGGGTCCAGATTTCTAGCAGATGCTTTTTAGTTAGTTGCCGCTCCTAGCAATAAATATGCATCACCAATTAGAGTAAAACTACCGTGGATAAGCAACCTTCATGTTGAACATTCAAGCATATACATTCCATTGATTCTGCCGCTATTTTGGAAACTGGAGGATCACGGTTTTAAATAGAGAAGACGAACGGTACTACCCCTTAATTTAAAAAGCATGAAGAGCAAAACATTCTGTAAGATTAAATGAGCTCGTTGAATGTCACGACACATATTAATGGGTACTGTTGTCACGTTATATACGAGATACGAGACTCTCCATGTAGGGGTTAGTAAGCGTGGAACCGGGTGGGTGTGAAAACGAAATCAATACTCGGTAGATGTAACGATTGGCGGGGAGTGACTAATAAAGGTTGTTTTAGGTCACAAGGGGTGGGCCAAGGGTGGGATAGGAGTAAAATGGGGTCAGTGGGTTTACCGTTTGTTCATACGAGGCATACCAGGGTGCAACCAATGTCAACACAAATTCTTTCTGCATACGTCACAGCTTCTGCCTAGCTTAGGAAAGAGTTAATGTTCCGAAGGATGCCTACCGGGAATTAGCCTGGTTTGTCCGGACATGTGTCCATTGTGTGCACTGTAATGGACCTTTTTATTAGCCTACTCAAACAGCCATTGTGGGCTATGCTACGGACCACTGACGCTGTGTTCTACTCACACATTTGCTTCGAACAGTACGCGCTTGTCTGTGTACACAACGTGCTTGGAAAAGTCTGGGGTGCTACCTTAGACAGGCATAAGTTGTAGTCGCGTCTTTCTGCCGAATACACTTGGTTGACTGAGGGAACAATAAGCTACACCACAACTCCGAAATAAAGAGAGATTTTGTTCTTGATGTGATGGCCTCTGAATGACAGCTGAATGTCACTTTCTTAGTTAGTGCAGGAGCGATAACTTCTTTGAAATCGGACGGAAACCTTTGGGACACCTGCTCACCTCAAGGCATTCACATAGGTACAAATCTTCGATTGAATGAATGCTGGCGGAACTGGCTGCGTACGATGGTGTAAATAATCCACTATCTAATTGATACAAAGCATTTGAAGGGGGCAAAGGTTTGTGATGAACCTTCCTCATTATCGATTCATTTGACATTCATTAAACCAGCATATTTTAAAAGCAAGGCAAGGCAAAATTGAAGAAGAATCACCACAAACGTTCCTCCTTCATTGCTCATACCAGCTTCATGCTGACTAGCTATATGCAAGCAGATGTGCGCGGATTATTAAAAGCAGCACACAGAATATGTTCCACCAATAAGTTTGCTGCAGCTTTTTTCATCTATGCGAATAACCTAGGCAAGCGAGTACTCCGAATCTCTAGTGAAATACCTGTCCTCAAGCTTACCCTTTCCATGTGGATGACATATCATGAAGTTACACGAACCCATGCAATTTTGCGGGAAGGTGTTTTTATCTCGCACGTTTCAAATACTGTTTATTTTTAGTAGCTCCATTAAATTTTGCTCTTGGTCTAGGCTGTTGGCTTCTCAAATGATACATCTCGCACGGTCACTAAATCAGCCAAATTGTCAGTTCTGAGCAGTACAGACTATTTCATCACTGGCTAAGAAATGCCCATTCTGAACAGAACCTACCGAAAAATCACTGTTTGACGGGGTCAACCGTTATCAAGCTTTCGAAAGCGGAGACATCCGCACTCTTTCACATATATTACCCATATGTTTGAGAAAGCCTCCAACGGTTTCGTTCTGTTTGTGGTCCATCCACAGTTCCCAACTTCCTTCAACTGTATTCCATGTCTGATCAACCGGTGAACCGGATCTCCAGAAGGGCTTGGTAAACAACAGGTAGTTTATTCTATCAAGCCCATCTAAAATGTTTACTTTTCCCACTTGATTGAGAACCAGAATTTATTTGAACACCAACTTATGGACTAAAATTATGGTGACACACGATCCAAACGAAGCCTTCGCTCAGTTGAAAAACGAGGGATAGTACTGAGCCTCACAATAACGATGAGCTGTTTTCTTCAATGGTTAATGGTTAACTACAGAAAACCATGGAGAAATTCAGTAATGTTATTTTCCTCGAAAAGAAGGAAAATTATGGAAAGCACTGTCAAGCTGGGTAAAGAAATCTTTCCGCCCATAAAATGTTGTTGTGTTCATCCAACGGCCAAAATAATGCCATTGTGACTAATTCACACAAGTATGACAGGTTTCGACAAGCTCAACACCATATGAAGATTAATGTGTGTGCGTGGTTTGTTGCCGGGTTATGCGGTATAACTTGACTCAGCATTCGCCTAGGTTGCCAACCATAGCAGCAGTGTAAACACGGTGATTATGTATTACATAACCGGAAGGTGCGTGGTCGCGCAGCTTTTTCACTTTAACGAAGCAAGTTTGCAAAGTGTGGTCGGCGATCATGCATTCGATATACCACAGCTTTCATAAGAAAATTTTCAATCTACAGGTACACAATTAGGGCTGTCAGATTGGTTGGGAGAGGAATGGTTTGAGGAGTGACAGCTCCCGTGTTGAAGGCAACAAAATGTAAAGTAAAATAAAGTTAGGATTTTCCCCTACACACAACCTCGAATATTTGGTGAATGCACGCTGTAAAAGGGAAACAAATCGGGCAATTTCGTGTGTGGTTAAAGAAAAGGAAAAAGTCGCGGCACTTTAGAACGAAAAGGTACCACTCACATTCAACTGAGCACGACAAAGCAACGGTTCCAGTTCCACACGTACACAACCACCAATCTGCATCTGAAGTAATTTTATCTCATAAATTGTTTACTTTAAAAGGCATAAGTAGTCAGAGAGTAAGGGATAAAATTACCCACACCACAATTTTGTATTCGAACAACTGCGTAATCCTGTATGAGACATCGACACAATGATACTAGCCGGAAAAATTCCTGCATTAGTCACAACAGTAAGGTGATTGTTCGATGCGGCTATTCGTGACGTGGGCCACGACTGTGAGTAGCGGACAGCTAAGGATGAACAAACGTATCAGAGAATGAATAAATGAAAAGATGGGAATAAAAATAAGAAATCAAAGTGAAATGCCACCTAGATGGAAACATAGTAGTCATGGACGTTTTTCCGGGTAAAATGATCCCCGAAATGAAGCAAAACTGTTTGGAAACTAACCATAGAAAAACGAATTCAGGCATTAGTTGTCTAGCCGGGCCCATTTCTCCCGGAGGAGATCACCCATGGAGGAAACATCTTTCAAAAGAAATGAAATCTATCTTATCACTTCTGCATGGAATTGAATTCTAGAGACCTTGAGTGATTGATTTTTCACCCTGATGTGATGGCCTGTTTTTTGTACTGCATTCAAGACACTTGTTTCGTTTGGTTATTCAGGTTCATTTATTCGCAGCGTGTAGTACTCACTGGTTACAGTCAGTCGCATTTTTCTCCACAACCCATCCAGATACACTGGGTTTTTGTGTTCAGCACAATCAGCAAGTTCCAACCCTTGGTTTTTTTTCTAGCTTTTTGGTACACTGTTTGAGAACGACTCGATCCAACTGATATGTTCCACGCCGCAGCTCCTATGGTCGATTATCTTAGTAAACGCCTTACTGCAAAGATTTGCTACCACTAGATCAAGTGGTACAACCACAACTACAACAACTGTGCAGTTTGGAATTTTGAACCCCATCTACTTCAAGAAATACCAGATATAAGTACTAAGAAGGTAGAATCAACTCCGAATTTGCGAATGAATTTGTCCATTTTTACTGCCATTTTCGTAATTGAACAGATGAATTTTGCTGTCTCCAAGTGTCCGCTCTAGAGCCCGATAACTCTATTGTGAATCGGAGTTTTGCACAATTTCAGTATGCATGGGGTGTAAGGTGAAGCACGAATATGGGCTCAATTTTCACAATGAATCTAACATGGACCAGCTTACTGAACAGGGCTGTATATACTATGGACAGAACCAAGCAAAGTTCGTTGTAAATTTGTGCACTTCTATTGTAGCTGATTTTGGACACAGAACCGTATTGCGTCACTCAAGGCGTTCGCTTTTACTGAGCACCACTGGGGTTTGTTGACCATTCCATTCAAACTGCGCCTTCGGAGGCACTTGTGGTGATCGGCTGCGGAAAAAAATGTACCCGGCTTGTCGACATGGGTACCATTTAGCGAACTTATGGCAAATATAGCACATTTGGTAAGGGAAAAATGTCACTTTCCGGAATATCAGGATAGTTTACCAGTTCGTGAAAATAGTCACTCAATCAACACTCAAACCTTAATGGCTTATGAGAATGGCCCGTACAGACACATATGCATTGCAGCGAAAAACATCAAAGGAAGGAATATGGTTAAAACAGTGAGCACACTGGAAATACCAAGAAGTAAATAGCCATTACGATTATCCGAAGTTTGACCAGTAGCAAACGCCTAGATGATGATGAATCAAATGAATCAATATATTAAGAAACTTTGGTGTTGGTAGTCTGTTACGACGCATCGTAGCCACTGACATGAGATTTTATTGAGGGTGACATTCATCCACGTTTTTTTAAATGTCGCAACTTTCCTCAGGTGCAGCAACACCTATGTGGGAGAACTTGCTGTAAACTACTAAGCATGAATACTTCGGGAAAGACGACATCCGAAGAGCGTGACCTAATGCAGCTTTGAATGAACTGAGTTCGAAAAAGTGTTTCCAGGAACGGTTCTTCATTTGTGAAATGGACTTTCACGTACATCATTTCACAGAACTGACTCAAACAGCATCAGAGTAGCTTAGCCCCATCAGACACTTGTCACTCAAGTCCAATAGGTGCGGCTCAGGAACTTCTCGCTACTCCCAACGTAGACCATCGACAGAACTATGAACATCATGCAGCTTGATGGTTCTCTTATTAACCATTCAAGCCTTTCTGAACGTCTAGCGTATCTGGCTCATTTCCGAAACTTCTTACCATCTCTTGCCCTTAATTCATAGGTTTGGCCGACCAGATTTATGATAATTATGCAAATCTTAACGACTGACTGGCCATCACTATTGTTGATTACTAAACCCCTGTCTTGTGTGACTAAGAGGGCTGCTTATAAGTGAATGTTGAGATGTATATCCTGTTTAGGGCTGCATCTTCTCGTGTTGACTTTATCGAAAATTGTTGTCCGGAATACTGGGTGTTCCACACCAAAATGTACATATCTTTGACAGCCCCAGCGTTGTTTAACTCTTATACTTGTGAATACATTTTGGATAAGCCAGTGCATTTGTTACCTCAGTTTTAGGAAACACGAGCAACAAGGGAGATTTTCCCGGACAGTTCTGTTATTCTAATGCGCTGTTTTCTGTAATATATATGGTAAGCTGTGTACGGGTTACCATTGCATTAAATAAGGGAGACTTTCTGAAATCACACGAGCTATTCAAGAGTAATCCATTCGAATGATCGCTTCTCACATCTTTTAGACGTTCGGTTTGCACACATTCACACAAACACAAACACACATGCGCACGCAAGCATATTCTGAAACTCCATTTTCGCACAATCAGTGAAATATGAACCCACAGAACCGGTATCAGCGCTCAGACTCGCATGCAACCACCTACTTAAAGACCAAATCAATTTGCAACTGGCAACTGCGTAATTTTAGGACATGTATCATTTCGGCTAATCGATTTGGTAAGTTGAAGCGGATAGTGCGCCTTACAGCACAGCCGTGAGTTGTTCAAGGACAAACCAACTAGCTGTAGCAAAAATCGCACAACCAACACGTACTAGAATGTTTTTTTTTCGTACAACAACTCAAGGTTCCGAATATGTGGCTGGGAAGCTTTTTTATCTTTGGAAACCGCCATAAAAGCTCCACCGTTAGGACACACAGTTCCTGGTAGAATTTCTCCTTGGGAGAACACCTGAACAGACGGAAGAAAAACATTTCTTTCCGAAGTGTGGCTGTCTTAATAATGGTCTATCTACAGAAGATCCATAAAAATCTGCATGTTTATCCACTTTAAACAAGGCTGAATAGAAACCTCCTGAAAAGTGTGAAACCAAAGAGGAAATTGGTAGCTTATTTGCAACTCGTAATTAGGCTTATAGTGGTTCACATATTTCTTCAGAACATATGCACTGTTGCAAAGAGCAATTTAGCTTGCTTTAGTGCTAAAGTAACTGCCTAAATAACTTTCTACTTCCCAGCCTTAGTTGCAGTTTCTCCCGGATGTTTCATACTACTCTCATCTTGTCACATTACGTTACATCCCTTTTGCAGATGCATGGAGGAAGCTGCTTGGGACGTCAATTTCAGCACAGACCGTTTTGAGGAACATACAACACATTCCCTATGCACACCATCTGAATTAAACCGTGGAAGGTGGTCTTTTCCGGAATGTAGCTCCTTCTTTGAAGAGTAAAACGTTTGACCAAGAGTCAAAAAACCAGTTAAGGGGTAGCTGGTCTATCGGCATGTCAGCTTCTTCCGAAATAGCAACCTGATACTGCTGACAACTGTGTTGACTGAAGAGTTTTGCTTGTCTCTTCAGATCTCTTGTAAGACTAAAGGAGTTATAAGGCACAAACTTCCTAGCCAATTTTGGAATTCGTTCGGGCGTAGTGGAAAACACCAGGTAATACACCATAGGCTGATCACATTTAACATGGCTTTTCATTCCATTCTTTGGGAGAAAGAAAATGTTGGTCAGATTTTTCGTGGATCCTGTTGTAAAGCCTTATAGGTAAACGTGCAGGAGGAAGCTAGGGGCGGGTGCAAGCAACTCTAGCCAGGTAAACTATCGAGCAATTTTCACTTTTGTTTTATCAATTACCAAAACGCTCCCACTTCATCGATATGCTACTGTATCATCAGGAAATAAACCTCAGCATTGGGATTAATGGTGTAGCAACCAGGCCCATCTTTATTTCATTAGAGTACTGACTAGTGAATCAGTGTTCAGAAGATATACCACTGGCAACTCCGTTATTCAAGAACAAAGTTTTGGTCCCCGACTAATTGACACGTTCGTTTGTGATAAGTGAAAGTTTTTCAGATTCAACAACAGAAACATAACATACACCGGACTGCGAGCACGTATGATTAGTTGTAATAAGGAAGTGCGAGTTCGTATAAAGCACAAGCAAACGGCAATAATTCCGAAATTCCGAAAGCCGAGGAATACAAGAAGGACAAAATAAACTTACCAGGTGCGTTTACAGCGGGATACTATAAGGTGAAAAACTATGAAATATTATTACGTCTAAAAAAATCGTTATTTGACGGGAGTGTTTTATGTAGTTTTGAGTAATGCAGACAATGTTTTGCACAAGACTCTTCGTCGATTTGACGCATTTTTAGTGAATTTTTGCTAGAGTGCCCTCGGCAGAACTCACAAGTCTAAATTATCCCTTTCCGGTAGCCCCAGAAAGTTATTACCGTGGATTACATAGGCCGAGCTGCACAGATCAAGATACATCCATGAGGAAACTACGGTGAGATTGCTTTTTTGGAGAGATCCCTTCTGCATCTTACCTCGAGTGATAGGTTCATACCCGTCTCGCAAATGCATCAATAAAACATACCGTTTGTACATGCGGGATGCACACTGATGCACCCAATTTACTTAATGCAGAAAGAAACTTAGAAAACTCTCACTGCCACTTTCGTTTCTTCCAGTGATAAACCACTGACCCGTGTTTTCCACTGCATAAGAGTAACGAGCTGAAAAAGTTGTCATTTCAAGTAACCGACAATAAACCGAAACCAGTTTGTGGTACCCAAAACTTCTCAAATGCCGTTTACTCTGTTCCGAATAAGAGGCCTTCTAAGTTCCAGCGAAGGTTACACTTTGGAAACAAGTACCGTCGGAGGCAGCAACATGACAGGCTAAATCTGGTCAAACCAGACAGCCAGCTATTAGGTTTTAGAGACAAATACTCTAATGATACTGATGTTCTGTGCTGAACTTTGAAGGGGAGCACTGTACGTGATCGATGTCAATTTTTACCTAGATTTTACCCAACTTTTCCCGAAGGGGTTGCAAAAGGAACTAAATCACGTCAATCTGGAGATAGATGGTCACCTTTCAGAGGACCACTGCACGAGATAATTTGAGCTGCTAAATCACTAAGCAAAACGTCAAAATACCTGTCGTGTGTACAAATATTTATTCCAAAATGTATCGTAAGCCTAATGTAATGTCCTCATTTTGGTTCAACAATACGTAAACGCTTCGCTGTTCTCACAAAATGAGAGCAAACATGAATATAAACCTTTTTCAAAAAGAGAACAACTCTGTTGTTCCGTTTTGAAAGCATTTTTGCAAACGATTCCAACCGTGATGAAACCTGGAGGTTTCTATTTTTTAGGTGAATGGAAATCGGATTCTTGGAATACCAACCAGTGTACAAGCAATTCAAGTCTATATGTTAGAATGCTCCAGCCAATGTACAAGAAAAGAACCATTTATCCCATGAAGACAGTCAAACGAGCTTAAATCACTGTTTTTTTTGTATTTGTTAGCAGCGTGAGGCTCGAAGCAGACGTTCATGAACCTAACACTGCATACGATTCTTTGACGGTACTGGCCGACTTGGGGTAGCAGATCACAAGCAGATACAGCGTCATGGGGATGCGAAATTTATGACAGTCTTATGTTTCATTCCATGCCTCTACTTGCGAATAACCTTGTGTGTATGAACTTTTATAAAATGAAGTGATACAAACAGTTCGGTTGCGTGGAGTACATGGGGAAAAATTCCAGGGATCATTACACGGAATCGTAAAACAGAAAGCATCGCGTCATCAGCCACTGGTGCAAACTAAGACGCACACTTTTTCCTTTAATTTAGAATAAGAATGTATACCAATAATTGGACACATCTGTTTTAAACTATGTGCAATCAGTACCAGGTTACTCTTCCGTTAACTGGCCACCATGGTGACGTTTTATTTAGTTTGCTAAAGGACATACAAGTGCTTCTTATCTTTTCAAAGGAAGTTTGTAAACAATTGGTAGGTTTATAGTCTGGCAAATTTTCGCTTTCGAAACACGAGCTTCGTCAGGCCAGATGAGCAGGCTACTGACACCAACAGACAAGGCCTTTCAACGGACATTCAACAATGATTTCGCGAGAGATAGATCCTCCTGATTAGTTCTCCGTCTTTCTTAAAACTCGGCCAAATTGGTGACCTACTCATTTGTCCTGAGGGAGCTTTTGTGTCAAAAGCGAGGAGTTGCCCAGGTGTAAAACCACCAAATGTTTACCAAACCCTTTTTAATCAGTTCTGAACTTTTTTCGGTTAATTAAATGCCACTTCGTTCGTGCTACTTTGTATCTGGGGCATACGGGTTGAAGGTACGCGTCGCATAACCGATACATCCAAATACATACCTGTAGAAGAGTGATTGTTGATTATTACGAGGATACCTGCTTGTCGGGGGCAATACTGTGCACGGTGGTGGCACTGTCATTTCACGCGTACTAAGGCGTTTAGCACTATAATACATGCCCTTATCAAAAGGTAAGGTGGCAAGTAACAGCGTTCCGTACGAACTACTAGAGTACGGTTTGTTTTTCAAGAAATTTGTGCCAACCAATGGGCTACTGTTCATTATAGATTGGTACGGGTAGAACACTCTGCGTTTGTCCGTCTGCTGCTAGTGGCCTTCGATGGCAGAAGTCGTTGGTTTTTGGTTTAAAAGACATTAGAAAATGTGTGAACCAGGATTACGATTAACTTTCGCTGAGCATTTCCAGTAACGGTAGAATGTGCCCCAATGCAGTAGACTGGATAAAAGAGAAAGCTTATTTCGAAACATATTGGCGGGAGAGAATGAAAAATTTAATTAACTGGAAACATGACAGAAATGATCCGGAATAACTTGTGTTTCAACTCACTTTATCTATTTCTTCTGGGTACCATTTTGGTTGACATAACACATCGCACGCACTGCAAGATTGGGGAAATAACTCAAAGAAGACGTTTGCGCCGGGCTGAATGATCCACTGAAGGCTCTGCATCGCGCCAGTTGTGGAATGTGAGAGAATGACAACAAACGTGATGGATCCCTTCATTGATGTCCACTGTCTTCCACAAGACTGAAGTTAGGGGAATAAATTGTTGGAGAAATCGGGTGTGCAAATAATCAGTCATGAGGGTCAAATAAAGCCTTGAATATTGACAAAGTTGATTGGCTTTCAGAAATGTAAGAGGTAAAAGGGTACCTACAGGATAAAACAGGAAAAATAATGAATATTTTCTGAGCAGATTAACTCACGTTTGGGAGGGTTCTGCTCTAAACACGATCCCAGAAAATATAATGGAAATTTTGAATCACAGCTGACGGACGGTCAATACACTCAGTGACTCGAATTTTCACTATAATGTGAAGCTGCTATATTCAGTAGGAATGACGTCTTTATCCAAGAGAGCTCTGCGTATACGTCACATTTCATTTCGTGTGTACCCCCATGATTCCCCTATCATTCGTGGAGTGTGTAATCATTGGGAGTTTAAAGTTGATGAGCCGCCTCGAAGAGGAACAACACTTTTGTGAGTGGTCGTAAGCTTTACGGTGGATGACGCAGTCATCATCCATTAGTGTGCTACACATTGGTGCTTACACATTGTATTCAATATAAGCATAGCATCCATCCAAACAAACGGACCAGAAAATATGGCTTACCATGGAGGTAAAAGTCAGAACTCTAACTCATTTTTCTACTTATTCTTGAAAACCGCCTAAAGGTAATATATATATATATATATCTTTCTGCACAAAGAACTTTTTCTCAATTTTGTTCTATTTCAGATGTTTCAAACTTAGAACGGCATCCTCCCCAAACTGATGGTTTGGTACCCCACAAAATCGGCAAATATTCACACGTGAAGGAAATCATGAAGGATCGTCCATTCAGTGATGTAGCTATATGTTGAATGGGGATGTGAAAAGGTGACTGAATAGAAATCACTTACTGAGCACATAAAGCGAGTTTTAGCTTCGTCTCTAGTCAACAGTACTTCAAGACGACATGTTGAGATCCGTGATCCCAAGTGGTTGGAAACCGGAATGTACACCGATCCTGGCAATCGCCATGCAGCCATTGGAGTGGGACTAAATAGTAAACACGACTGCATTTCTGCATCCGTGTTCGGCTGTAATACTTGGTGTACCAGGCTTGGAGTTACAGGTGTAGTTAGTAGAGCCGGTGGACTCCTTGCCACTTGGAACTGATTCAGTGCTCCAACCAGTGGGTTGGGTAGAAAGGTATGCCGTATTTCCGCAAGTGAGCTGGAGTGAGGACTTGGAAGAATAGGTCGAAACGCTTGCATATCCGTCACGTCTGGTGGCAGCGCACAGCCCATCTTTTCGTTCACCATAGTAGGACGTGAATGGACTGCCATATGAGAAAATGGGTTTGTGCCGGGGGTATTCTTGATAGGATTCAGTAGATTGTGATGGAAAGAAGATACTATGAACTGCAGTGCGTTCTCACAGCAGAACCGATTAGATTGAGGGAAAGGGGCAAGGTTAGTTAAATGTTCGCTGAATGTCATCAATCGTGAGTTCTTAGGACCCAGCATCATATTCCTACTGTAGTCAAGCATGAGCATATGATGTGAGGGTGGATATAATGTTGGACACAGGGGGGCAATTGAAACTGAAGGCAATATTGTCACTTGTGGGTTACTTTCAATGAATAATTTAGAAAGCCCTGTAACGGGGTTCACAAGATCGGTTTGGTCAGGCATGTGAGCAATCTGACCCGTTCGTCGGAGTGGCTGAACCAGCTGTTGGACTATAGTTGTCATGATTTCATTCGACTTTTGATTACGGACGGGTATGACACCGCCGGAGGAGTTGGCCGTTCTGAATACAGACGGATCGATACCAACAGCCGCCAATAGATGGTGTGCAACGGAGTTGGATGTAGAAAGATCAAATGGGTCCAGTAAATCACTTTGTAGATGTACAAGCTGCGCCAGAGGCCAGGCGTCACTCTGAATATTTGTACGGGAATGCTGGTTTCTCAACAACAAACCAGCCAGTTTCGAGGCGAGCTGATGGAATTTGGGATTCCAGTGCGTGAATTTCATCCTGGTAAACAAAATACATAATGAAAACTGAAGTCAACCAATCACAACTTCATGTCAGCATACCATGGTGTGCACCATGGAGTTCTCCGTGATCTGTGATACATGACTTTTATCTTAGACCGAAATAAAGATTGTGATTTACAAGAGTAACATTCATGAAAAAGCTGAACGAGTTGTCCGGCAGTTTTTGCATCTGGTCGTCCATGTTCTCGTCAACGGTAGGCCGGTGTCTTATTTCGGAATGGCACATTGTCTTATTATGCTCTTTCTTATTTGAGTTACGTATGTTGTACCTCCAGTTTCCTAGTTAAATTTGAACAAGAGGTTTGTTTGCGATGAAGAGTGGAATCAACTTCCTCCCTCTCTTCAACTGACTGGATGTCTGGAAGTCACGCAGCCATTCTTTGAACATTCCTCAACTCTGGTGCAAATATCCTGGTTAGCCCACACCAAAAAGAGGAAGTATTAGACTCCAGTTTCACTCCTACCGAAGTCCATGAACAGGGTGAATTCTTCGCCCTAGCAGGGGATGAAATCTGGCCACCTGACTTCCAGTCCAACCAAACACAAAATGACAACGATTCCGGTTGGATCTGCACCATGAGGACACGACCCTATTGTCGGCCTAGACTGTAATGTCCGTCATCTGTGTCAGCCTATTCCCAGATCCGCAGCGGTATACTCTAACTGAGCGTTGATAACCTCCACTCCACACCCAATCGGACCGTCGTCTGCGACCTTGTCCTCCTACCTTGTCAAATGACCTTTTGGGTTCGGTATTTCTCAGCCTTCTAGTGTGCTTTTTGTAGCCATGCCATCTTCGTGGCAAATGAGCTTGTACGTAATATAAGAGCATTGAATATCGTCCCAGCCTGAGTGTTCTCTCTCTCTTGTTGTTCTCCTTGTGCGCAGCACGGTTACAATCCAGTCCCAGATAGGGACGCAGATTGACCAAAAATATTGGGTCATTATCAGGCGATAAGCGGACGCCTTGAAGGACCACCCAATGACTGTCTTCACTGCATCGATCAACTGTCCCGTCTGTGAGGACTACTTAGTCAGGCAGCCGGATGTGTTTGCCTAGCTCTCAGCTATTTCCAGAGTTTACGTCAGCATCACTGTTTTTCGGGTCAATGGATCAACACAACCATGGACTTACTGAGACGTCGTTTGAGTCACTGGGGCAACTAGTTCAGGTGTGAACAACTCTGCTTGCTGTGACGTGACAATTCAAGTGCACCCAGCCTGTGCTGCTGGATTGATTCTTTCTCGAGTGTCAAATTTCTGAGTACATACCTTTGTTCGTACAATCGTATTTACAAAGGTCGCAAGTCAATCATTCCTGGCCAATTTATCCCTTTACCTTTCCAAAGGTTTTGTCCGTTTCAGTGGACTCCAGCACGGCCTTGTGCAAACAATATTCAAACCTGCAGACAAGTACACCTTTGGAAATTGAGGGAATACCCAGTAATACAAACATTTAACCAGTTAGGATTTACAAGCTTACCTTAGACGGGAATGTGAGGTGTTGATGGCAGACTAGCCATAAGTAACCCTCCCTGTCCAGTTTTTCTTCTTTCTATTATAAGGCTAGATTGAAACGGACTGATATCAAGGAACCGGCCAAAATTGTTCCCTCCTTTAATGTAATCCCTTCTTATAGAGGAACTTTGCTAGTGAAACGTAATTATTGAAGGGAAACCAATCGAATTGGGCTCCACTAAGATGCCACCAGCTTTTAGGATGATGGTTGCCAAAAGACATGTATGTTGACTAAATTCAAAGGATGCACAACTCGGCGGAAAATCGTCAAAAACCCGATTTTTAGTAAATTTGAACATAAAGATTATGAAGTCCTCAGGTAAAAACTAGCGTACTATGGAGACTGGATTGCATGGATTCGTCACTGGACTCAGGTTAACAGAACTAGGACCTTGGGTTGAAGTAGGACATAAGATTGACGAAAACTCGGGGACTGCGCCTACCCAATGAGTCCCAAGAAAGGCGAAACCGTTCGTGGGCTGTCGAACAGACTTCAGTAACCTTGTGAGTAGTTTCCTTTGTGAGAACTAGGACTTGTTTGCCAGGAAAACACACGGTATACAACAGTGAGGGTTGGTGCTAGATAAAGGGGGGGGGTATTCTAGACACAAGAAAAAATGACCTGTTTGATAAGCTTGCCTAGAATGGACAGGGTCACGGTTACCCGAATTAGGTTTTTGAAGATCATGGCGAAAATGTTCGGAACGCGGTGAGCACAAATTGATTTCTTCTACCCTGAAGATGTAATGGTATACATTCAAGAAACTGCCTGTTGGACCGTTTGACTGATTCGAAATTCGGTACTTCTTAACTGGCTTTTGCACGTTGCTCAAGACAAAACTGTTTGCAAAAAAATGTTTCACCTGTATCTCATCAGTCAATTGCTGGTGCGGTAAAAAGCAGTTGGCGACATACTGTATATAATAGATCTAGGAATACAAGACAAAATAGTTGTTAATGACTGGATAGTGACTAGGCGGCCTAAAGGTTTTCGAGTTCTCGAATGAACATCCTGCTGTAGTGTTGAGGATCAAGAAAACCACATTTAGGAATTTCATTAAACCTTTTCACGCTTTGTTTCCCAAAATTTTATCAACTATTTTCCGACTTTATCTGTTTTGTAGCAAATCGCTACTCGAAAGTGGACTCAACCTGGAGAAGCAGACTGATCTACTTCCCCTAAGCTATAACTGTTTAGTGATCTCAACTCTTACCGTAAATAATAGTGCTTTTGGCGAAATACACTCATTTGCAAACAAATTTGGTTTTGCGAGAGACTCACCTGGAACCCAGCTGAATCTCTCGTTTGTGATTTTTCCAGGCAACTGAATGTGTTGCACCAGGCCGCCCCATGTTTCAGTTGCTACCATATTCGGGATATCGTGATATATGTATATTCGTAATGCACTACTCATATTGTTTTTGTTCTACAGCGGTGTTCGAGTGGGCAGCTTCACTGAGCACACCCCAGTAGGTTTGTCAATATGTAGGCTTATCCTTTCGGTCTGTCTGAAGGACTGATCTCTAAGAAAACTTCCGAGAATACTGAGAGCCGCCATTTCAGCATGAGAATCATGAGAATTGCCATGAAGATCTGTGTTAACACAAGGAAAATTCTACTGCAACATGCACTTGGAGGAATGGTTGGAAGCTATCTATCCAATGGTAGACATTCTAAAAGATGAAGTTGGCAGCGGATTTTCATTAGACTGTTAAAAGCAACAAGTCTATTACTATGGACATAGCCCCACTTTCGGCGGCATTTAAACTAATGCCCAAGCACCACGTTATAATACAACGTCACTCGAAAGAGAAGAGTTGGAGGCTGCAGTGCTTATCGTAACCCACAGTATATGTGTGGACTTAAGTAACAATAAGTTGACATTAAGAAATGTATTATCAGTAATGATAATAAATACAGGTCGATACCATTCAAACACTCAAGGAACCGCTGACGTGACCTGCCCGAAACCCTGACGCTGTAACTTCAGGTGTTTTGAGAGAGTCTAATATCGTCAAACGTATCCGCGAATTAAAATATGTATCCAACGTCATTCGTCAATGTTAGAACCAATGGCTTGTCGACATATATAATCCGGTTCGTGCGGGAAGGCACTGAATGAGGCATAGGATGAACCG
Source organism: Opisthorchis felineus (assembly GCA_004794785.1). Taxonomy (NCBI): domain Eukaryota; kingdom Metazoa; phylum Platyhelminthes; class Trematoda; order Opisthorchiida; family Opisthorchiidae; genus Opisthorchis; species Opisthorchis felineus. The sequence continues at coordinate 726,494 of SJOL01002116.1, read as the reverse complement.
ATGAAACTGACAGGAACCTTACCGAAGCAGATTAGCACATTGGAGAGTAATGTGTTACATATGCTTACCAAACTACTCACCCTAAAATTATTTATCTACTAAAGAGAGCTAACAGAAATACTCATTAAAATGTCTATGTATGGCATTACATGTGGCTCAGGGAGTGAATCGGTGCAGTTTGAAATACTTGTTGACGTGAACAAACACATATTTCAGATTGGCTTTGAAACTGTTGCCAGTGGAGACATCAAACTCTGTCCAATTTAATCTGGTGCGTCACTTATACTGACTGCCACGGACCAACCGTTTTGGTAAAGTGGTACAACTATGCTTCTAAACTGGAATATTAAAGTGAAAAAATATATTCGCGAATTGTAATCAGGCCACCCCTGGGTGACAAAACCGTATGATCACTGAATTCTTCTGATCGCTTGCCCAGAACATCAACCTGAAGGTAGGTTTGTAAGCTGAATTACAACTTTTTGTCGAACCGTGGAATTCCGTGAAAGGGATATCACGAGACAAATGCTGCTTAACATTTCACTGCTGCTGAGTTGGCCTCCGACAGGCTTTCTCCCCGAGATAACACAAGCAATCAATAAAATGTTGGTGATCATGATGCATGTGTACAGTGCAGTCATGTACACAACCCATTGGCACCGCTTCCTGGACAACAAATGTCATAACATTATTGCTAAACAAGGATTAAATCCAAATGTTCCGCAACTTTTTCCAATCAACCTTATTGTTTCTAACCAGGATCGAAAGAAATATACCAGGCCTACCTAAAAAATCCGTAGTTTCAAGACCGGTTGTGTTGTAAACAGAAAGTAGCGTTTTCTTAGTTAATTAAAATTTTCCAAGTGTTCCGTTTACGAGTAAAACCAGTCTTGTTTTGTATACAGAGGTCCGCTAACATATGTGTGTACATTTATTAGAGATATAGGACATAAATTTCATTAAGTTTTGGGTAAACTGTATTTGACCTGAAAGTTCTTCATAACATGGAATTTCATAGGGAAAGACCGATAGAGAAAGTGAGCAACCCGTTGGAAGCTAAATTTCAAATACTGAGGGTTTGTGAACACACCGATTAGTAGTTGGTAAGCAGTAAGTTTCCCTTCGTAGGCAATGCATCGCGGAGCCTACAAACTTTCGGTTGATATGGAACGACAAGCGGGGGGATAAATGGGCTACTGAGTTTGCTGATATTCTAAGGAAAAGGCCTTTGAGAAACGATAATAGGCTTTGGAAGTAAAATCCAGGGAGCACTGTATTCACGGATCGACTGGCCACGATGAAGGCTCTAACAAATTGCTTAGGACTTGTATTTGTTTCTGTGGTTCTGTGAACTATGGAGCTGACATCTACAGTCTGTTCTGCCAATATCTGTCTCAATAGTAACTCACATTTCGTAGTAATCCACAGTGATCATCATGGATTTGCACTGACTGGCAGTGCAGCCTTCCTTGCTGGATGTAATCGCAGACTCCATAACGCAGCACTCAGCTTACGCACATGAACCGTGTACCGGAAAGCACTGAGTGACTGAAACCAACTGTTCAGCCTACGTTTCTGGTGCACAACTAGGCCGCGGTTGTTTTGTGCAACGTAACTACGTCGGCGGGTGAGTTTTGTGACTGTTCGACAATGGTAGACAAATAGCCCCCCTACCGCATGGGTGCGTGGGTGGCCACCGCGAGATGAGTGTCAAAAAAGCTCACCTATTTCCTCAAACCCATCTTTCATCATTTCCCGCATGCATCGGTCAGGAAATATTAGACAGTTTCTGTTTTATCTCACCTAGTCAGAATAAAACATTAATGGAGAAGTGTTTTTTCCCCCACATGGGTGCTGGTCACGTTGCAAAGTCATTAATCGACCTGCTGCCCTTTCGTCATAATCGTGACTTACGTCTCGAGATCACAGCCGTACTCTGGACATTTGAATATTGAAATGCGGCGCAATTTACCGCAGTTTTCAAAATGACAGCAGTGAACGAACGTAAAACTATTGGATTTACATGCATAAAAGTTCTCTCATTGGAAAGGAAGGTATTAATATAAGCACAGCTGTTCATTCAGTGTCCAATTTTTACTTACAAAGGTTGGTAATGAAGGATACTTATAAAACTTCATTAAAACTTCACTAAGTCACTTCACAGCCTTTGGTTTTGCGTGGAAACTTCTCAGGCTATTAAGCCGACTTTGGTCTGCTGGTGTGCACTTTTCGGACCCCAAAATTTTCCGGCGGATAGTTTATGTTGATAAATCGGCTATTCGGACCAGAACTGGAGACCTGTGACTTTATCACTAATATCAAGAGAGACTTTGAAACATCAGTTACCGGTTTCAATGCCTCTAACATTTTCCCAGTTTGTTGTTAACGTTGTTGGGGATTTTCTAAACTACTGTTATAATAAACTGACTGTTTCGTTTTAATAAACATACTCACACTGGGGTCGGAAAATTTGAACAAAACTGTTAACTTCATTTTATACCTCCCTACTTGTTTATCCACCAGTATTCTGTTCCGTTATCTTCTATATGCCTTCCCTTTATCATTTTATTTCAAAAGCTTTGTAAACTCATGACCTTCAGGCACTTAAGCAAAGCGCTATCAGCGGCAACGGACGAACGGTCCATTTTTCGCTTGCTTGTCATCCGTTGGATTTAAATTCAAAGCTAAAATTTAAATCAACGCCCACATTCCGTGCCAAAATTATCCAGAGAATCATAAACATAAACGCTGGGTAGCTGAACAAATGCTACTGGGATTGATACAAATGCGGAAACATCGGCGTCAGAGAAAACAGATGATCCTTCGGATTTTATGCACAAAGCGCAGCAGTGCATCCCAGAATAATTGCAAAATAGGGAGGCTACAAAATTCATACCACAAATGTGATCTCTTGGAGCACGAGCAGACCACCCGGCAGGTGCCTGTTGAAATTAAAGGAGTGAGAATATGCGAAATTACGCGTGTTCTCATCATTTGATGTTTCAAATAACTTGTCATTTGGGAACAATAAGATCGGAAGAATGTAGTGGATGGCCGCTCAAACCTATCGCGTACATGAGAAAAGCGACAACTCTGGCTACATCAAAGTCAGGCGGTTCGGTTTGGAGCTTTCGAAAGAGGGAAACGAAAAACATTTAAAATAATCCGCACATTTTACCGACCACCATATCTGTTGATCTCATCCTTAGACTCTGAAGATCATTAGATATCTGTAGGAGATCTTGACCTTTCAATTACATCGCGCAAGCTACCATTATCTTTAGCATATTGTCAGTCGTCAGGCTCATGTTGTAGACGCGGACCAGTATTTTTTTCCAAGCCAAGCGGAGTTATAACAGGGACCTGCTGTGTGTATCGTGTGGTCAGTTCAGTATCTGACAAACTTAGCCCTGATGGAATACTCGTTGCTTTTGGTTATTGTTTCCTGAAGGTAATTACCGTAATCCAACTTCACCTAAAGCATTGAGGATGGCCGATTGTTCCTGCAGTATCGTGCAATATGAATGGATTTATCAATATCCTTATACAGAAGACTTTATGTATAACACTTCCCTTAACTTGTAGAACCCGGATGAAAAGCATCCTCAGGTGGCGTACGATACCTCGGGTTTTGTGCCATGCCTTGAGGCTTCTTGGGCTTACATTAAGTTATCTTTCCTTTCCGTAACGAAAATTTAAGATTCCTCAGACCAAATTTTGTGAGGAATAATAATGCATTTCCAAAAAACTACACGTCTTCGAATGGAAAATTGTCACACGATCAGTCACACACTCTCTGTCATCACTACGTACCACTACACAGCTAGCAGTAGGGGAACATAACAGAAGACGGGACCACTCGGAAGACATTACCGTCGTGACTATATTCCGAGTTATTGGGACAGGTTTATCACTAGTGAAAGTGATCCTTTTTTCAACCTTGTTTTCTCACTTTTTGCCTTTAGGTGCATGTATGATAGCCGCAAAAATATTTGTCGGAGGGAAATGTGACGTCGTGTGAATTGGACAGACTCCTGGTAGTTGCTTTACTATTTCGCCAACGTCATTCGTTCGTATCAAGCTTTTATCTACTCAAACGCTGAACCAGCCCGCTCACCTCAGCAGTGCGATGAGTTCGGCCATCACTCACGTTTCAAGCCCGTGGTGAGCCAAGCGTCGTTTAATAACACAGGAACTGTTGTCTCCTGTAAGGCTACGGATTGAGTGGAATAAATCCCGCTCTGATAGCCCCATCATCATATATGGTCCAGATATGAAAGTGAACTATACTGCTGTAGTTCGTGGACATGGACTTCAACCGGGTAGAACGTAGTATTAATCATATTTTGCATTTGCGTTAACTTAGTACACGGAACTGATAATTAGATCTTAGGTCCACCGCATAACTGGCGAGGCCGTTCATACTTTTTATTTAACCTTATATTTGGACTTCCCCGGTCCTCCAGCCTAGTTAAAGTAATTGTTTCCTAAGGTAGTTGGTTTTTGCCGTTAGAAAGGTATTTTGAACACAGTCGCATTATTTCCACTACAGTCATCTTTACACACCCTGTTTAACAATCCTCGTTGACATTGCTGCTGAAGTCATCAAAAACGCACGCAGTCGAGCCCTATGCAAAATACCCAAAAATTCTGATCTCTCAAAGGCTGTGTCGGGAGTGGTATCAAATGGTCTTACTCGGTGTTTAATGGACAAAAATTTGACAGCTATCACCAGGCTGATTTTGTCCGCTTACAAATCCTCACCCATCTGAGAAACCCTGCCGTATAAAATATACACGGCAGCATTTTCGGCTCCCAGTGAGCCAGGTAACAGTTATAAATGCAGCGTTAACACCTGCCCCCAAAGGGATAAATGAGTTACAACAGCAAGATGTCATTGTAAACTTTCGAGTCAACAGGTTCTCTAAACGCACTTCCTCAACTCTTGCCCGTAAATCCTCCAGCCGACGGTCGCATATTCTGTGCAGCTTAACACTAGGTTGACCAAGAGTTCATTCTGGTGGCCAAATTTATCCTCATAATGTACTCTTCAGAAAATACGACTGGTGTCTGCTACAATTATTGGCTGCTTGGCTTGGATTTTGTATGGAATGCGTATTAGGAATTTCATATCTTTCCACTGTTCTCTTTGGGTGCAAAACAAACCGTAATCTAGTGAAATTTGTATTACCGAATTGCAGCCAAATGGATTGCAGCACACTAACAATTAACTTAGCCAACGTGCAGATTAGTTCATGTTTATGCATGACTGAACAAGGAGTTTCACGTTCCTACAAATGTCTAACCGTGGTTAACCAAATTAGGAACCACACTCTCTACAAAGCAAAATGCCGAGTGAAAAATACTGGATGCCGGTTCACATTACTGTCTTTTGGATAGTCCACTTTGGATAGTCTTTGGATAGTCCACTTCCTGTCCCGGGAGAAATATTCTGGATAATTCACACCTAAGAATGGATTACTTGACTCAACTCACATCTTCAGGGTGAATCCCCAGCCAAGTTAGACGTCCCAGTGATTGTCGTGAACGTTCGAGACCCGATAAACATTGCTGTTTGTTACTCACGGGTAGTTATGGGATTGCTAGAATTAGTGGTCGGAGTACTCTCGTTTGTATCACATGGTTTTCTAAAGGATAAGTGAGAAGCCGGTCAGGGACTCATCGGAGTCTGACGTTACCATTACACCGTCCTTTAGTTGAGTTTAAGCTTTACTTAATTTCTTCAAACGATTGATATTTGGTCTACTTTCGTATCGTTTCTTCCGACCATCAATTTCCTGTATGCCCAGAACGGATGTATTATGGAAATCAAAACAACCATAGCGCATACAGTAAACACAAACTGGCGGGTTTTGAAAGTCGAATTCAACCGATGGCCAATGAGTATTAATTTTCCTTTTCCGGTTCCACAGGTGCAAAATAAGGTCATTTCAGCTGAGAGATGATCATAGTTTGTAATGTTTCAAATGGATTGTGCATGATTCTTAAGAACGTACGCCCCAATATTCACATGTAGTTAATCTACAGAGGTGCGCGGTGTGTTGTGTTTATTCACAGAGCTGTCCAAAGTCGAAAGCGATGCCTTGGTTTTCCTCTGCTAGGAATCTGAAGCAACTTGAGCACACAGTCTGACAGATCAGCAACCATGTTGTTTGCAAGAGCAGTGGAAGTCGACGGGGAAAATAACCTAAACGGTTTAGGTAGTATAAAAGTTCAAACTTGAGAAGACTATCCCATGAGGGGCTAAACCTTGCAATGCCTCCGTGGTGTCTGCCTGTATTAGATCTTGGAGAAACGGAAATAACTGCGCTTTGCGGACCCCTTTAAGTGGTCCACCCAGTAGACCGACTGCATAAGGTTGATGAATACCACTTGACAGAAATAAAGTAAGGAGACACGAGATCCTCCTCCGTTGCGCTCGGAAATAGGTGAGGTGCAAGGAAGGAATTGTATGTCGTGGACGTCTGCAAAAAACAACTAAAGTGTGCACAATTACATCTGTAAACCTTAATCGCGTAACTGCCTGGTAACCTCGTTTATTTCTGTTGCCTAATTTGGCTTTCCGTAGGAACCAGGACCTACGATATCGTTTGACAGTGGGAAGACGACTGGGTAGAGATGTCTAATTGACCAAGCAAGTAATGGAAATACAAACCAAAAAGGAGCGCACAAGAAGCAAAAGAGGCCAACTGAAGCAGATGAACAGAACTGCAAAGAACCAGTCAAATGCAAGAGAATCGTACTGCAAGCAGCGGACCAACCAAGGTGCACTCAAGCCAGACATACAAAACATTGGGCGTCAATGCACTGATTGGACTATCGTCTCCAAGGCTTGGCCGTCGTTTCCTTATTCCTCCTAGGTGAACAAAGCTGCATCAGCTGGAACCACTTTATTTCAATGCACCGTTTATGAGCGTAAGAAGTACTCAACTTTCAAATATTATCTTCCTGCAGTTCAAGTGTAAACTTAAATATGTTCTCGAGCAGTTCGTGCATGTTGCTTGTTGAATTTCGTTAGATAACAAGAAACGTTAAGCTAACATCGTAAGTACAAAACCCTGGGTTGGGTCGTGATGATGAAATCAGCTCCAGTTTTGCAGTACAGTCCCCGAAACTGGACCTGACATTAAAGATCTCATGGCTGTATGTTTGTCTATCGAATTGGAGATATGTAGTCATGTGTAGGTCCCATGCCATGTCCCATGTCTCACTTGTGGATGCCACCGGATGGCCTCACAACTAACTGAACCAACTGTCCACAGTATTGCATATTATATATATATATAGTTTATTGGATAGTGAATGATCCTGATAGAGCATGTACAGTTGCGTCTCAGTAAATAGTTTGCTCAAAAGGGTTATTCTTGACTTGTGCAGAACTATTTAGCCTAAAAGGTGCTTTCTTGTTGGGAGGAATGTCGCTTGTGAAGAGTGGATCGGTACTTTAGTGTGAGAGAGAGAGACGTTGCTTGAAATACACTTTATCAAAGTATGTATCTCCGACAACAAGCTACGTTCGCAAAAAAAAACAAGGAAGGTTCTTGTTTATCGGGCTTCAATGTAAATAAATGCCAAAGAAAACAACCCTCCCACGAAAGGACATCTTCTGCTTTCGGGGGGACAAATTACTTTGGGAAGATCATGAACAAATCGCTGGCGAATACACTATTTTTCAGATTCTAAATACTGGAACAACCAGCCTACATGCTTTATTCGGTGACTCTAGACAACTTTCGAAACTTTACAATGGCGAATGGTGATATCATTATTTGTGTCGATATAGTTTCGTAACCGCAGTAATATACGCTTGTTGCAGACCAAATGGTTTACAATTTCCAAGTTATTTTCAAACACAGTTCGAAACAACGCCTACGTGCAAATATACAGTAGTACGTTTATCCCCTCATGGGAATAGTGCAACCTATTAGAAGTAAGCATGATTTTTTCAAGGCCAAGGAAGTGTTAGTTTGCCAATCAGAAGATGAGCATGGCGGAGTAACTTGTTCCGTACTGGTTCCTGTTTTACAGTAACGAATAACACTGAACAACGTATGGATTTCTACATGATTGTATGCGCGCAAAGCTTTCATACTACCAGAAGCTACAGCTTGCATTGGGATATCATGTAATTGATAATATATTACAAATTCGTGCCGCTTTAGATAAAGGCATTCGACGTAATATGTGAGTTGAGGAGGCCTAGACTGACTTGCCCGGTTTGCGTGCTGGCATAATCAGTGATCCAACTGGCAGATCACTCTGCTATTTCCAGTCTGAAAATCTGCTCTGATTGTTTGTTGCGTCTACCGTGATCCAGGACACCTGTTTGTGCATTGGATTCCTTTCAGTTGGAATGAGAATTTTGAATTTTGTTTGTCAGCTTTTTATGTGACGTGCATTACGTTCGGAATGATAACATTCTGCACAGTCTTCTGTTACCAATCGGTTATGTACCACCAAGAAGCAGCAGAAAACACCAAAAACTCTAAATGATAGGAACTATAGCGTGTTAGTATGAGGTGCCGAATGATGTTTTCCGTAGTCGAATAATTTCCTACCATGGGTTTTCCCACAGGTTTCGTTTCCAAGCTCACGGGCCATGTGACCGGACTTGAAACCCTCATAATTTCAAGGTCACCTACAGCTTATGACACTTAACAGAGTTAAATCCGAGTTCAGCGCTTCCCAATCATGTTAGGATTGAAGAACGGTTTAAACAAAAATAATCTTTTCTCTGAGACCTCCTATGCTGGAGGTTGCGAGTCCGAAAATCCAACAGACTGGTAATTTCTACCAACAAGAAGGAAACAGTTTAGCAGTGCCCTTGGGTTCTTCGGTATAGCCATAAATTAAAACTGTGATTTTTATACCGTTAGCCCTACCTTTATGATAAGATGAGAGTGGATCCTGGGTCATGGGTTCTTCTATGAAAAACCAGATAGCAAGGACTAACCCAAAACCAAAAGGCCGGCTCTGAATATTGAGCTGCGTGAACAAGACAACAGTTTACTTGTTTTTGGAATACACTGCGTGAAAAACAAATTAAATCTGAAAAAGCGCGGTAACGAAAGTACAATATATTGAGCGGAGTTAACAAGAAGAAAAACTGGCGTCTATCAAGGATCGATCAGTAAGTCCTCAAAATGGGGACATTTCTCGGGCCACAAATAATTGCTCCAAACATTCTTGAAGAGGGATTAAAGCGAAATTCCTTCTACCTGAAGCAAAAATGGAGTTAGTTTAGTAGGCAAACAAAATTGCAAATAGTGCTGGAGGAATCAATAGAAGGAAATAAGACGAATTCTTTCACTATATTAGTCCAGTGGCAAACAACTTTGCCTTATGTCGACAAACATACGCATTTACAAATCAATTTGGTTTTCATAAGAGACTCAACTGAATCTCTCATTTATAATATTCTTCAACTGAATATGCTGCACAAGGGCCGCCTCATTTTTCAGTTGGTACGATATTTTAGATATCGCAGTATATTTTCATAAAGGAAACTACTCACAAGGTTGCTGAAATCTCTTCGACAACCCACAACCGGTTTCGTACTTCTTGGGTCGCATCAGGTAGGCGCAGTTCCCGAGTTTCAGTCAACCTCATGTTATACTTGAACCCAAATAGCACTGATTTCGACAAGTACACTCATTTGCACACTCATTTGTACACTTATTTGGTTTTTACGAGAGACTCGACTGAATCTTTCGTTCGTGGTTCCTGTTTGCTTGAAGCTGCAGCCCTTCCTGTGAAAGCGTTATCTGAGTCGCTACTCGAAGCCCCTTGGCCGGGTGACAAACATGACTCGTCATCATTGGCAACCTTTTGGCTGGGCCTTTTGTCAATTTGGCAAAGTAATGTGTGCAAGAAGTTATCAATTTGGAATCTGGTAATGCTCATAAATAAGCGGCGAATTTAATTCAAACTGACTCATGTAGAGAGCATCTCTAAAAGTTTACTCCTAAAAGACAAAAACTAGATTTTCAGAGAAGGTAAAAAAGATACGTTTTAGTTTTTAAAGAGAGAGTCTGAGGGACAGAAGAATGTCAGCATTCAATAACGGACTCTTGGGGAAACTGTTTTACATTTATCTATGTAGGGCGTCAGCGCAATTGCAAACGGTCACATCAAAGAAATTTGAGCAGATGGTGTCCTGTCGATCTATCGAGGTTCCCGTTAGGGAATCTGATAAAACTAAAATCAACTTTCAACAGTTCACAGTGCTGCAGGCAGACAGTTGACTAATATGGGTCAGGTAGTCCCATGAGTAAGTGATTTGAGTACGCAAACAGAGATGTGCAGATCACTTAGCCATCTGATAAGAAAAATTGGTCGCCGGATTTTTAGGAATACGCCTTTTGTGTGGAGGTGGAGAAGATGACTCGAAAGTACTTAACGCAATTTATCTTCATCGGGTGGACCCGCTGATCGTTGTTGGATAGAGAACTGATTACAAACTGTACAGTTGTTTGCTTTGCTTACGTGCAAGTCCAATCCCAGAGCATTTGTTTGGATTTAGATGGAAGAAACTGCCTCGCGATCAACGGCAGACAGTACGGACATCCTGTTTAAACAAACTATGGTTGGAAGCTAGATTACATGCCAACCATGGGCATCTTTAAGTACGATGTTCAAATAGCTAAGATAAAGTGAGTCCGATTCATTGAGGCACAGAATTCATTTGTTGTTTACAAAAATCTGTACATGCCTTCTACTTTCAGTGAATCAGTCACGTACCGGGGGGAGAATAGGTCTTTGTATGTTGGTCCCAATGGGCTTCCAGGGGAGCATAGATCGGGTGACAAATCAACAGCCTTGATAAAATCTATGGAACGCATGCGGACACGTTTTCTATGTCCAACAAGAAATCGCGAATTTTGATGTGCTAGGTAAAGAAAAGCGTCCGTGGGAGGTCTAGCTGTCTCGTATGCAAAGTCATTGCATATTCTTATAAGCGACTGGTGGAGGCTGTGTGCTGCAGACCGTCAGCCTCCCAAACAATTTCGGAAAGACCGAAGCGCGTGAAATAGAACGATATTTTATGGAACCACAGATGAACCATGGATTTGGGATCAGCGTAGTTCTGTCAGATCACCATCCTTCCTTCAAGGACACAATTAAATAAATGGCAGACGGAAACCGAAAATAACCCTTTACAGTTCGTGAAAACAATGGGGATATTTTCAGGCTGACTGGCCTCATTTTCTGGGAGATTTCTTCAATTCGTCGCACACATAGATGAATACCACGATATATTTTGTATTCACACGCTTCGGCGAGGTAAATGTGTTTAGGCTGCTAACCATATTGGTTTTAAAAACGAAATAATGATTAAACCGACATCTCAAATCATTTTTCCTCCGCCGTCTTCTGACACATGTTTGGAGGGGGTTGGTAGCTTGTGGAATGTGCCTGCCGTGTAAGCATTAGGCAAAATCAGTTAAAAAAGCCTTCACACTGGCATTCTCGGCTATTCTAAAGGTGAAATTGATCGTTTGCCTCTCACTTATGCCTTTATGAGAGCGGAAGTCTCTGAACACACTTTGTCCACTCTATTTATTTCTATAAAGTACATCTCTGGAGCGCGTAGAATATGCATCTACTGAATCATATCTAACCATAAAAGGCGTTTGTTCCTCCAACTTTCTCTGCCACAAGTGGAAAACTTTGAACAGTGGATAGGAATGATTCGTATCCACTGGGTGAATTAGCGCAAATTTACTAACCTCAGAGCAGATCCCCTAAATCTAACATCTCTATAATTTGCACACAGTTTGTTGGCATCTTCTGTTAGGGCTCTTTCATAAACAGGGAGCAGCTGGAGAGAGCAAACTTTCAAATATGGTTTGATCGAGTGACCGGCAAGAATATCTGAAGACATTTCGAGCAATACACTAGTCTGCTTTGTAGGGACGTTTTTCTTCCCCATAAATCGCTCTGGGAGTAACCGGGTACTAAAATCAATGGTGTTCTCAATAAATCAATGTTTTACGATCCACCACCTTACTTGCAGACTCTTCGCCATTCTATGACTACAAATGACCTTTAAGCTTGACCATCGTATTAGCAGAAGTTTCCCCACACTTAAATGTCATTTTGATGGGCAGAACCTTTGAACCAAACAGTTATCAACTATTTTGCATCACTCACTTAATCTGAAGTCGCGTGTTATGAAACGCTGTAAATTCTATTCAAATCCACCAACTTCATACTATGGTGTAGGATTTTACTGTATGTATAAGAATACTTATCCTAAGTATTATATTTACGCGAGCGCCACCTTCCGATGTTTAAAATAGAGCTCAGTGTTGAGGACTTCGTAGGTTGGAGAAATCATATCAATTTGTGGATTATCGTCATCGCCTCAAGTGGCAAAATAATCGAAATTTGCCGTACCTTTCGTTTAGGCCCTACCGTCCATGCTTGAAATTTTCAGAAGACGATAAAAGCTGACATCCACATGCGACAAAATTGGGTTCACTCTAACCATAAAATTTTTTAACACTGGTCTGGAGATGCTACCACAAACCAGTGGGTAGAAAGTTTCAGTCCGCTTCAAAATATCAGAGACAGTTCAGTCTTTCTAACACTGCGGTGGCGATCTTAGTGGCTGTCTCAGCCGATACTGGACACTTCCTACAAGAAACTGGATTCAAGGCTATACGTCACCTTGAAGTAAGAAACTAATAGCTTCTTCTTCTAGTTCATCTTCATCTTCATAAAATAACCACATTTTTCTCAGTCTGAATGATAATAAATGGATTAAGCGCGAGTACATAGCCCACAAAAAACACAACAAAATGATGGAATTGCCTTTTCAAATGCCAAGTCTACTGCAGCGTGAGAGACCAATTCACCAGTGAAATAAATTCAAGTGGTCCAGTCTGGCTTGCATGAAATACGAAAATAGTCCCATAATAAATGACTACCTTAAATCGACCGGTTCGGTTATCTTATTCCGAGGAAGTAACTGGCTGTAAACTATCCAAGATCTTGACCAATCTCGGAAGCTAATTTTGCGAAACGTTTATTCATCGTGAATAGCTACAAATCCATCCAGATCCAGAAAAAATTCCTCATTGAAAGCTTTGGGTGCCATTATTTAGCTATCATGAAGTTGTGAGTTGGGCGTATGACAATCTAATTAGAGTCCTAATCTCCTGGTTAGAAATGGGAGGCCCACGGTGAGTGTTACATTTGCATCCAGTAAAATTTATGAGTAAATAACCGATAAACTTGGTTCATAGTTAGAGAGGGTTCGAAGATTTCAATTGGGAATTTATTCTCTGCGGAAAGCCAACCTCTGCCTGAAAGGTGAAAAGCACTGTACAGCTGTTTCAACTTGATTAGGAATCATCAGCCGCACACATTTCATGAATTTTCCGAGATATTCGGACTCACAGCCTCCCAGCAAGTAGACGAAAGCTAAATATTTGAACCAAGGGCAGCCAGTCAGTGGCATAAATGGTATTCGGGTGGGATAACAGAAGTGCATGAAATAGACCAAGGTTCGAACGCATATGTAAATCTGAAGTCGTTTGCAGTTTGTGAGAGTGTGGGCTATAGATGTATTTGCAAGATACGTTGCAGACCGTATGCCGGAACAGAGGTTTTGTTCATACTGTTATTAAACAGAACATTAGGAGCCCTGGGCTGTTTTAAGTTAGTTGAACTCACAGTACTCGATGTCAGATTCAAGATTTGGAGCATTAATCCAAGCGCTCGTTTGTGGCAGGATCCACTGAAATAAAACGAACAGAACAGCAGTGATTTCATGCATTCTCTTGCCTAGACAGTCCGATTTGAATTTCTAACTTTTCTGAAAATGTCTGTGCAAATTTATCGTTATCCACGAATATTATACGAAGCGCAAATCAGACAGTGTAGGTCACTGTGTCACACGACGCTGTTTTCAAACTGGCTTGTGTATCCATGTTACGAATTCCCTGAATGAGACGTTCAGACGACGGATACAAACTCTGTTTTCCTGTAATGAATTACACACCTGGATTGGATTCCGTATCGGATTCGGTGATTTTCGGAAATATGCTTTGTCTGCTCAGACTTTATTCATAGACAAAGCCAGTAAACATTCAAAATTGTCAAAGGCCCGTCAAGGCACTAGTTTGAACAACAAGCTAATTCGTTTATTGGCTAACAGGAAGATGGATACAAGACACGGAATCTCAGCGTACATCAAGACACAAAACGCTGGCAAAAAGATCATGCTTAGAGAATCGATTACTATGGTTTGAAACTTAGAAGTAACTGCCGTTTAAAAAATCTAAAAACATTTCTTGGGCTTCAGCAGGCCGCTGATTCCGTCAGTGTTAATACCAGTGGACAGCCAGCCGGCTATCACCATTGAAGACCTGATAGTAATCACCAGATAAACTTGTATTTGGTCAAAAATTATCAGTGTATTTCTTAGAATTGCTCGCAAACGTCAGTCAAACTAGACCTTTCAACCAGAGACAGAAGTTGGTAAAGCGTTCGTGTAAATCATCTCACCTCCTAAGATCTGTTGAAATATATTAGCAAACTACTTCATTTTTCGACCGTTCACAAAAATTTATGATTCGAAAAACCACTGGCAACACTTTTCCATTGTTGAACAAAACTGTCTAGATAACGTTTGTTTACTTAAGGAGACTTAAGAAGATACATGCATTACCATGTGACCGGGCATAATGTTCTTCCTACAATTTCTATCAGTAGGTCTTTAGTAAACCCCAGGTATGCCACTGGTCCGCGGGTTGATATTCACTGGACAAACTAATCCGAGGATTCCTTTAAAAAGAATAAAAGGTCTGACCAGAGATTTTGATCAGAACGAAACAGAGTTTTGTTTTGCTGTGGAAAACACAGAACCAGTGACACGATCAAAAGTATTTTTCCATGCGCCGACCTCATGATAACGCGTTGTTGGTCAGTCTGTTGTTTCTTGTCAGAGGAAATAACCCGAATAAATAACTTAATGTCGTGTAACATCAAATGAACAAGCGTTGATATGCAAAATAAATAAAGAACATCCAACTGGGTCCTAATGTGGATGCCACCCTAGCGAGTGTTCCGAATGACCAAGTCCGGCTCAAAAGAGTCCAAGGGCCAAAGCGCACCGCTCCTGCTGAATCCCCACCAATTTCCTTTGGACAGGGAAAGACTGACTACACTTTCATGCTCTCGGAGGATCACTTGAAAAGATCACTCAGAAGTGTTTTTTAAACAGCTGTCTCCATGAGAGTTCCGTCATGAAGGACTACTTCCAAGGACTTAGCAAAGGTTAACTCTTCCAAAAATTTGGCCTTCCTCGAACCCTTATTACAGTTGTGTGGACTTAGCTCACCTCCACTTTCATCTGGCTAATATAGTTTTCTCTCACTGGTAACTGTCAACGTGGACTACACCTATCACCACTGGTTTGTTTTGTTTGGTCCTTTGAAGAATTTGTCAGTAGACATCACTTTCCCAAGGATGACTGCTCACCAGAATCGATTGGTTTTTGTCAGACTCCAAAGATCGCCAACTAGGGCGAGATGAAAAACAGAATGATTTCGCTTGGGATGAAATTAGTTTCACCAGACTCAACTCAAAGATAGGACATTTAACCCTCATCCGGTGAACTTTGTTCTATAATAATAAACAAACATGTGACCTTTTAAAGTAAGAATTAATAGATAGTCGAGTTGACATGGGTGGATTAGGTGTCAACTGTTTCGGGGAGATTTGATTGCGTTCAAAAATGTTGCAAACGCGCCTGCAATAATACGCTTACGTCATGGCTGTGTTGTAGGCCAATCTGTTGTCTAGCCACCCTCGTCAGCCATACAGCCTCAGGTATGCCAGGACATAACCTTGTTATTTTAATGCTTCGTTACCACGATGCGTGTGAAATTTGCGGCAACCTGATTTTGAAAGGGCGGAAGTGTTTATAATATGATCGCGCAGCATTTCGGAAGAGGTCAGTGTTCCCGTGGCAAATCAGATAGTGGTTGGGAAGTGGTAGCATCTTAACAGAGTCTTCCTGGTGACGGTGTCCGCTGACAATGAATAAGGTAACCACTATCAGGGTTTCTTAGATTACAAATGTTATACAGGATGATCACATTATTTGCGCACCATTTTGAACGCACTGAAGCGCGTACAGTACTATTTTTTCGTACGTCTCCCATCCTGTAGACAGGTACTCCCAGAGTTAAGACAATTAGGTCTTTCCTGTGAGTGGTCACTGTTGTGTTACATCGTATAAAAACCAAAAACTGGCTGGAAATTCGAGCATGAAAACCGACATGCGTGCTTAAAAAAAAACTAGTTTCACCAAAGGGTTTGCCTACTAGTTGGGGAAATTAAGCTACCAACAAACATGTTTTTGAGGGTAACCACAAACTATTCATAGCAGACCTTTTAGTAGAGTAGACGTTGTCCGTCGTTATTATAATCCGATGCTACATCAAAATTAGGGCTTCCCTACAACCTCTCCCCAAGTGGAACCGAAATACTTCCGTTAAATAAATACGGTACATTAATCATAAGGCTGATGAAAACTCAGAAAGTTTTACCACCCTTCTCATCCTTGCTTGAACTCCTCGGACCTAGTTCCCGAATAGCCACGATGCTTACTTGACTGTGGTTTAGAGTGAGTCATTTATCCGAAAAATGGGGGACTGCCAAGTAAACTGAATAAAAATTTCTCAACAGAGTATCGATCATGGGAAGTTTTCGAAGGCTTCGTTTACATCAGATTCAAGTTGCAGTTTCATACTACGCAAAGATTTTTGCATGGACTGCAATTCAAATTTAATCACAAAACTATGTTGAAATGAGAGTCTAAAGCCATTCGTAAGCAGTGGCCATAAGAAATACCTTTTTTGTCTACTCTGCTGATGATTTGGGGGAGAAAAATTGCACAACAGTGCATATTAACATATGCAATATAAAGTTATTATTATTTCACTGGCAAAATTTACTAGTGCGGTACTCTGCAGCACGAAAATACACGTTTACGGAGAAAGTACCTGACAAGGCAGTCTATGCACGGAATTATTTTCGTTGAGATTCTTCACGAGCAGAAAACTTTCCTTAATCCAAGAAGAAACTATTCTCGTCCCACCAAATGACTGACACTCCCTGAAATTTAAAACACCTTCATGGAAATATCCTACGACAATCAACCACGTTAGTGTTCCACTAGCGTTTCAATCGGCCGATGTCACAAACGCTGCTATACGCTTCAATCTCAGCAGCGTAGTTTCTCACTGAACCTGGTCCATTGCGGCCGATAAGTTAAGCTTTTTTCTGCACAAAACAACATACACTGAATCACACCACAGTGCAGATTTATGATAATAAAGCTGGATTATAACTAACCAAGCTTCCTTTTCTAGTAATTTTTCGTTAATTTCCTTGTTAAATTAAAACAATCTTTAACATTATAAAATCTTGTAATGTCTATTTGCATTTAGCCGTGTGGCAAAGATGGTGGATTCTGTCGTCCACTTATACGGGTTACATATTTGGTAAATTTTTCCCTGAGGAAATCATCATCCAAATCCCCGAGTGAAATTCAGAACAGTATCAGTCTCCTGGCCATAAGATTAAGATGACTTAAATCTCGAGTGTTAGTGTTCCCAGCCAGCTGCCTCAGTGGACTCCATAGAGCATGAGTTGTTTCGAATTTTATTTATCAACAGTATTAGTAATGATAGTAATAATAATATAACTTCACTCTTATGTTTGAATAAATTTAAATTCAAATATATGCGGAGTGTAAAGCAAGTCTTCTCATCTGGCCTCACCCTAGTGAATAACCTCGTTTTACAAGGCGATGATTGTTTATCACTTCGGATATAGTCGAATGTGAAGATTTGTCCATAATGATAGTCTTTCCATTAATAGCAACTTCAAATAAACATCGGTGCCAACTTAAACCTTCAGAGGACTCATCTCCAGAGTGACAGTTTTCAACCACCACTCAAATGGTGCTGAAAAAAACTTCTCTATCATGAGAACTTTCGTGGTGATTCTCATGATTCTTGTACTAAATTGGTGGCCCTCAGCATTCTCAGAGTGTCTTCGAGATGAATTCTAGGTGGCATCAAGAGACCTGCTTACAAACTGCCGAAAGTACCAGGATGCACTACCTATCCGAAACCATTACAGAAAAATAGTAATGTCTTTTTAATTATGGTAAGATTGCAAATCACTGAACAGCCAGATTTGAGGCTCCGGAGTTCTTGGTATTTTGCAGGTTATAGACAAAATCCACGTGATTCATTATTTTCAACTTGATGGAGGCACTAAGGCGTGGAAAATGGTTCTAAAAAGCGTATCCATTCAAACTGTAACGCTTTCAACACCATTTCCAAAGACGTTCATCTCTCGTCAAATGAAAGCACTACCAAAGACGTACGGGAGAGAGACACTGAAAGCATTGATAATTTATGCAGACTGATGAGGAGGTGTATGCGGTGGACCCTTGTGTCAGAATTTGACTTTCTGCAGAGTGGATGGTGCTCCTGTTCTCACGTCATTACTGATTGCATGGTACCATATTCGAGGGCACTGCACACGGTAGGAAAATTAACAATTCCACCAAATTGCTTGGCCTTGGCTTTGTTGGAGTTAGCTTAGGCCAACCACATGAATCTGAAAGTCAGTGAAATGTGCGTGATTGGGTTTAGCTGGGTTATATCTGTGAGCGCTGTGAAGCATAACAAGCATGCTAAAACTCATGGGGACTTATCAAATGGCTTCGTGTGACTGGTATGGATATGCGGATATGTGGATGGCAGTATGGTTGCACGACCTGAAGCACGTGGGCTGCTGTGAACCAGTGCAAGCAAACATAATAGCACTGTTGCAGCATGACACAGGTCTCTATGTATAAAGTGGGTAAACACATTTGTTCAAGCCATCAAGGTTGTCAGTGACGTTGAAAGCGTTTACAATGAACAAGAGCTCTGGCTTCTATCCACAAATGAGTGCATGATTTTCGTTTACTCGAAGCTTGAATAACAGTATCCTCTCCCAGAAACTACTGTCTATATCTACACTATAACCCTGAGGCATTGTCTGGCATATTTCTTACCTCAGGTTTGCCCAATGTTTTGCGAGAATTCGAGAGCACCATCCACCTCCAAACCCTCCATGGGGTATTTCGTCTAAAGTTCACTGGCCAGTCCGTACCTCCACCTCCCCAGTTTTCTGTCCATAAACTAAAACTGGGTGTACTTGGAACGATGCATGCCGGAGCCAAGGTGAATTGCACGAGTGATTCCACCAATGCCAAGCTTCAATATCTCTACGCCATATTTCACTCATAAGGATACACGCTAGAATTTGAGAAAAAGCACAGGCTTCAGTCGGGGAAGTTGCGGATCTTTCCGGTCCCGGAAGCATTTTACCTGAATTTGAAATCCAGAGGAGACAAGGTCAGTGAATAAAGGGAGCAGTGTTTGAGTTTATTTTTTAAAGGAACATACAACTCTGTAATGGTCTGAAACTGTAACCTGACCACTAAAACAGCCTCCGAAAGTTCCACTATCTCATTTTACCATCTCGGATCCCGTTTACCATTCTACATCTAGGTGCTTGGTTGACAAAAATTGGGGTAACTTCAACCAAGAGGGATTGAATACAGCAGCCATTGAGTTAGTCCGCTGCACCGTGCCCGTCTTCATTGATAGCTTCTCAGTAACTTGAAAGTGAAAATTATGTTGACCTTTACGCTGCAGCTCTCTGTGCTCTCTTCTAGTTTGTAAAGGGGAAGTTATGTTCCACGCTCCCTTTGATTCTGTCAGCTTCACCAACCTATTGTTGATATCCCAGTCGGTTTTAGCATACCTACTTCCCAAACCCACCGTGATTTGAACATTTTAAAATTTTAACGTACTGTGCAGGATAAACGCGGAGATAGTATGCATCCCCGGTAAGTGATGTTCGTTTTGGTGTTGCCGAAACTTCTAACCAAGGAAAGCGCATGATCGGTAGTTTCGTGACCGAGCACGGTGCTCGGATTTCTCAGCTATTGCATAGTGCTTAAGTTGGGGGTTGAGGTCACTGACGAACGGCCTTTTGCAGTGAGGATGATACGTTAACCAGTTTCTTAATTCCCCACCAGTGAAGACGAATATATTCACTATTTACTGTAATTCATTCCTATCACCAGGAGACTGGGCCTTACCGTGGTGTAACAGTTCGCGTGCTTCCGCGACCCAGCTATACTCGTTGTCCGTGCGACAATCACAGGGTCTCTCATGCCAGATCGGTCAGTCTTTTGAGGTCTGAACAACACAGTTTCCTGGGCCTGCGGTTGCGGGTTGGAACATGTGTGCGACCTGTTCTATAAAAATGTTAATGCATTTGCATTTACCGCCAAACATCGCCGCCTTGCGGTCAGGATTTTGAGCCAAAAGCTTTGGTTGAGGACCCTTATCGTCCTCCTGTCTACCCCAGCCCACAAACAACCACGGGTACGGCAGCGAAAAATAAGTGTTGAACACTGACGTCATGCCGAAAACCTAGTTCCAGTGTTTTATTGGATGTTCCGCGCTTTTGATAACGGTATGCACCTAGGTTCCCGTGATTCCTGTTTAGCGGACATCGGCTCGCTTGTTTAGCCCTCTTTCTTTAGTCCAATCCCTTTTAATGTCTCTATTGCAAGGAGGGGTCTCTTCTGGCGCCTTCTAGGGCCACCCATTTCCAAGCCTGCGTCGTACAGGTAAAGCAGTTCATGCTGTATAGTGCCCTGAGGACATTGGAGAGACTGATCAGGATCATCGGCGTATACGCATGCGTTTTTGTTCCGGTTACTTGAAACATTCATTGACTGCGTTACCGTCTCGCAAATTGTAGCTCACGCATGCTGAACGGACAAAAGTGAACGTGATTGGCACTGATCACTGGGTGTCACGGCATAGACCAGAGTCCTCCCAACAGACACAAAGTGAGCCGTATCGACTGGCGTGTAACTGCCACGGCTGATCTTTCGTTCGTCATCCTACCCTGAACGACTCAAACCTGTTTGCTCATCACTGTACGTTGGCACATGCGTAGAAAGTATTTTACACCACGACGAACTGGCCCCGATCTTCGCAGAAGCATCGCACTTGGGGACACCAAATTTCTCGTAATGTTGTGAAAGACGTCTATTGCGCTTTCTTCGTGGGCATTCAGGGAGACAGCACCTTACCTGTACTCCGCGCTTGAGCTCGCAGTCAGGTTTCGTACTTATTTTCTGAGGCATCATTCGCACTTATTGCTTGTCCACTAAACAAAAACAGTGGGTTTTTGATGCCACCCACACCAAGCGGTGGACATTGTCACTAGAAGCCAATGATTTTTAACCACTGCAAATAATTGCTGGGGGCCGTTCCGAACAAACAAGTATATGAACCCGTAACCAAGAAACAGGACACACAAGAGGTGACTTTACCTGCATACGATTCATATTTACGAACAAACGTTTGTACAGTTTATATTCCACCCTTTGTTCCGAACTTCGGTGCCCAGATCACAAGAAAAAAATAGCTAACAAGATCAGGTGTTACAACTCTGAAGCTAAAGCAGCTGGTATATCAAGTCTTCTTACCTATGTGATGCTGAAACCAACGGATATACCAAAGCACGCAGTGTAATCTGTTGGATACCAGATGAAGCGAGCTCAAACAGTTTGCGTTGATATGTTTTAACAAGATTTGGAGCAGGAAAACGTTTTGACGAGTGATTTGTCTAGGAAGGCTCTATACGATACGCGGGATTATCTTTATTACCCGCACTAGGAATACTAGGCTAATACACTCAGTGGGGTTTTCCGTATCTCATCCCGTTTCTACAAATTGAGCTCATCATACTTAGTGACAGATTTTTGTTGAAGCGGGAGAGACCAGGACAAACTTCAAAGAAGAGATTTTTTGGCTTATTTCAGAAAAGCTGAAACTTAGAGAGATGCTTCCTGGAGGATTCTTGCGCTAGCATCTAGTCAGTCCATCAACATTTTATACATACTGACGAATAATCTGGTAAATTCTAGGTTTTGAACAAGTCACGCGGACGCAGCGAATGATTATCTCCTGTATGTAGCAGTAGGTAAATTTTGGTAAGGCGATTAAGCACGGTTCACCAAACGGAATCTGAATGTCTAATTTGGATGCCACCTTTTTCATGCAAACGGTCCAGTATCACAAATAAATTTAAGCCTGAAAAACACGACCTCCAACATTTGTAGGGA
Source organism: Opisthorchis felineus (assembly GCA_004794785.1). Classification (NCBI taxonomy): domain Eukaryota; kingdom Metazoa; phylum Platyhelminthes; class Trematoda; order Opisthorchiida; family Opisthorchiidae; genus Opisthorchis; species Opisthorchis felineus. Next base: position 704,242 of record SJOL01002116.1, on the reverse strand, counting down.
TTGGGGCACATTAGCAGCAACAGAACTACTGTGAGAAAAATCAACCGCTGACCATAATTCCTGTTTCATTTGGTGTGGGTGAACAAATGCAGGGAACAGGTAGGATGAGCGAAAAAGAGCAACTCACATTTTTGGGCTGGAAAAGTCAGGTAACTGCCTGTCCAGCTTCTGTTCCTGAGGCGCACCTCTGTGTGAAAATGTTGCATTGTTATTTGGACATGGGACTCTGACGAACTGAGCCTCCCAGGTTAAACTGTTTACGAGGGAGGAATTAAAAATACAGTGGGGTGTCCGATGTATCACCGGTCAACTCTAAGACACCATGAAAATAACAACAGAAAGATGTTTTTGTAAATGTTTGTTGTGCACAAACCGAAAGCGTCTAAATGCCAAATAGCGTTCACAAGAGTCCGGAAACTCTGAAACGTGATCCTGATATCGCTTCTATTTTCCGCTTACCGCCAAAAGGGTACCGTAATCAAAGGAGTTACCGAATATAACACTTGGTTTCTCACTTCTAAGTGCATTTGTTTACAGTCGTGGAATAATCCTTTGGCCGGAATACAAATGGAAATATCGTCTCTTTAAAACTCAGCCGAATTTCCTGAGCGTCTAACGCATTATAACGGTGAGTACCAATTTATAATTGGATGTATTTGGATTTCTTTAACTTGATCGGATTCCCATAATAGATTATTCGACGATTTTTGACAAGGAATAAGATCCTAACTCTTGAGTGGTACCTAAGTTGGGTGCTTTCAAAATGGGCAGTCTTAGACAGTGATTCGATGATACCACAGTGAACGAAGTGGAATTTGAAAAAATGGCTGATCTGGATATCGAAATTTTAGGCCACTCCACCAGAATGGCAGGTTTTTTTTTCAATTTGCTTTGGATCTAACGTATTGGACCGACCAAGGTTCAAGCGGCTGCCACCCTGGTTATTGTTTATTGTCTCACCTGATTTGCACTATTCATGACGGCTTTACTCTTTTCAAGCTTCTGAGTATTCTTCATTACCATTCTGCATCGTATCGGCTTTTGATTTAGATGATTTATATGAGGAACACTAGTTAAATAAATATTGAATCTTATTTATTCAATTAAAGCTAATTTGACTTCATACCTTTAATATATGACGTGAACGTTTGCTGCCGTAAGACAACGGGAGAGGTAGACACCGGTTGCAAGTATCTGTATCACTGTATAGTAAAATGTGTATGTGGTCAGTAGCTACGACAGGGACACCACACTGGAGAGTGGTGGTCATGGTCACATGTGGTAGATAGGCATCGGTTGAGTAACCCAAAATAAAGCATTGTGCTCTGCTTGTAAGGTTAAGATGAACACTAAATTAAAATTAAAATGATTGTGCTTGTGTTTGTGATTTTTGGTGGCAAGTAAAGCGTATGACTAGAAAACGGAGGATTTAAAACAAATAAACGGAATGATGTATTAGAATATCGGTTCTGGTAGTCCGTGAGTCTGATACATTCTCAACTTTACCGTCGGTTTATTCCGCATAATGGGAACGTTGACCAGTTGACTGGGAGAATGTCGCAAAAAGGCTCAATGACATCAGATACCGCTCATGATGCGCTAAGTCGATTACAGTCCACGGAGTCGAACTGAAGCGAAAAGTTGATTTTCTTCACTTGGCAAGAATTTTGGTATGACATAGAGTACAGGCTGATGGGCGCTATGCTTTTTTGTTTTTCAGAACAAGTATAGATATCCCTCAGATTGAGAAAACATTCGATATGGCAGGCAAAATGTGAAAAACTGTCCCCGTTCAAAAAAGCTAAGTTATTTTTGGACCAGCGTCTCATCAAAAAGCAAAGCAAAACTGTGAAACAATATTTGTTTCGCATTTCACAGTCCAAGATAAATGCTGAAAATCAAAACGCAGGACATGATTTGAGTGGGAGTTTTGTCCACTGGTTGAAGTTTGACATATGTAAGAATAGGTACAAGTTTTCCAGTTAGAAACGGATGTAGACGGTACATCCAAGGCAGTGCAACGGAAACAGCTTCTTGAGATTAGGGACGAATCCGACCCACCGAACAAAGTATACGGAGAGCTATCAAAAAGACGCTGCCAGCTTCATTCAGTGAGCAATAGAGATCGATCGTTCTGAGATACAATTTTCAGCTCGTTGTGCTTTTGTCCTTAATACGGTAAAAGTCCACAATTCACCCCATTGTAAAGCTATTTACGTCATCGTTAAATGTACATAGTATTTCTTGGTGTTTCTAACATAAGAAATCTCATAGAGCTAGCACGTTCGTCCAAGAAACGATTCTTGGAACGAAGTGTTTCTATGACACACCCAAAAGAAAAATCCATAAAACACATTTGGGTAGAAAAAGGTTCTACATGGCCCTGACATACATGCTGCAATCTAACATGTGTAACCCAAGAGGTTCACTTTGCGTGACCCCGACAAGTTCCATTACCGGAAAAGTTTTAGTTACAGGTTCTGGAAAATGTGGCAAAAAAACTGGAACAATAGGTTGACACGGTGCACTAGAAAGTGATATTTTCCGAGTTTTTTATAAGAAGCGTTTACTTATTGTTGTCTAAGTTTAACCGGTATGTCTTTTCAGTCCTCACTTAAGTTATACTGGCTAACGGAACCTATGGCCGACTATCACAAGTCCACAAAATCTTCTTTACAGAAATGTGACGACAAAAAACTGCAGCAACAGATGCTAGCAAAGTGGGAACTTCATTCTACTACTGCAAATTCGCGAAGTGTCCATTAAAACTACCAGAGAACAGGTTTTTTTGAGTTCATGGTGAATGCAATAGAGACTTTAACCACTCTGGCTTATACCCTGTAAAGCAACCCTTTTTAAGGGAAATGTCTTCCATCCGGTAGAATTGTTCTGATCGCCTGGTTGCATGTCCCGTCTATGGGCGGGGAATACTGGATCAGACTGAGATCCAAACACAGGACACCTTGGAACCACAACAGGCAAGACTGTGCTATCGACGTGGTTTCAGTTGACATTTGGATGCGGTAAACTACATTCTGTGTGGTTTGGTTTGTTATATTGCACTCAAAATAATGTTGCTGGTGATATTTTGTATTCTTTGGTGCGACCTTGTGATTCAACTACATTCACGTATGATTCACTTCTTAGATACGTCTGAGGTAGTCTGCCCTCAACATATTTTCAGCAGAATGAAGATCAGTGGTTCACCGAGCGAAAGGTAAGATCTGGTCTGCTTCTTTTGAATATTACACATTCAGTTACAAATTATGTAGGTAAAGAGTGGTATGACAAATGAGGTATCTAGGATAAAATATACTCATGTGTTCATTGATTTGGTGGTAAAACGATGCTAAGCTACTCCCCTCGTTTAAGATGTTCTTCAAACGAATTTGCTACACAAAGGCCACTTCATGTTTCAGTTAGCAAGATATTCGGGATGTGGAGATAGGAAAGTGTTTAGAAACATGGTGAGTCATGTGTCAAGAAAATGCACTACGATGCAAACTGAAGCACGGATTGGCTTTTGTGCGGTAAACTCATTCGAAGAATGCCATAGACGTGAGATTCATACTGGGTTCTGCTGAGTGTCCCACTATCAGCGAAAGAGTACAAGCTTCCGGTTGCGTACGATTTGGTGCTCAACTAGATGAAACGGATAATGGAAGCCTGGTGAGTCTGCAGATTGGCAAAACTGGTATTGACTCATCGAGGGGTTTTCTGCAGCCTCATAGGCAGTGTTGTGACAAGACCAAAAGCAACATTTTTCAATGAATGTGAATTAATTTAACCGATGGTCACCAATTCAGATGTGCGAACAGCTCTGTTAGTCAGATCCGTTCAAAAACAAAATGCCGATATCAAGTACTTACCGAAAAATGGAATGGTGAGATACCATACCCGATAGCTCACTATTTACTGAAACGCTAATTTTTATCATCGTACTTACTGTTGTTATTTATGTATCAATCCTTGTTATTTCACATCGGCTTTGTTGCTCACTACTCAGCTCTAGGTAGATGAAAACTAATCATACCAAAGTGTCCAAGCTATGTGGAGTGAAGTTTATTTCAACGTTGATCATATTGCTTTAGCAAGTGGTAGCACTAAATACCTAGGGCCCGACCCAAAGCTCCAACCTTGACATGGTGGTCGGACTTGAGTGCTGCAGTGATCCCGCGGGCTACACTGGCTGGAACGTCGTTCCACAAGGTGGAATCATGCCAGGAAGGCCAAAGGGGAGCATTCAGACCAAGAGCAGCGAGATATTGTACAACCAGTAATCGTGCTACTAGGCGATCTGAGGGTGAAGCCGTACTGTCCTCTGCGATAGGACTGTGAAGTCGGTAAGGGGTTTCACCAGGCGACCAGCATGTCTATATTCATGGAAGCAGCGATGCTGCTTTTCCCCGAGGCAGGGTGGGTTATAAAAGGTCGGCCCTAAAAAGTGCACACTTCGACCGCCCAACGGTTGACCGTGAACGCCGGCGCATTATTCAGTGCGGTCGAGGTGCTTTTAAAGCCAAGGAGTGTGGTGCTGCTCAAGAGGCACTTCCAGTGAGCAGCCGCATCAGGAGTGGAGACAGTAATGCCGTACTCCCTGCGCCCTCGGTCTGGCCAACCCCCTGCAGCCGAGACTATTGAGTCATCTGGTCCGGACAGGGTCCCCAAAGAAAGCCCTGCTGCCCGCTGCGTTGAGGGTTAGATTTTTGAGTTAGAGGCTAGGGGCAGGGTCCACGAACAAACTCTACATCCTCCCATTGCCTCGTGGGTCAGACTTTTAAGTCAGAGGCCAAAGGTAGGGTCCTCGAACAAAACCCTACATCCTCCCGCTGCATTGTGGGTCAGACTTTTGAGTCAAAGGCTCAAGGTGGGGTACCTCAACCAAACCCCCTTCCTCGGCCTGGGCAACCGAGAAGTATCATTCGCCCGCGCAGTTCGGTGTCCACCGATGTCCCTCCCCAACCCCTTCCCACCACACAAGCAAACGTCATTGGGTCACTTGACTGTCAGTTATCTGACCGAAGGGTCTTATGCTCTTCGCTACCTATTAACAGTAAACAAAATAACACCCTTCTAAATCCACGAGATCCTTTCTACATAGGAGCTTTTAACGTCCGTACTCTATGTCAAATTGGCAAACAGGCAGTGCTTGCTGAAACCTTATACTCCCTTAAAATTGATGTATGCTGTGTCTCCGAAACACGCATACAAGACCCAAGCGTGGTTATGCATCTCAGAACGCCAAGGATGAACTCAGCTCTTTCACATTTCTCCCTCCGTGTGTCCGGTGACCCAGAAGCGATGACTCGTGGAATATATGGCGTGGGAGTTGCACTCAGCCCAAGAGCTGAACGCACTTTGCTGGATTGGATCCCAGTGAACAGTCGTCTTTGCGCCGTCCGGTTATCCAGTTCAATCAAGCTCAATGCCTCTCGGCATAAAAAGCGGTGCCTGTTTGTAGTGTCGGCTTATGCCCCAACGAACTGCAGTTCTGATGCTGAGAAGGATACTTTCTATCGAGAGATATCCGGGCTCATTCGTCAAGCAAAAAGCACTGACATTGTGATCCTTGCTGGCGATATGAATGCCCAAGTAGTTCGTCTGAGCTCCTTGGAATCACATTTGGGCGGTCGATTCGGAGTCGATGCTCGCCGCACAGACAACGGAGATCGACTCCTTCAGTTGTGTGCTGACCATGAACTGTTTCTGGCAAGTACGAACTTTCAACATAAACGTTCGCATCGCGTAACCTGGCGGCCACCAACTGCAAATCAGCCGTGGACCCAGATGGATCACGTGGCCATCAGCCACCGGTGGAGAGCTATAATTCAAGACTGTCGTTCCTTCTGGGGCACCACTTGATTCCGATCACGCCACGGTGCGTGCACGTCTGACAGTTCATTTCCCTTCAGGCCCTCGCAAATTAGCAAGGAGCATGCCAATCCACTATCTTCGAAGAACTGCCACAGCTCAACAGTATCGATATGGGCTAGCCCAACAATTCTCCACAGTAAACCAATACTGTGGTGGCAGTGAGCATATGGATGAAGCGTGATAAAATATAAAAGGAGCTACGTTAGCGGCGTTCGGTGCTGTCTGTCCGACCTCTCAGATTCAACCACAAGACCACTGGATGTCGTCGAGATCGCTATCCATGATTGATGCCAGGAAATCCATACCAGCAGACAACGAGTACGACGGCGCACGCAAATCCCTCAAGCGCCAAATAGTGAAGAGTCTAAGCATAGACCGAGGGCTCTGGTGGACATAGATAGTTCGGGAGATGGAGAAGACTTTTGCTACGGGAAACAGCCGTGCTCTATACCAACTGAAACGATCGACTGGCCCTAGGAAAGCAACGGTCAGTGAAACGATAGGTGAAAAAGATGGCTCATTAATTTACTCGCAGAAACGTCGACTGGAAACATGGGCCGAAAACTTCGAAGAACAGATTAGCTGGCCTGCTGCAACACAGCCTGTGGAGATAATGGATACGGGCGAATGGAATATACACCTTTATCCCCCGTCGGATGAAAAAATAAAGTACGAAATATCCGTACTAAAACGTGAGAATGCACCAGGACCGGACGGTCCCAATCTAGCCCGCTTCAAAAAAGTCGGAGAACCCCTGGTGACCCATCTGACAAAGCTTAGTGATGCTATATGGAACGAAGAGAAGGTGCCTGAAGAATGGGGGATGTCGACAGTTATCCCTATCTTCAAAAAGGGTACGCGAACGCTTTGTGAAAACCACCGTGGCATCAGATTGTTAGCTGTGGCATCGAAGGTGCTCTTTGGTCTTATCCTTCGAAGGTTGACTGAACACAGGAAGCGACAGATCCGTGAGAACCAAGCTTGGTTTCGTCCTGCAAGAGGATGCATCGATCATATCTTCACCCTCCGACAGATTCTGGAACAGCGATACTGCTTCCAGCAACCAACAATGGTTGTCTTTCTTGATCTGAAAGCTGCCTTTGATTCTGTGGGCCGCCAGGCACTGTGGCAGTGTCTGCGAAGCAAAGGTGTCCCCCATAAATTCTTGACCCTCCCTAAGGCGCTGTACGCCAACTCCCGCGGCCATGTGAAGGTCTATGGGAAACTCTCTTCTGAGTTCACCACATCAAGTGGTGTCAGACAGGGCTGTCCTCTTTCACCTTTCCTCTTCAATTTCGTCATTGATACGATCATGGAAGACTCACCATCAGCCTCTAATGCCTGTGGGGTCGAGGTGCTCCCGGGGCGTCTGCTCACAGATATCGAGTACTCAGACGACATAGCTCTTCTTGGATCGGACCCCGTGGTAATTAAAACAATATTAAATAATCTAAATAATTCCGCCTCACGGTTCGGCATGCGCTTCACACCTGCAAAGTGCAAATTGCTACTGCAAGTCTGGGTGGGCTCGAACCCTAGCCTCATGTTTGCGGATGAACCGATTGAGGTAGTAGACAAATTTGTTTACCTTGGCAGCTGTATCAGTCCCGGTGGTCTCGCGAACGATGATATTTCCATCCGGATTTGGAAGGCCAGAGCAGCTTTCGTGAACCTGCGTCACCTGTGGCGTAGGCGTGACATCAGCTTATCCGTCAAGGGTCGAGTTTACAATGCTGCGATGCGCTCCATACTACTATACGGATCAGAAACCTGGCTGTTGCGCGCCGAGGACGTCAAAAGAATTCAGTGTCCGACCATCGATGTCTTCGGAGCATTGCCCGAGTCTGGTGGGAACACCGGATAAGCAATGCTGAAGTACGTCGAATGGTATTCGGAAGAAATAACTCACCCTCGATGGATGAACTGGTCACACTGCATAGGTTGCGCTGGCTTGGGCACGTGCTGCGTGTGCCAGTCGACCGACTTCCTCGAAGGGTTCTTTTCGCACAACCACGTGAAGGGTGGAAACGAGTCAGAGGCGGTCAAACAATGACTTGGCAGCGAAGTATTAAAGCCATTACCAGCAAACTAAGCTGCGCTGGTCATTGCCGTCTTCCTGGATGGGGACCCCGAGGCGGGCCACATCAATGGTTAGAGACATTACCACGCATGGCCCAGTCGCGCCCACAATGGCGATCGTGCATCCAAGTTATTGCCTTCAATGGATAGCTCCCCTCCCTATTCCCCCACTTGACAGTCCACTGACAGTGCGGCAGTTACGCACCAATTTATCAGCTCCCCCCTCCAATACGCAGCTACATACCCCACCTCCCCAAGTCATCGGTGAACGAATCTGTGGCAGCTACAACCACTGTACGACAAGTACGCGGTTCTTACAGCTGACAATGATGATGATAATGATGAAATATCTAGGGCCTTCAGCTCATGCGAACTGAAAAATTCCACATCACCCTCCACGGAAGCTGCTGATGAATTATCCACATACAAAACAGATTTCACTATTTTTATGCAAAAATCATGTGACAGCATTCGCCCAACCAGGATGCAGCTTCACCTTGCGAATTTGAAGCACTGTAAGTGTAGAAACTGAATTGTAATTTTGCTTGCCATAAACAAAGTCCATTTCTCCAACTGTTAATTTAAACACGGTTTAACATATCGCAGTACGCTACCTTCTGTGTTGTCGGCTTCAGCTCTAAGCTCTGTTTCTTTCAAATAGGCATGATACTAAAGTTTAGTCGGCCTGGCAATTTAGGAACGGTGTGCAGGCAGTAAAACTAAGTGACATTTTTAGTCGATATGGGCTGTTGAAGATTCTGCTGGATTTGTCAGCTTGAGTGATAAATCTGTGTTGCTGAATCCGTCACATTTGGTCCATCCAGTCATGTGAGCAGCAAAATGATTTTTTGAATGTATTTTATATTCGAAAAGTGAAAAACTTACAAACTCCGTCAAAAAAGACCACGGAACACCAGTCTCTTCCACCTTTAGATTTATCATTTCGTTTCAGAAATCTAACTGGGATATGTCCCGTTCTGATTTTTGTTGCAAAGTTGTAAATTTAGTACGCGAAAATTAATGGATCACTTTAGTGTGTGAACAGATGTGGCCCTTCCTCATGGACATCATACACAAAACATTACGTTTTATCGTACACAACCTCTTGGTTTCATTGGAGGACACCGTTGGTGCTTGTACTTGCACTCCGGCAGGCATCAAAGATAGCGGATTAAGTGCAGGTTTGTTGAGCGGCTTTTCTTGTCAGAGCACGAGGGGCGTATGTAGGCATATTTAATGGCAACCACAGCAGACTATTCCCCTGTTCATATAAACGTGTGTCGTCCGCCATAGTGACAATCAAATCGTCCTAAACCGATTGGAAGCAAAACGGGAGTCCTATCAATTTCTTCGAATCCTTCTTGAAAGTCTAGATCCACATAAGGTTTTAAATATTTCGCTTCTAACACCAACATGACCACATGACAGTTTCTCGCCTGGAAATAAAGAGAATATATATCTGTGGGATATCAGACACATCAAAATGTCTCAAAGTACGTCTGTCAATTCAATGCGCCGCTATGTCCACAACATCACGTATGCCATTTGTGCTCTCGGACGGGTTGATCGATCTCGAACGAAAAGCTACCCCATGAAGCATTAATTTAGTAGACGAAACATTGGTAAGCTGCCTACATAAGTTAATCTACTTAAGGCTTAGACGAGGAATGAAAGCAAAAAAGCGAACCTCCTTGAACTTGAAAAAATTCTCCGACGTTGTCACAGCATGCGGTATTATCAGTCCTGTGGTCAGTGTCAACAATTATCGCAAATGTTACCCATATTTAAGATATATGTTCCACAAGCAGCAGAATTTACGTTGCCACGATAATGCTCCTTTGACCCACACCATTCTAGCGGCATTTCGTGTTTTACGTGCCAAAGCTCATTGTGTGAACAGAAAGAAGGGCAATCAAAAGCAGTGCTTCAAAGCACCGGTTAATAGACGGCGAATTTTCCAAACGTGCCTACCTACAGTAACAACATTGACACCATGAAAGATATATAGTTTCAACCTATTTACTACATCTACTGATAGCCCAGTGAGCGCGCCATTTGTTAATTCGGTTGAAAAGGCAACACTCGGCTGCAGCAAATCAGCAGTGCTTCCCTCTTCTTAGAATCGGCTCCTAACTTGTGGCGGATAAAAAATCTATTTTCCGATTTGTGTTTTTTTTGGAGTCTCAGTAACCCGGTAACCAGTAATCAGTAACCAAGCTTATTGACTTAAGCAATTTGGGATTCCGCGTGTCATAATGTTAACCTAAGAAGGAAAGCGGGGAAGAAAACTGATGTAGCGGTGTACTTATGATCATACTAATCAGAATCAGACTCGTGATCTACCAAGCCAAGTGCCTTAGAAAGCACGTGAATTCATGGATTAGTGAGTGGAAAAAACCCGGAATGACTTTTCGATTGATGAGTGTGAAGATATTATACTGCAGTCAAAAGTGCGTCCATCCCTAGACTTGTTCCTTAATTTTTTTTAATTCAAAATATGGTGTGCATTTTGTCAGGCTTGGTGTGATAAGCGTGTGAAAGATAAAACACTACTTCTCCAACGTGAGTAGTTGAGAAAGCGGCGAAAAATTGAACCCTCAAACTCAAGCCACAGAATGGGGTAAATTTTAACACGACAAATAGATTTTCGGTTATGAACGAATCCGTCGTGTCGGTCTAGAATAATAATGCGGCATGTATTTCTGGTCCCATACCTCAGTGCTACGAGACCGTATTCAGCGCTGTCCATTTTGAGCAACCTCTGCTAAGCGTTATCTGGTCTGCGAACAGTATTCTCAAGACCGGAATGGTTGAATAAACCTGGTATTTATGTGTTTACAATGATATAAAATTCATAAATCTTGCCACGAATAGGCATCACAACTTCAGTGTGCTTTTGACTACAGCAGCTGACCGAATGAGTTTGAAAACAGGACATCATATAGATTGGTCAGTCATTCGGAAAACACTTATTAAAATCAGGCTTGTCAAAATAGGGCTCAGAATGTTCTTCATTCGCGTAAGCTGGTGGCTATAAGAACCAATGTCTGATGTAAGTGGAAAAACGATTCATCGCGTTGAAAGTGACCGGCGTCTCTCAACACATCTGCACGATTTGTGTGGAGGAAGAGTGGTTGTATTAGTCATCCGTACGTAACATCCCATTCCAGTTACTGAGCAAAATGTGCAACTTAGGATTTGATTCAAAATTTCATTACAACGGTTTTATTCAACTCTTCTTAGATGATCGTATGCAAACTTCAAATAACCCGTTCCTGGAGTCACTGTTTTTTAGGTCCATTACCATAATGATACAAAAAATAAGATCCCCATTGGGCACCGCATTTTTCGCCGCGATGCCATCAAGCTGGGAAATCCACAATAGATGTGAAAATATTCTTCACCTAGGGGAATGACTTCGACAGATTGTTCCTTTACATATGCAGTGCTGGAGAAGCGCATTGGCTGCAGTAGAAACACTGTTGTCGCGAAGCCTTTGGTTGTGTGTTGCAGAGGGATCTCCAAGTTTTAACAACGGGTATGGCCCTGTCATCAAACAAATTATCCCACCCTACTTAAGCGCATAAATTTACAAATATATACAAAGTCAACTTTTTAATATAGTCGCATTTGCTGGCTTTTCAACAAAGCAGTATAGAAGCTGGGTTATGGGCAGTAAAACATTTGAAATACAAACAGTGTATCCATGTATGACAGAGTGATAATTTACGCTAAAGCCACAACTCATTAGTTTCATTCCACCTTGAAAAGCTCTCATGGATTCTGTTTTCTAGTTAGTGGATCAAGCACGGTTTTAGACCTCATGTAGTTGCCATCAGCAGCAAAATGTGCACAAAAGGCAGCACGCAGAATAAGCAAATACAATAACTGGATTTAGACAAATGCTCTCATTTGAACAGAAATTTTGTTAAACTGGGAGACGCAAGCCGGAGCCTAAAAGTAAATGTGTTGTTGACAGAGAACCTTTTTAACCTGATGATCCGTATTTTTTCGTTAAGTAACCCAACCATCTGGAGTTCAGTGTGATTGACACATTTGCATGAAATAATTCCGCATTAGCTACCGAAAATGAAAAGTACACACTCCACGCTCATTCCTTGATTTAATAAATCGAACTTTTCCAGCAACATTATTTTTAGGAGAAGTGGGGAAGTGAAGAAAATGGTAAACTTATACTTCTGGCTGGGAAGATTCACAACAATCGAAGGTTTTCATGCAGGACTTCAAGTATGCCTATGAAATTACAGGTGCCATGGTAGCATTATTGAGGCGGTTTCATTGGGGAGCAAGCCATATTTGTCCACAGTTTTGAAATATTGATGGTCTCCCTGTGTACATTTGCGCACGTTCTTTTGTGTTGATTTGCTGAAGTGGACAGTAGAAATTATACTGGGCCAGGAGATGTCACTTGGTTAAGTTGCAGTGGCGAGTGTCGAATATCTGTTACTTCATATTTCCTCATCATTCATTCTGGCGCAGAATTTGGTAGGTGAATGAGTCTGGGTTGTCAGCTGACCGACCCAGTGCTGCATTTTGAGACAAAACTGTTGAAACTAGTAGTTGGTTCATGCCAGTCGCCAGGAACCGGCGTTTTCAACTCAAGGCGAAATCTTGGACAATTTGTCATTTGATGGAAATTGACGGAAATGTTGGTGAAAAATGAAAAGTGCCGAATTTCCTCGCACTGGATTTGGCTTATCAGTTAGGGTAAAGTAGACTTAAATCGTCACTTTGCCAATCAGGCAAGGCTGACAGTTGCATCATTTCCGAGTCGATTTGTCGAATCTTCCTTTATCTGATCATCTGTCATCTTTCAAGTGCCAAATTTCTATCATGAGCTGTGTCTACCTGTACGACTACCAGCATATTCCTGTCTGAGCACTCACGCCTCACTTAGTATGCAAGCTATGAGAGTAAGCTACCTAGGCATCCGTAAATTGCTCCTCTATGTTATGTTCTCTTCAGCAACCCCACACTTTCCAAATGCATTTCAGAATGACACAGAAACAATGGATTTATCATTTCACACAGGAAATTTAAGAAAACTCACCGGAAAGATGAACATTAATATAAGAAGTAACATCTTACAAAGATAACGATTGCTTGAGGCAAAAGGTAATTTTCCTTCAAGGAAGAAGGATAGATCAAGGAAAATTTGGATTGAAAACTGACTTCCACAATCAGTGGTCTGTTACCATGACAAAACTGTTGACTCGAAACATATGAGAAACTGTCATTTGGAGCTAAGAGAACAGGCTCCTCAATGAGTTTAGACACCGATGAGGGATTCATAAAACACGACCAACGAGCGAAACGAATAGCAGTACTCAGCTGTTTGCTGGAACACACTGCACCACTGTTAAGTTGGGTTGAATCGAGACCGCAACGGACAAGATTTTCATCTCCAGTTACACGTATTCCATAAAAACCAGCGGTCTTAGCCGAGGGGGGAAGTCATATGTGAATAAATTGCTGTTGGATGACTGCAAGGAATCTGAAGGTTAAAAAAACAAAAGCTACAGTAATTACAGGTTGCAGTAATTACAAATTTGATAGAACTACCCGAACGACATAGGCGCTATCTTACCAATGCGCGGTCGTACTGGACGCGAATATACTTGTTGAAACAGTTATGACGAAGCCTAGAGGATCAGATAACGTGAACAATTTTTCTGAGTTTGAAAAGCGTTCTACACGTACATATATGGAAAGAATCTAAAATCACATCAAAAAAATCTCGAAAAAGCTCTTGCTCGTCAAACCACTATATTTGACGTATCTTTTAGTTGAACAGTTTTGGATTTTGGGCCTGTCAAATGGATAGTGTTCTGGATTACTAACTTCGATATCCACATGTGTTGAGACAAGCCTTATTCTTTTGGGACTCTATGGCTGCGCTGACTGTTATTCTAACCGAAAAGGAGCAATTTATATGGTGCAAAAGATTCCATACTTCCGCTCAGAAAAAAAAGAAAATTTCGATGCATAAAACGAAATATCGAAAATGACGTTACCTCAGATATGTTTGTCGTGTAGCCACACCACAGCTTGTTTCCTCGACTAAACTTCAGATGAAGAGAATAAAACGTCTGCGTTTGCGTGTGTTTTAGGCCTGAATTAAAGCATAAGGTTTCAACTTTGAGCTTTCATTTGGCTTGAATGTTTGAATCACCAGCGTTTTAATAGTGTCTTGTACTGTCCACTGTCATCCTGAGCTTAAATCGACATGCTCTTCAGTAGGGCACACAAACGCAAGAAATTTAGTTGGTAGGTAAATACTTCTTTACGTTACGGAAAAGCCCGCGCACAAATGACAAATCGTTATAGTCTTCAGTTCTACCAAACAGAAATAAAACCCAGAGTAAAACTTGTTTTTTTTTCTGTCGGCAGCAAGCTTTTCTTATGAGAACAAATGATTCATCAACACCGACTGCTGAAAGACTGAAGGAGTTTTATTTCATATATATGATGTAGTGGCTGAAAAAACTGAAGGCAGAAGTGGGGAACGTGTAGACTGTAGATATGACGACGTGGGCCGGTACTAATTTAACAAGAAATACAATGTTTTAAAATGGCAAGACATTCCATGTTTAAGAAGACAGCATGGCAGCTACATGCAGCCTCGAATGGACAAGTGTCCAAGGAAGCAGTGGTTTGGGTCCTTGTGTGTTCTCACTACGCTATGGTTGCTGATAATGTTAATAGAGTTTCTTGAATGAATACTTTGTGTACGCAGACAATGCGTAAACTATTTGATAGAATTATCCATCCAGAACATCAAATGTGCCTCCGTTTTATATCAACAGGACCTTTGAGGTGTAAGCTTGTAAATAATCTTCTAAATATCCGTGTGATCAGTACGGGCCTGACGGGCAAGGTACCGGTGGCCGGCTCATCTATAGCCATTTATTGTTACGTTTGCGAAAGCTCCGCAAACTAGGTAGGTCACCCAACAAAACATCTGTCGACGAGGAATATCCAGAGACTCGTAGTAAACAAAGGCATTACCCCATGAATAAATTGTCATATTCTACCAAACATGTCAGTGGCATTTAAGCGCTGTCTATAACTGCGTGAGACAGTGTTCCGAATCTACGTTCCACCACTAACCAGATTATGTTGGCCAACAAATAAGCAAACATACATAAAAGCCATTGGTCCACCCTGCAGTACGAGTTTTTGCATAGACAGTTTCAGCAGACTTCGAGGCAGGTGAGACTGGAAATGGAATATGAACCCGTTGTGGCTAGCACACCAGATTCTAATCTCATTATATTTCCTGTGGCCAGTTGCTGTCAGCCAAGGTAAACGAATTATGCGCCAACAGCAGTTTAGTTAGCCGGATCCATTACTTCATGATGCGTACAGTGCGGACAAAAACAGTCCTTAGTATTGAAGGGCACTAGCAACAACCCTGATAATGAAGTTTCCGAGAGGGCACCTTAAACCGTGGGTAAAGATGGAAGAAGTTTGTGAAGATTCAGCTGTGTGACAGGTTTACCACTGAACATAATGTGAACCTAATGTAGTCCGTTATCGACTTCCCGCCATGATTCCTATGTCCAATAGGCGAACAATAAATGTCTCACCTGATGCTTGGATTCTGGATAAATTCTACCGAAAAAATTTTTTTTCAGGGGATGATCGGTTTTCTTGATGGGTTTACTTACTGAGGAGGTTGAACATGCAGGCTGTTGTGAAAATTTTCAAAATGATTTTCAGTTTGCTATACTATGTACGGCAACAACAACCATTCGCTAAAGGCCACAATTTTTTGTTAATATTCGGTCAGTAGATCTATGTCAGTAATCTAGGGTAGTCGTTTTATGCTGTCTTCTCTTAAGGGCCTATTTAAACCGTTTTGGATGCTGGAAAGAGTCCGTTTTTTGGTTCTAGCATGAAAGGTTCTCCGAGGGGTACCTACAGTAAAAGAAATTCACCGCTGCCTTAACTGTTTTTTTGATCGAGGCATTACCTCATCATGGCTTCTGCATAAGGGAGCAGTGCACCATTAAATTGCATCAACGCACTACTATTAAACAAGCTCGTGACTCAGAAGGTCACAGTTAGAGAATATTGTTGAGCTGAAGAGATGGAATAACAAATATGTTGATTTAATCAACACAGGTGGTATCTGATAGCACTTTTTCGGCAACATTACAACACGCCATTTTTTGTTTGATGCACCCAGTTTGGTGACTGGTGACATACGCCGTCGCCTGAGTAACTGTGTGGAGAATATTTTGCTCAGATAACAGTAGATCGCATTATTTGTTTTTTTTCAACTTTTCATCTCCGGAGTCTGCATGGATGAAACGTTAGTGTAAATTGGCCAATCTGCTCTTGCGCATCTGGCTCTGAATGGCAACCCCACGTAAAACCCCCAAGTCAAAGAACCAAAGCTGCCAAGCTAAAGCGGCTCCGCTTATTGTATATTTACACAAGCCAACAGGAGAATACCTTCATGCAGCTGGATATTGAGGTCACGGGAAGAGTGTAAAAAGAACAGTACCAATTTGCAATTCAGAGTATGACTGCTGGCGACACCCGCGCCGGTTTTTTCTGATTCCATGGACAAATCGGCCCTTTTACATAGAACTTGTTAATAAAGAATGCCATTGAGATTCGTGAATTCTCTTCGTTCGGAAATTCTGTTCATATGAGTACTTACAACGGGCTATTCACAAGTTTCCGGATAAACAGTGGTGTCTGCCATGGTTGTCCATCTCGCCATTTGTGTTCACTTTGATTATCGAAAGCAGCCTTCGGTACACTATCCAAAATTCCTAGAATGTTGTCACCAAAGTCGTATTTGGAGAGATAATAGACCTGGATTATGTGCGGAACATACTTCCGTTTTTGGACTTCCACGTGTTTGCATTTGCTACTTCTAATGGAATATCGGATGTCGTTTCCTGTTTTGGTGTGCCTTGTAAATTCTTAGTGCAAATTTGCAATTCAGGTAGCCACTTAAAACTCAGATTGAAAGACTCGGGTGCTTAGTGGGCCCACACATCCAGGCAGCTGCACAAGCACTGCGCCGTTACAGATGAAGCCGCTGCGCGCGCCACCAAGCTACAAGTAGTTCTCATCGAGTGGCGTCTTCTTATCAACAGGAACGAATATTAATGACGGTAGGCGGCAATGTTTACGAAAATAACTTAAAGATGATTGTACTTTGTGACAGTGGTGCTCTGCCACCCAGACTAAAAACCTAGAGCGCATTCAAATAACTAATCACCGACGTTTTCGTGATTTAGCTGGTTCTAACTGGCTGTGGCATGTATTTTATCAAACGGCCCCTAAACGAAAAGCTACGATGAAGTAGATTCGCTTTGGTGATTATGGTGGTTGCGGCGTTACTTCATATTCCCAACCACTTCAATACAAAACCTCGCTGGATAAACGCTTGCGGAAAGCACCTAGTGACGTGACTAGGTGAAATAAAACAGCTAATTTCAAGTTGAGTGCTTCAGGATATTCTCATCCAAGTGGTTACGACTCACGTACTTATTCATGCGCGTGGTTGAGAATCTTCCAAGACATGGGACATAGCCGATCCCAATGGCTAGGTTACAGTGGTTTCTCAACGAAAGTTTCTACCAGAAATTCAGGTGGACTGAGGTTTGCAAAGGATGCTGGGACGGTCCGACTTTTGGCATCTTGCTCCAACATAATGCACAGATACACCCAGGTGAGTGGTCTTAGAAAGTGTTGGCATCATGCCAATGGCTGTCCTTCATGGGGTTACAGGGCCTTTCGCTTTCAGTTTCTTCCACTACATTTTTCTACACTTTTTACTTTTGGCAAACATGCTGACTCCGGTATCCACAGTAGTGAATTCAAGAGATTATAATATTCCTACGAACAAAAATTACCTAGTCAGTTATATGTAATGGGCGCATAGTCAGGCTACCTCACGAGGTGTCACATGACAACTTAGTTGACAAAGCTTCACTGGTGCACCAACACTCAATACACAGCGGGAAAAAGCTACGTGCAAATGGATGAGGTCGATAAAGTTGGAAAGTAGATCAGTTATCCAGAATCTGGCTGGTTTATTCTCAAAGACACGACCACTCAACTATAAACTCCGTGTAAGAATGCATAGTTGTGGAGAAGGGGACAAAGCGATTAAGATTCAAGCTATGCCACAGCCACAGCGGTAGTAGTGAGCCAGGCATTGCGATGTGGAGGCGCAAAGCTATATAGGTTCTTATTCTTCAGTGTAAATACAGTGAATGGAAACAAGCACATCTGGAGAGCGTTCAGCAATGATAACGATAAATTCGTGACATATTCATGTAAAACATAGTTGTAAACAATCCTGATGTAACACATAAAACCTGAACTCCTATCTTATTGGAAACGCAGGGTTTAATTTGTTAACAGCATTCCTAAGCAAAATAACTTGCAATGGGTACGCCAGACGTGGAGATAAGAAGCACTTGATCGGTATTAACTTTCTTACCTTGCACTAGGGCTGTTTGTGACCAGTTTTCAGATTTTTTTAATTCATGAGGAACGATGAAATTGACCAGGAATTACCCATATCTTTTTCAGCTAAGTTCTCTGGACAAACATGATTAAAATTTACCAAAAGCGGTCCACGGCCTGCCTGCTAAAGATCTAAGAACCGTATTTTTCCTATTAAAGTGTGAGTAGCATTATTCATGCTGATCTCCAAAAAAACAACACATGGCTCCAGAGCGTACACAATTAACGAAATTCCTCCGTTTTCAAGTGAAGTTATTGATAACGGAAAACTCGGCTGTATCCCAGCTGAGGCCCTCTTTTATGATATTCATCAACTGAATGCACTAAACAGAAGAAACTCCATGTTTAAGTTGGTACGACATTCGAGATATTTTAGTACATTTTGAAAAATCATTGCCCAGAAGTTAGCTGAAAACGCTTCGGCAGCCCACCACAGGTTTCATCTTTCTTGAGGTTCATCAGATCGTCTGCAAATTCTCGGCAAGCTTATGGCCTGCCTCGTGATCTTAGTGAACAGCAACCCATACGTGGTTAGCAATGAACACTCATCTGAAAATAACTTGGTGTCAACGGGCAACTCAAGTGAATAACTGCCGAATTTCCATTTTTATGGCGTGGTTTACGAAATATGTTTCCCAGTTCGATATCTAACACTAAGTGCCTAGTCTTTTCATTCGATATTATTCAATTGTTCAAGAGGTTTTCTTGCCGCATTTTTACATCGTTTGGGTTTTGACTGATTTAGTAACCAATCCTAAACTTGTGTTTTGGCGAAGGTGAAACTATTTCATCTCAGGTCTGGTGAGCAACTTTAATTATTACTAACTCGTGCACCATCCACGGTAGATGTGAAATTTCGTCCTAACGCCAAAAAAGAGCCGAAGCCAGTTACGTTGTACATAATTAGTCATATTTGACACGGGATTATCATGAAACTGAAATACACAAGCAACTGGAGCGCTTGCATTTGATAGTTGTCCGCTGTGTTTTTAGCATGTGGAGGGAGATCCAAATCAACCATATCACATATGCCGAATATCGGACACCACCTTATTGTGTTAAAATTTGTTGACTGTGTTTCCGCTGATAAGCATGATTTCTGAATTTGACCAAACTATTCGGGGTTCTGTGTAATTGTTGTGTTATACGTATGAAAAGTTCATCAGATCGGTTCGATATAAACACTTGCAGTGCTTTGTTAACGGTTGCCTGCCTACACCTCCTTTACAAGGACTGAGGAAGTATTTAACACAGACTCTAATTAGCCATAGAAAAGATAAAATATCCTTAGTCTTTTAGTTTAAATAAACCTCTTGATAATGTTTGAGAGTAGTTTTTCTCAAAATTCGCCATTCTAGGATGAAATTGCTCATAAATGCCATCGTAAAAAGGTAATAACCAACACTTGCGAAAGACAGTGGCAATAATTCGCGCACATATACGGTGTACGCCTGTCAAATTAGAGGGTGATGGAAGTCAGCGAGCAAGAAAACTAAATCAGTCGACGGTACCGCATTTGATTGCTTGGGTGAGGAAAAGTTTTGCTTCCTCAGGAAAGGCTTCCGATTTAGTTTTTGACCCATCAGCAAGTAAATACAGCTTTAAATTCTACCCAGAAAGAATACCAGGAAACAATGAGTGTGTGAGGTGTGAAAGGCTAAATCTAAAGTTAACCCGCTAAGCCTGTATTAGATAAATCCCCCATCACTCTTGGCATCACTAAATCCACTCTCCGGAATTTAGTTGGAAAACTGTGATGATATCATAAACACATCACTGGGAGGATGATAAGCAAGCATTCGTAAACTCCGCTTGGCCTCTTGCAAGCATTAGCTGAACTCCAGCACGCTGCATCTGAGAGTTATGTGAGATTACTCACAGTATTCAGTGTGTCTGACGTTAATTCTAGCTCGGTCATTGAAAGCGAGGATATAGCGTGGATGTGAGTCGCCTTTAAGTGATAAATTTACGGTTTTTGCTTTGTCTGCTAAGTTGAACAATTTCTTTCAAACATTTCAGTACCATCTGAAGTGACATCTTCAGCGCGCAATGGAGCGTAGCGGCGCATATGTGGTGGCGCTTTGAGTAGTGGAATGTTTGTTAATATAGGTGCTCTTCATTGCCTAATGCTTCCAGATGCCCATAATGCTGTGATTATGTGCCGTGATCAGCCAGCGCACCACTTGCGCAAATATAAACTCGATGAAGCATGTGCGTTTGAGCCTAAACACTGCCAGAGCAGACGCCCCACCGGTCTCGGTGCATCATTTCTATTCCACTAAAGTATTTCTGAGAGATCGCTTCACTTTTTTGAAAATTCAGGAATTCGTAAACACACTGTTGCTTCGAATGTCATGGCGTAAGCTTGCTAGAACCAGAGAGGGTAACCTAGTTCAGGTAACAGATACCTACAACAAAATTGTAGAATAAACACTTGCACCCAAAATTCGTTTGATTTTTCTTAATTAGTGTCTCTGAATTATGGCTATACAGACAGCATAAGCAGTCAGTACGAGAGGATTAAAAAAGTTTGCCTACGATACGGAAGGCAAAGTGTACTTATACTAAGTTGTTTGACGATTTAATGTTTTTGGCGTCGAAGAGGAATACAGGGCAATAAATTGTAATCACAGCCAACCGATGTTACTAAATGTGCATGAAAGACACAACATCCATTTTTTCCCCACAGTCCTACATTTATGTCACCTCACTCTTGGTGTCTTGGGGATGTCGGTCTTGTAGTTCTATTCCAAAAAGCATATGATCTTAAGAAATAACGACACGCCATTTGCTGCTGTCGGAAACTTTGGGACGGTGACTATTTTACTGTTGAGGATGAGGCAGAACGAAAGTGACCGCTTCCTCTTTCGAGATTTATGATGGTCCTAATACGTTTTTGAAGGTGCAGGAAAAAATCATGCTTTCACCATCCAAGTAAACGGCTTATCGCTCGTCAATAAGATGCTGCGAAGGTTGAACACTTGTGTCGTGGGCGTAGAACAACATTTGCAACCTTCTTCACACCTGTATCACATCAATGTGGTATGATTAGCTTCGCTGAAGCTCAGTGAGGTTCATGCAAGAGACTAATAAACAGCAAATTGACAGAGCTTCTGGGAGACTGCAGTTCCTGGAGACTGTCCCGGACAGTGTAATTTATTATTCGAGGTACTATTTCCATGAACAGGTCCTTCTTCCGTGAGGTAAAGCCAAAATGATCACGCCATGCTTTTTTTTTGGCTGCAGCATCTTCTAATGGGAATAGATGTTAAGTAAGTTAGCTAGAAGCGGGCTAAGTGTTTTCAACAACGTCTCTCTGCTACGAACATTCAAGCGTCCACAGGGATGTTTTTTCCTACTATTCGTGCATGAAACCATGCCCATCCGAGCGTGGGTCTTTGCCCCGTTAAAATAGCCTGTCGTATCATCCCGAAAACTGTTGCAGCTATCAAACAGATGTCGGGTCCGACTAGGGCGCTTAAGGAAGTGATGTTACCAAACCGGACCGTGAAAGTCTCAAACGCCGATGCTCGCATCAGAAGTTTGCTCGAGCATTGTGCCTTTCTGGTTTTATTTTACACTTGCGTGGTAGGTATTTGTGCTAGTAAACACTCCGTTTCAGTCGCGGACAAACACTAGTTTGCATGTCTTATTGGAGTTAATGAAACATTCAAATAAATCACCACCGAATCGATTGTTCGTGCTACCTTCCACCTTCGTACGCTGTGTAAATGCCAATTCATGTTTGACGTGAAACGATATTTAGGATACCGATGTGTTCCTCTGGTATGATTGGTGCAAGCCGTTTGGCGAGCCGGTTAAGACCGATTTCGGGTCCTTCGACTTTTCATATTTCCATCTGAATATCGCGTCTAACTCATTTACAGGTTAGCTCTCATTCCATTAGTTTCAAATAGGTACCTAGGGTGAGGAAGGGCCAATTTGGCCTAAAGCACCAAGCCGATTTATAAAGCCTGTGATTGCTATTTGTCAGTCAGACATCTAAATTTCCCTAGGTTTGTCAGGAAATCATTACATCACTCGCAAGACCTGGAGGTAATGTTCCAACTAAAAGCGATGACTCAAGGCTGACAACTGTAGTACATTATTTGGGAACAGGCGACAAGACACGCCTTGCATATCAGTTATAATATCAGCCATAAGCTGAAAACACATCGAACCTATATGAGTTAAATTTTTATAACCAAAAGACTATGAGGTCTTATCCAACCAGGCCTGAGCCAGTGCAGATGTCGCACTCAACTGATGGCGAAAGCAGTGCTAGGCTTACTTCTCTTTTTGTCGCTGGATTAGGACCAACTTTTTTATTGAAAAGTATTCAGTGGTTCGGAAGGTTTTGTACGGCTGATGGAGTGTTGTGTGCAGGTTTTAAAAGAATTTCCACACATTGCGGATATAGATGGGTGGATTTGTTGTGTTATCCATCATCAGAAATTTGTCTTCCACACAATTAGTGTTTGCTCATGCTGTCCCTGAAAAATCTTCAATTTTACCCATCTACTTCTATCTATGCTCTTCCCTCGTTCGTCCAAACTCTACGGAAAACCATGTGATAATCTAATCTAATCATGAAAAATGAAAGACTGTGTGAGTTTGCTTTCTAAATGTGTTTTATATTTACGTATATTTACGTACATATCGAGGATTTTGTTCAGTCTGTCAGGAACGGAGTGAAATAAGACGCTATAGTTTTTGGGATTATTGCGAAACCCTCACCCAAAATTTTAGGTGCATGTTTCCAGCAAAACCGAACCCGTCAGAGCGAAGGATTTTTTCGAACGTTGGATTCATTATAGAGCTTAACCGCATGGGCCATAAAATGGAAGAATCTTAGACCGCAACATTTCGAATAACGCAAAACAAATCAAAACTGAAAGCTCAATCTACCCAGCAAATCATGACACCGGAAATCCAATGGACGGTGCTCAAAGCCTGAAGCTTTTGGGGCATGCACACATAAGAACGGTTATGCAGAGCAGGGGGATTTAACGACAAACGCTAACTTCTGACTAGGCTAGCCAACAGTTGCCAAGGTTATCTCCCTTGAGTTCATTTATCAGCAGCAGGTGACAGGCTGGGACAAATAATGCGATAATAAGCCACACTGCTAGCATCTCATTCAGATATTTCCAGTAACCGGTTTTGCTCCTACCCCGTTACTGGCAGAATATGCAGATTAAGGAAAAACACACCAACGCCTGGAGCATTGTTTGCCGTCCAATTTCCCAGTCTTGCCTTATCGCATTCTTCCAGGCAATCAACAATCAAGTGTGCCAGTGATTTGAGAGAAAAAAGCGGATGAAGAGCAATTTGAAAAACCAGTGAAACTGTTGGTTGTTATTGAACCTTGGAAAATGTCAACGAGTTTAGCAAGAATAATTGTCCGCTTTCTTATAAACAGTGTTTTTCCTTTCTCGTTCATTACTTGCAATAGCAGCATGTAAACCCTGAGACGCATAATCAAAACACACTCTTGGTTGAATCAGACACAAAACCATAGTTTGGCGGGCACGTTTATTCTGTTTATTGCTAAGTTTTGTTTCCCAAAATTGTATCAGTATACTAGGTTGACGTCATAAGCGGTTTGAGAATCGATTGTGATGTCGCGAGATATTATACTTTCAATAGAGATTCAGTCCTGTCGGTGAAGCCGATCTATACTGAAAAGCCAGGTACTACAAGATGAGTAAACTTTCCTTGTGAGAAGTCGTTACTCGAGAAACCAGTCAATACATGACCACGTGATACGGTTTCCATGACTAAAGTGTTAAAGGAGCTGCTATGTCCTAAGTGAGAGCTAATCACACTGCTGACCAACTGTCCGTGAACAAACGCTCAAGTGTTCAAGCACTGGCCAGTAAGTCGAGGGTTCGAAACTCTTCGAGGTGCTTTCTCTGTCTGAGATACGCAGTGCTGATGATTCCGAGCAGAGGTGAACCAGCTGTGCAGTGCTTTTCAGCTAAACTGACCGAACGAAATCTCTATTAGAAAAAATCAAGAAGCTCAAAGTTAAGTATCTGTATGGGTTTTCATCTGGTAGGTCTGCAAAAAATCATGTGGGCAATTTACAGCAAGTGATATTTGCTTTTGTTTTTGACAAACTCCTAAAAATTTCAGATCATTGACTATCTATATGTAGCCCACGTTTCTATGTTCACTGACTTTTCACGGGCGAAGAGTCATTTTACTCGAGTTTATAGACAAGTTGATAACCGGATAACTTGCAGAAATCCCGGTGAGTGTTTGCACGAAAACGGATTCTTCTTTTGGATGTTGTTGTTTGTTTTCTCTAGTTGTCTTATATTAGGATTGCCTACGTTGGTTCACTTCGAGAACGGTTATCAAAGTAGCAGTATACGTAAAGTAATAAACCCTGTTGCAGTTAGGATAGCTTTATTGCCCTTCGTTTGGGCCTACATGAGAACTGTTCCTTCTTTTCAGTGAGGGTTGACTCTGATGCTAGGGCTGCTTGACGGCAATATGGCAATTATTTTAAATTTTTAATCAGCGGTGACACTGATGCTTACGGTGTAGCATCGTAACCGTTGTTCTGTTTCAAAGATATAGGGTACTGCGATTTCCGTGATGCTCAAGTTTATCTCTGAATGGATCAATCTCAGGAAAGACCAACCGTCATTGTTTGGCTTACAGAGCTTCTTTTGCTAGTAAACGTTTTCTAAAGCGAGACGAACGCAGAGCAGACCGGTTTTGCAACGGATTATTGTTAGAATGGTGTACTATTGTGCATTTTACAGAAAGCGACCTTTAGAAGAAGGCACTTCTGTCCGAAGTGACTTAACTTGTGTTGAGTTGACTACACCTGATCCACTGTGTCCGATAAGGATCAACTTTAACATTTTTATCGTATTATCGCAGTGGATTATCCAAAAACATTTTCTGGTTTGCATTCAGGCCCTTAATTCATGGCATGTGGAGCTAGTGTTCTATACCTGAAAGTACATTGATCACTTATTTTATATCATACCAGTCCTTAAAAGATTTTTGACGTGCACACTGACATTGAAGAATGTCCAAATTTTAAAATAATATATTGTGCTTTTGATATTATAAATGCAAACATTACTGCAAAGTTGAGGCACGCTGTTCTATAGTGCGTACAATACTCTTAGTATAAATACGTACCCTTTTTAGTACGTGGTATAATCCAATGCATTCGGTAATTAAAATACTGTTTCGGAATGCAGTACATCAATTCCCTTGAGGCTTAAATTTCTTCCGAGGTAATCGCAAACTATAGGTGCATTCTGAGGGTTGAAATTGTGTATTCTCTAGGGAAGTAGTCTCTTTTCAGCGGGTAATAATGCGTCTGAATGTGCCTGAATCAATATGTTAGGTAGAATAATTTTTGGCAACGTTGGTTTTTGTTTTATTTTTCATTGAATGAAATTTTGTATCTTGGACCGCGCACGAGTGGGTGATTAGCTGAAAACCTTGAGAAACAATAGACTGCATTCCTCAGTTCTATCTTGTTTTCATATCTAGTTAGATAAGCCAAGTAAAAATTCACGCACTTCTAATGCAGCAAAGCCTAAAACACGGATGTTTCGCCTTGAGCTTTGCTACAGTTTAGTTCTTATCCGGGCACAATTAGAGTAGCCTTTTTTGGAGGCTGAAGGCAAAACTCACTGCACTGGTAGGAAAGTTTTCTATTTTGCAGGTTGATTTCTATTGGGGATGTTTATTTAATTAAAACAATTGTCGTTAAATTATTCCAGTTATCTGTCAATATATGCAAAGTAGAAACCTTCCCTTTCAAAATTAGAGAACGTCTATTTTTCGGAAGTGACACTGGTCCGTGCAGCGGTAGATATATCCAGATCTTATTCTTTTAAAATACATTTCCAAAAGTGCCCTTTCCTCCATTGTAGATACTATTGGGATATATTTTATCACAGGGTGACATCGACGTAAATGAAGTTACATAGCAATGTCAACGTATATTAAGCGTAACCTTAGAACGGATCGAATAAAAAAGGAGCGGGTGACAAAATATCCTGGAGAGATTCGCTTCGAATTCGAAAGATGAAACGCGAAAAATGACACGAATTTTTAAAGGACCACCAGAAAGACAAATTTTTCAGTACCTATGCGAAAGAGTGTAGAATCCCAGCAAATGCCAACCGCAGTTGGTAATAAAAAGATTCACAATATAGTTGAATGAGTAGACAACGCTTGCACGAAAAGCAAATTCGGCATTCAAAAGCAAAGTCTAAAACGATCTTTTGATCAACTGCGCAAAATACTCCATGAAGAATTAGGTAGGTGGGAGTAGTGAGGTTTACCGTAGAAACGATCATTCACCTCAGACCTGTTTGCTCGTGAGTATTCCTGAATGGTTACAAAGGGACAATAGCAATAATAAGTGAATAACATTTTGGAGAAGTTTGGGACTTGAAATTTGCACATAAAGTAAGGATTGTCCTCAGACACATTAACTTTGCTCAATTGGAAACGTGGGCGTTCGTTCAGATAGGTAACCCATTTGCTTTTGGCGAGACCTATTTGGGTATCGCCAACGCATTTGTCCTGCCTGTCAGATGACATGGCTTCAAAAGTGAGAATAAAAATCGGTATATTCACTAGCGGGAGGATACAGCTAAAATAAAATAGTTTTCCAACGACAATGACAATATGGATTTCGTCCGGTAGGAGGAGACAGTCTAAATTAAGATTATATGGCTACAAAGAGAACTACATAAAATTACGGGAATATTCTTAGTTGCTAGATTCTTATTTTATTTCAATCCGGTTTTCTTAATCGTTTCATGTTTTATTCAGTTGCTTAAAGCTCATTCATACAGACTTGCTACCAGGATATTTGGTAATTTCCTGTGACTAAACGATATATTCTACAATACTGAGCATAAGAATAATATTTCTGATAAACACGGAGTTTGGGCACACTGTCACAAAAAGGTCACATTCAATTTTCTTAAATACTTTGTCGTCAGATTCAGAATATTTTCTCCGTGCCATGCACTTACGCCTCGAACAGGATCGTCAGATTCAACGCGTTTTCAGAGACAATTAAATGCACGTACTGCTTGATCTAAGGGTGATATAGTAGCTTATTACCAATGTAAAGGTGACGAATATTATTTATGTGACGTAACTTATATTGATTATAATCTGCTGAAAATGCTCTTGCTTTTCAACAGCTTTTGTGTGTTACCATGGTTTATTCTAAACTGTTAGCATCTCCAAGAAGGACCCGGAAATTTTCTGGGTGTGTCCTTAGAAATGACCGTACCATTGTTGCAATTGGAGGCTAATTAGATCTTTTCACGCGAGTAAAACCCCCGGTCATGGTTATGAGGTCCGTGGTATTGAAGAAGAGCAAATATTTTGAAACATTTTACAAAGGCTTGCAATTATTTTAGCGTTTTTGGTCCGACCAACGGGATTTCCATCAAACCCTGAAAAGTACTATTTTCTTCAGTCTCATGTTTTGGACAATTTATAATGCGCAAAAATAGGCTTCACCTGGCATGATCAAAGACCAGTGGGTTTTTCATGCTATTTGACAAAAGACCTGACTTCACTTCGGGACCTCAGCGTCCACCTGGTTTGATAACGAGACTCACTATACTTTGGCATTTGTGGTATATAATGTTATTGGTAGGAAATATAATGAAAGAGTATTACTAAATGTGGTCCAGCCAAAACGAAACAAAAGTGTTGACTGCCATAAGAAACAAATGGTCAAAGGGGGCAGGCGTAAGATTATGTTCCCAAGGTATGAAAAAGGCAATTTTGTTCTAATAATTGAAACAGGAGGTGAATGGACCCTTACTAGGTGTAAAATCGACTGATTATATAACAGTGTAGAAGGGTGGCCGTTGTCATCAGACTTCATTTTTGTAGGAATTGTCTCGCCAATCATAAACACAAACTGGTCTATAAGTCAACCCTTTTACTGTTATGCACTAAACGTTTTATTCCTTCGGATAACTGGTCTGTGTCCCCTCCTGTCAAAATAGGGAGTTGAAAACACTCGGCAGGTGGAAGGTGACCAGGCAAGCCTAGCTCCTTTTGGTGGTATACAACGTATCGCTCTTGGTACACCATACCTTGTTGAACCGCTTATACTCACTTTTTTGTGCTGTCAGCCCAACTCCTCAATTCTTTGAACATAAAATAATTCATGGTTACCCCCAGAATATCTGTGCAAAAGGAATAGCGTCACCAATAACAAATTAATTTTAAACAAAATAAATCATGTAAAGAGTGTCTTTTTGATGCCCCTCTGGACACTATATATATATATATATATATATATAGCATAACAAACCAGTGAGTCAGAATAAAAATTCTGTGTTCAACGTTCAACGTATCGCTGGTTAGCACAGTGTATCGGAATAGCTGGCCACATTAATACTGGTGCCTGTAGGAAACGCTTCTGAGTTCAACTTCGGACTTGTGATCTATGTTGATCACCGCTTTGATGTTGTCAGAATATTCATTTTATTGGACCTGTCAAACTGGCCGGTACTTTGTAGATGTATCTGGATGTTGCTGCAGCATTCTCCGGGTGCCACACAGATGTACCACTTGAAATACAGACTGCTGGGATTACATAACTCAGCTAAATGGCGCACTGCTTACTCAATTTAGCAAAGTTACGTACCTCAGTCGGCACATCAGGATGATAATGAGACAAAAGTTAGTCGTTTCGACTTTCCATTCATGGATCTTGTAGGCATAGGTTTTATCCACTATAATTCATTAAAATTTCTTTGTAGCACTTACTATTTCAAAGTATTTAAATTGGCGGATGTTACAGGTTTACCAAAGCCTGACGCACCCTACAAGCGTGATGTGTTAATGTTAACGAAACAGCTCAAAACAGTGTGTCCGTAACCTTCTTTTCCAAGCTCTCATTGCTTTGTGAAGATCAGTGCCCTTTAATCAGGTATATTGACCTATAAACGCTGTGGATACACAACTAATGTTTCACTTAGAGTGACTGAGAATGGCATTTCCTCTACCTCATTAGTACTGAACACACCTTAACAAATCTCTTAGCAAACTGCTCATTCGTTGACTAATAATTACTACATCCATTATGCGTTGAATGTTCTTTGCCTTCACGTTACACGTATAATAGTTTTCTATCATCATTCCTCTCTTTGGCGGTTGTAAAAATGATGCGTTTCCTGTCAAAGGTTTTTCTTTTCCGGACAAGTGACAACCATCCTTTTGTGAACCGCCAACTACAGCTATTCATACTAATATGTGGTCATTATTGGACTGTTGATGTCGAAAACCTCAAGCCTATAATCCGTTATCTTTTAGAGTAATCTAAGATGAATAGACAGCATTTTTCACCTACGCAAAACTGCGTCTTTTTATGCTTCCGAAATAATCTGTAGGACCATCAGTTAAACTCAAGTTCTACTATGCTGTGAAGTCTAAAATGTTCGTTAGGAACATCCATCTAGTTGTGGAATAATATGGGCTTTTGATCAGAGATGTGGAGGTTCACAATTAGAACGCAGATGAGTTAAAGCAACTCTAAAGCCACTTTTGGAATGATAAAATCAGTGAGAAATTTTTTTCGTAATATGCTAATACTGATTCTGCCGGTAGATGAATTTAGAGAATCAAATTCGATGTGGCTTCTGATAGCATTAAACAGGAGCTTGTGGAGCCAACTGTCTACAGTATTGACACACAAGCCGATCTGACTATTCACAAGTCAACAGATAGTTTCACGTGAGGATAAATGCTTGCGTTGACCTACACAATTATGCAGGCCACACCTACCGATTTATATACAAGCAGTATTCAGCCGAAAAAATCTAAATTCTTAATAGGATCAAAGTGCATTATTTATTTTTCGTGGATTTTTCTGTGTACTGTAAACAAGGCAAAAGATATAGTCGAAACAGTGGAGGTTTATTTTAGCCGTAAAATCACTATTTGGGAGGACACTACACGGTAGAATGTTTCAAGAGTTTGTGGAGTATGAAGTTAGTACCAAAGCTGTACAGAAACATTACGTTAGAAATGTGGGAGTAAAGTTTAGTTTTCCAGCTCAACTAAACGCAGAAACAATGCTAAACAAAACACCAAAGCACCTTGGGTTTAACAGGGCCAAAAATGGTTGCAGAATCTGACATATTAGAATTAATCTTTGATTTTCGGATGATTTTTTTATTTGGAACCAATGATTTGGCACGTGTATCCAATTGTGAATTTTACTGTTTATAATTCTATGACTGTTCTTTTGTGTTTCTAACTATTGGCATACCGGTTATAGCTACCTATTGCCTGATCACAGAAGAAAACAGTGGTTTCAATTTCGAATACAACTGCAGTCGACTGGTCAGGGAACGAATGTCTTATACTTGTTAAAACACCAAAGAAATTAATGAAAACAATGAAATCTGTTGTAAATGGTGGCACACCAGACTGAATTTTGCTTAGAGAACTGAAGTGATAGTGATCAAACTTGCCCTCTGATACAAAGTGTAAAAACGGCTGGCAAATACCACGACCGATTCTGCATGAAGACATCGGTCTAATGAGATGAAAATATTAAATTCTAGTACGAAAGCCGCAATCAAACGCTCGGGCGACTTCTGAAGTAGAGCCTGCTGCATAAGAAAACGGGGAAGCTCCAATTGTATTCAGAACATACGGCAGTTATATTTATTGTCATCCTGTTGCTTCACTTCAGTTTTGCATCTTAAAGGTTGTCCAGTTGCAAGTAGCAGTTTAGTAAGTGTGAAAATCCACTTACCCAATGTTGAACAAACACCTTAAAGCAGCTTAGACATTGTTTTAGAAAAATTTATTCTCTTAAAATTTGTGTCAACTGTCGCCCTCATAAATAATGCTCAACAACACGGGGCAGATGGTCACATCTGCGAACTTTTAGAAAGATTTAAGTGATAACAAAAAGCCTACCCGAGAGTGCCAAACTTTTGGCGACATTCCCTGTGTTATAGCTCTTACTACAAGTTGAACTTGGATG
This sequence comes from Opisthorchis felineus, assembly GCA_004794785.1. NCBI lineage: Eukaryota > Metazoa > Platyhelminthes > Trematoda > Opisthorchiida > Opisthorchiidae > Opisthorchis > Opisthorchis felineus. The sequence continues at coordinate 672,750 of SJOL01002116.1, read as the reverse complement.
TTGTTCAAATGCAACTGGTGGTTTCGCCAAACCCCGGCATACCACAGAGTGTAGTACAGCATAAACTAAGTTTTGCAATGCGCTAAATTTAACCGTACTTTCAGTAACCACAAGGCGTCAATTCATCTTCAATAAGGCATTCTGAAATGCATTTTTTGCATCCCAAATACTCGCTACAGATTACAAATTCAATCAATTTTTCAATGAAGAAGTTAAAACCTTGGTTGTACGCAACGTGGCAGCCCACATTTTTGTCCTAAGAGTAACCCGGAAAAAGAATCGAGGCGCCATGTCAGCACCTGTTGCCCACAATTAGTGTTATCGTCTAGATATTTGAGTTAGTTCTGAGTTGTGCTACATCTTATCAATCGACGGAACGCCAAACCACATCGTTGCCAGCAAGAAAGCCGTCTTATATCTCACATTTTCTCTTTTCGGAACGTAAGAAACCAGTATGCATTTGTTCCCCTTGCAAGGCGGAAAACTAATGAGTGTTAGTTGCCCGGGTGGCCTGCAGAGCAAACAAACGGGGATGAAGCGGAACGTCCTGGCAGATGAGCGAAACAGGCCGACTGAAAAGCTCTCCCACCGAGTATAAAGTAATTTTTGTAGCGCCGCAATGGATGGCACAACTGCTTCAATTTGAGTACAGTTGCAAATTCTCTTGATGACCAGAGGCCACAGTGGGATAGCTCTACGTTGTCGCACTTTAGCTGAGGTGCTTAACTAACACAGCTTCTATTGGGGTTCTGCACACACTCGGAAGAGAAATAGTATTTATTTTAACAGTCGCGCGCCGTTCCCGTTAGATCCGTGTGAAAATCACAAGGTTAAAATATCCTGTTAAAAACCTAAAATAGCGTGATTCGTTTTCAGGTTTTTACCAGTGAGTTGGAAGCCCTAAATTATGCCGGAGGCTTAAAAAGGCCGTTATGTTAGAAAACTGTCCTTGGCTTAACACGGAATTCTCCGAGAGCACAGGTGCTCAAGTACAATGAAGTTTCTTCCAGTCTATTGTTCTTTCGGCCTTATTTTCGAAAAAGCTTACCACAATTGATGAGCGCGTCTGGGTTCATGGCACAATTGTCCGAGGCGTAATCGTTGTTAGTTCACTTGGATTGGATTCGACAAAACTAACATTATTACAATAGATTTCCTAAACTATTTCGGAAATTCGGCACACCTGTCACATTCATTCTATCATCGTCGGCGGCATACAGGCTTCACGATCGGCGCCTGTAGTAAACAGAAGCTCTCAGGTTTGGTGGTATTGCCTGTGGTTTGATGGGGATTCGCTCGTCGGTCCTGCGTATTCCACTAAGCGGGCCAGTATGTAGATATGTTGATGGAGAGTGTCCGCAGAACTGGGAGTGTTGCACTGTTACAGATAGATAACTCGACATGCACCTGGGGATAATGTTTGTGTGCAACTGCACACGGGTCTGATGACAGCTATCCGATAGTCTAAGCGTCACAGTTAGTATCAAGATTCTGGCGCCTGCATCTCTTTTCGTTACGGTGTAACTGGCGAAAGATGCATACCACCTATCAGCTTGTCCTGACGAAAGACACTACAGCGGCTGTCAAATCGTACGCTGCACGCAAGGGTACACGTCACGTTGCCGCAAATCTGAGTAAATTTATCTCAGGTTAACCATATGCGTCTTGCATAAGCATTTAAAGCTTTAATGTAGCGTAAAAAGGGATAGTTATAACTGGTCAGCTGTAACGCTCTTTCCATGCATGGCTGCCTTGCCCCTCAAAGGAAGCAAGACGGCTGAGTTACTACCAGGTTGCTCAATACTAGACACTAGCAGTCCAGATGCCGAGAATGGATTCAAACCACGGACCTTTGGGTCATTAAGCTTGCACCTTAGCGACTGAGCTGCCGCTGGCTCCCGTACGACGGTCAAATTACAATGACAGATGGAACATTTACATGGGTTACTGGTGTTTTTAATTTACTTGTAAGCCACTTCAGAAAGGTTAGTTGGTTTGTGAGTTGTGAAACGCGGCGAATCTAATAGTTGATTAGTCTTTGTTTATTCAACCAAGCGGATTTAAAAAGAGTAAGATTTATTGATAAGTTAAATAAAAATGAGGAATTTTTGACTGTAAATAAATGTTTGCGATCAGTGATACGCCGCCTTTTGACAAACTCGAGCGGTTGATTGGCAACTACGAATCAATTGCCAACCATAAGTTTAATCCTGAATAGCTACACAACGAGCCAGATTCCATGGTTTTAAATTTAAAACGTAGATAAATTAATTGCTAACTTAACTGTAGTCTTGTTCTACTCGAAACCTGGTGCCACATTTGTCCAATACACTTGAATGCGTGGAACTCTAGCCTTCATATAAAAACACATATCGTTAAATAGCGATTTAATGAAGATTTATAACATTCCTGTTTTCACCAATTACCAAGCCAGGGAAAAATCAATAAAAGCTATATATAGCGATTGCGACCTCTCTAACTGTCTTACTTTTTCCCTGAAATCTTTACCCAATTTGATTTTATATACTTTCGCGTAGTGCCATTAACCATGGTCAAAAATGCTAGCGAATTTTGCTGTGGAAACTTTTTTCATTATGTATTGGTCAACGAAAAGTCAACCCACGACCTATCCGGAAACCAACCCAGAAATTGGGAGTAGTTCATGGTAGATTATTCTGTGATGGCTGACGTTTCTGCGTTTAGCTAATCCTTTGAGGTTTTTAATAAAATTACACCCAAGTTTCCGACAAAGCCCCGCTGCAGTTACTGCCTTCAAGTAGGAACCGACTTTGTTGTAATAATTGTAGGTGTAGCTGGATGTAGGATAGCAATGAAACAGTATTGGTTGCACTTTCGACCAATTAGGTTCCAGCCCGCATAAACCAATCACAGTGAAAAGTCTCTAACTTTCGTTCGTGAATCCTTCCACAAGTATTCGGTTTTACTGAAGCAGGTAGGCGCTGGAGCCGCAATTCGTACGACCGGTCCTCAATAAGGAGCACAACGCGAAATGACTTGAGTTGAACAAACTCTTCGTTAATAAATTTCCAACCAGCCAGAAATAAAATCTTAAAATGATGGAAAATGATATCAGTGATGCCATGACCTACAGGTGAGTTATGTTGTTTGTCTCTTTTTAAATGACTGACAGAGCTTACTGGGAGTATTTTGCTACGATTCCTGTGATTCTCCCCACAACTAGTTGAGCTTGAAATATTAAAATTTTATATAAAACCTATATACCTCTTTCTTTTCGCCAGAATATTGCGTCAGGGCGGTTGTGCGGTACTAAACCGTAAATCTCATTATGAAAGTGTTTGCCTGTCGGTAGCTTAAAAACGATGAATGGCGAGTGAATCATTTAGCGTTAATGTGAGCTAAGTAAGTATCTTATTTGAATTCACCGGCCATTGTGCAAAAACGGATTAATTTGTTAACACTAGAATACCGGGGTAATATTGCGGAACATTGTGTTTGGCCAAACGCCAAACCTTATTTGCGACAAATTCCTGTAGCCTGCGAGATTTCTCAACAGTATATGCGCATTCGTCAAAACTGTACTGCATATATTGGCTTGTTCACAGTAGCACGACCTTTCAGGATCGGGAAATGACCATCTATATTGTTATATATTAGTGACTACAAGAAGGTCATTAGCAGTGTGGTAATAAAACAGGCTTGTGTATTATGAGACACTTTGTCATGCAGTATGCAGTGTGAAGAGTTATTGGGAATATACAACATGCAGTTTGATCTTTGCAGGTTAAGTAGTAGTTTGTTATCATGTATGCCTTTTGTCATATCCTGGAGGTTTTAAACAGCTTTTATTTGGAAGCAGATATTATGCCAAACACGAAACTCTGTAAGGCTGGCATATTTCTCACGGTTGAAGGAAACTGTGAGCGGGGTAACAAAGCGAATTAATGCCCTAAGGACTGTCACGTAAGTCGAACTCAGGTGTCAGTTGGGCAGGAAACGGTTAACACTTTTCCTGGGTCCAAATGTGCAATAAAGCATATCCAGATAAATAATCCGGAACACAGTGACAAGCTATGCTTGCAATGTAGATATCATGCAACTGTGGGATCATCGTGTGTAAAATCCGAGTACAAATTCTACTCTGGACAACACTGGCAGTTGCTTATAAGTCTTTATTGAATAAAAGGTTTTAGCTGGTCACCAAACAATATAGGACCATTACCCTTCAGTTTGTTTAAATGATTCTACTGGAAAACCGCTTTGCTCAAATGTATCGCACGGCCAGATCACATTCCATTCAGTGAAAATCAGCAGTGTACTAAAATATGACCGACAAACTGGTTAATAAATGTGGAACGTTGACCGTAAAAACGTAAAACGCATATTTCTTCTAGGTAGCTGCACAAACTATTGGTACACGTGTCTTCTGGGCTAAACTGATATTCTAAAGTGCACCAACTTTTTATGGAAATGTGTGTTAGGTGCAACCCGTCGTAGCAGGTCATAGTTACGCAGAAAAAAGCATCCTTACGTGACGACACAGTCAAAAGTTTTTTTCTAGTTTTCATGGAAGGAAGGTGAACATTTCAAGCGTTGTTCATATGTGTGCAATGCGTGCTTGCAAATTATCCCTTTTTTCTTATTTGCCAGGATAGCAAGCTGTGCGCGGAATTCATTAAAACAGATGAAAATTAGATATTTCGGGTAGATTTGACGTTGCCAAAAATGTTAGCTTTTTAATGTATTTTAGAATAATGAGAATTTTTATAAACATCTTGCCTTCACGCAATCTTTGTTAACTGGTGGCTATAAGGCTCGTGTTTAGCATACATCTGACCAAACACCTACCATTATTGTCTGCCTCTTAAAGAAGATTGGCCAGCTGTAATCAGTAAAATGACTGATTATCGAGCGTCAACAACACTGATTCCACACGTGTTTGAGGTGAACAGTTCTCTCATGTCTAGAATGGCAATGAATTAGGTTCGACTCTCTTGTACTGGCTGATTATGTTCAGGTGAAGCCAAGGAAAAAAGTTTTATTCTAAGTTAAGTCATCTACCTACGTATTGCATGTTGTAATAACTTCGTACAGTGAGAAACTGCTTCCGTCATCAACTTCATAATTGGTTTTAGGAAACAATTCTTCCGGCTGATGTGATCCGCTACCCTCGTGGACTTGATTGCTTACATTATTTCGGTGCCATTGAGAGTAAGAAACTATTTCGCACTTTTGAAGTGCGGAGTATAATACACTTGTAAAATGGCTGGGAATAGACGTTGTCTATTCAGTAGGACACCAACTTGGAATTCATCTTCCTACGCATTTTTTGTCTGCTCTCTGTTTCATGACCCCATATTGTGTGTTTATCTGCACAGATCCTTGCAGCCCAACACGACATTGACATTGTACATAACTGTGTTCGCTGTTTAAATCTAGGTTACTGACAGACTCTCCCAAATAATCTCAAATGTTTGAAAAGCTGACTCACGAAGGTTGTGGTAAATGGTCCATTTCATAAATCCACGTGTAGCCTACCTTTATGGCACTTCGTTTTTCCAGGGACAATACGAACGTTCACAACGCTGATTTTTTCTTGTGCTGAACTTCAGTGTCTCGGTCGGAAAGGTGCAGCGGTGGGCAACATGCAGAATACCGTTTTACAGTTTACCATTTTCAAGGTTAAATCAGGTTTATTGGAGAGGGTTGTTTGATGGTGAACAAGCAAATTCTTTAAACAACTCAGGAGGAATTCGCTCTTACGCAAGAAATAAGTGTCGGAAGAATATCTCTTCGATCTTAAGCTGAAACAGTAGTGGAATTGAGGAAGCTACATCCCTCGATATATAGTTATGAAGATGCCACACAAACAGATGCATTGCACAGTAATTTCAATTCACATTAGAGGTTGCTCAACTTAATGAAAGACAGCGCAATTATCGAGATAGTCAAATTATCATAACTTTGGATTTTAACGTGAAACAATTCATATAACAGCCAGTTAGAAGCACTGCAGGCATATGCGAAATACGGCAAAGACCTGTAAGCATTGGTGCAGCCGATTTCCACATTTCAGCACATTGTATCTGGTACGATGCCGGAGACTTAGAAAAAAGCGACCACCTCTATAAATTGATAAATAATGTCCTCTTATACCGTTCTTCTGCCTGTGCCCAAGTACCCTCTTAACCGGAGGAAACTTCGAGCTCATTCAAAAAGTGTTATTGAAATTTCAGTTGAGCACTTCCTTGATCTGATGCATTTTATCCGTGGATGAATTCAAATCTTCCTCCACTACACTGGATATGTAGTTCCACCCAAAAACCTACAACAGTTGATACCCATGATTCGTGAACCACGGTCACAAGCCTCTAGGAAATAACTACAACACTACGCAGATTGATCTGATTCACTTACAAGTAAAAACTATTCATTAAAACCCCCCAAATCTCCAAACACTACCAATCAATTATTAGCAACTATCCATCTAGTGATATTAGGCTAATTAAAATTTCATCCACAGTGCGTGAAAAATCTTGGTCCAGAGCAAGATACAGGGTGCCTTGACCCTGAAAAAATGCCGAAAGTACAAACATACTAACCGAACGGCGAAACCATTGTTGACTGGTTCTGTCGCGAGTGCGCAAAACCCAGATGTAATTAGAGTTGTGGTTAATTTCACCTTACTATAAAACGTCGCTTGACGGCTTTCTTGTCCTGAATATTGGATTTACCTGGTTGAGGAAACAGACAACCTGAATTCTAACGTACCTCCACTTCATGCACTCTTCCAAGTTGCCAGCTTATCACAATACTGACATGAATAAATGCCGCATGTTGCAAAATAGAGGTCAGCGAGTAGTTAAATACTGAGAGTCAACTCTGTAACCGAATCAACAAATCACCGAGTCTATCTCATATTTTGGCGCAGTATTTATAGCACAAGATTGACTGATCTCTTCTGGGCAAAAACGTCCAGCAGACGCTTATGCAGATTAGGTTGACGCAACACACTTCTCACTAGGTCGCTGAAAGATCAATAGCCGACGACCGGTTTTGACCTTCTTGGGGTTCACCAGAAAGGTGCATTCCCCAGTTACCCGATGAGTTCCAAGGTGGAAGGAACTGATCGTGTGCTGTCGAACAGTTTTCAGCAACCTTCTGGGTAGTGTACTATGCCAGTACAATGTATTGTGATGTCTCAAAAATCGTAGCAACTAGAAAATGAGGCGGCCTGGTGCAGCACACGAGAGACTCAGTTGGGATTAAGGTGAGTCTCCAATGAAACCCAATCAATATGCGAATGTGTGTCTGTCAGAAAATGTTGAAGTTGCTTAGACAGATATTGAGAGGGCTTTGTGATTTCAGATTGCGAGCAGCATTAAGAAAATTTGGGCTCATACAGCTTGATTGACCTGTAAATCGGACACTGTAATTTGTAGCCTCGAGTATGTGTAGTTTGTTTTAATTCGTTGACCCACACTAAGTTCTTTTCTGCCAATAGGCAAGGGCGGCATAGGTGTAAATTTTATAGTGTGACAAAGATATAGTAATCCAGTGCTCTGAAAATTGTTTGTTCTGGTTGTAAGCAGACAGCTTAACTGCTCTTCAAGGCAGTCTCTCCATGACAGCGCCAGTCAGGTGAACATTCCTGAAAGGAAAGGTTTAGAGCAATTTTTTGAAGACAAGTAGTCACCAACTCATTGCACTTTGATGGCCACGAAACTTGATGCCATACTTGAGTAAAATTTTGACATTAATGTGCTGTTTATCATATGAATGGGAATTAGAACAAATCATTACGGCTATATAAACTACCCTTTTGGGCGAATATAGATCATGCTGTGATAAGTAGCTAAAATTAGACATAATACCCATTTCTTATGGATTTATCAGTTGCTCTTTTTGGCCGGAACATCTGGTTACCAAAATATCTGACAATGGAAAGCTTTAGTCATGATTTTTCTGATACAGCACTGAATTTGGACCCACCGAAAATAAGCAAAAAGCTTTCGCGATTGGTAACTGGAAAATCGTAATCAAAATATATTTTCAAAGATGGAGTTCAGCAACTGATGTAATACATCGCCAGGGTCTGAAGTGTTACTTTCAGATACATTACCATCTTATTTAGAAGCATAATCCCGAAAAGAATTTTACGGTTTTCGTGTGCAAATGAACAGGATATCTAATCTGCACCACAGGTTTATTATCACTTCATAATCACTTCTTATAATTATGTACCGACGAGTAAGTAATTTCAGTAGAATGGCCTCGGTCATGCTGCTCATCATTGTCAGGCCCACAACACTGTCATGTCGAATCTTTGGTTGAAAGGTATGGACGTGAGAAAACAGGAAATGGAACCTCATACTTCATCGAGCCAAATGAAGTGCTTGTAGTGAACGGAGTTGTTCATGGCTTGAATGGAAAAACCTTCATTCGAGATGTCTGCGTAAAAGTCTGTTACATTTGATCTAATCGATCCTTTGTGATGTATTCAAGATAAGTCAATCGTCTATTTTGAATGGGCATTTATCCGTCAGTGTACTCTTCCTCCAAACCATGTGCATTCGGTCTCAATACCCACGGATGTGCGGGACTAGTGAAACAGCTTTAGTGAGACAGGATTTGGATCAACGAAATCATCAGTTCTGAAAGATCGAACAGAAAGAACACCTGTTGTCACTCAGAATTTGAAAATATATTCATAATTTAATTTGAAAAATTAACTTGTCAAAGCCGTGTGGCTTTGCATATCGGGCACTTTCTCGTACATAACAGTAGTAAAGTGACGGATAAGCATACTGTTTGTAGTAAAACTGAACTGTTTGTAGTAAGAAGGATGTGAGATAAAGCGACTTCCCTACGGATCGCTACCTAAGCAGGCCAAACTCTCTAAAACGATTCAGTATTCATAAAAATGACTAAGTGCTAACCGCTGTAACCATTTTACGTCTGATTCAACTGGTTTATTTGAGTGCATTCACAAATTGTGCCTACACTTTCTGAATTGTTTAATTTAGTCAAAATGCTTAATCAAAACACAGTCAACCGATTTACGATTTACGGTAGCCCTTTCTGAAGAGGCAGCCACTTGCGGATCCTTTCATTGATAGTTTACGTTCACTTTCCGATTTTTCGGTGTCTTTACGACAACATAGTACGTATGTTAATTCTTGGATAAGTTTCGTTGAAATTTGTGTCCTGCTGATCAACAAAAATTTCGCTCTCGTACAATGTATATAGCAAACTTTTATGCACTCAGGCGCTCGAGGTGACTTGACCGTAAAAATGCCACAACTCCAGATTCTCAAGAATAGATGGAAAGTTGTACTTTTATTCTTGCAAGCTACGATACCACCTGGTTTGTGGTCACTAGAGGCGGCAATCTCCAAGACGGTTTCCTTCAGACAACTTAAATTGTATAAGGATAGGAAACTTAAGTAGTAGAAGACCGCATCCGGTTAACACTGCCACATCACAATGGACTATCCCTCAAGAGCCTGGAGCGCATACCAGTCACGTGCGTTCACTGATCCTTATCACTTAAAAGTATTTGATTTCTATTACTAATCAGCCGAAACGATCAAGGGCAGGCGACCTAAAGTTTCCTGCGAGGACCTGCAGGTTACCTTGGTTTCACTGATCACTAACCTAACATAACGTGTCTGTCATCCGTTCCGCTCTACTGCAGGACACCTGAAACAAATAACGTGCACTTGGGTTGAATAATGATGAAGTACAAGTTATGCACTTTACAAATCCTCTCATTTATTATAATGTGAGCACAAAATGAACACAATCGTTGATATAAAACCCTTTCATAATAATGACACGGAAAGTAAAGTAAGCATCTTTCCAATCGGAAAAATAGAGGTTATGCTTGATAAAATTATTACTCATCTTTTTCTAAGCACCACATTATTACATGTATTTTGACGGGTCAGAAAAAGGTTCCACCAAGAAATGCGTGCAATAGAAAAAAGCAAAATGGTTTTGAAAATCATTTGTTCCTTTGCTTCCAAGCTATTCAACTTAAGTATGCATATTACGTTTGTCAATTAGTACCAATTTCTTTTATTATAGTTTGTGGATATAGGGTAAACAGCATTTATGTGCTGCGATACGTTTGCAACTGAATTCCAACAACTATAAACCAAATCAATTTGTAGGCCACTTTTACATTTTCACACACTTTTCTCATGTGCGCTATCTGAAAAACAAAACACTTGACATGTTGCGGCTTATCAAGTGTTACTTCGCTTATATGGTAATCCTACATTAAGCCTACTACAAGAGAGACCCCAAGTTAAAACCGCCTCACTCCGATCTTCTGAGATTTAGATTGCAAGTGATGCAATTCGAGAATAAAGAACAGATGCAAAATTATTGTTTTTTGGGTTCCCTTTTATCAAAGCGCCCGTAGGCACATCGCTACTCGCGATACTAAGGTCTGTTAAGATGATTATCAGTCGCACGAATCTCAAATGTTACGGTAAGAAATCTCTGAAACAAACATACATCAAACCGGATGATACTGCTTTGTATGGAACACAAAGCTTTGAAGTCGACCAGAAATAATAAGACAAGTCATATTTTACTTTGGTAGCCCACTGGAATATAGAATCTTGATGTTCATGTCACACTCATTTGGACAATCTTCCTCTTTCCTGACGCTTTAAGTTCACACCAGCGGGGAGAGCAATGGACTCGAGATCTTATCTTATTGATGTTGATCAGTATTGCATAGCCTTGGTCGAGAGGGTGATTTCAGTCGTGACGTCTGACATGCGAGTCAAGGGTGTTACCGCTACTCCACCAGCATACGCTGTGCCCACCCGAGTTCTCACATCTGAACGGGCAAATGTCTCTACGATTGAGCGATAAGACTGGTTTGCTCGGTACCTGAAACGAATGCATATTTCGAGCAACGCCAGGGACGCCTAAAATCTACTGGACAATTTTGGATTTGTAAAGAGTGAATACTGGATGAGAGCCAATTAGAGTAACCTTAAGTCTACTGCTTCCCGTTGTTAACGTAGGCTCAATAAAGAAAAGAAGGGCTTTCACACGAGAATGATGTGGTTGTGGGTCCTAAAATTTCCTCAACCACATACAACAAACCAGATAAAGTATATATTAGAAGGACTCAAACCTGGCATAAGGATGCAGCTTGAAGGTCATCTTTCTAACACACCCAACGCCAAATTTCTGGAGTTAGTCTAGGACAGTGACAAACAAACATTTCAATACCTCACCATTTGGCACAGAGCTTACGATACAATTCCTTTTCCTCTTATATGCACATTAACTAAACAATAGGATCATAGTCATTAAAAAACGTCCCAGAACGTACATATGTATCTTTTGCAAGTTCTAAGGGACTGCTTCTGATAGAAGCTGATGTGCTGGAGAATGCACAAATTAGCTCTCCAAAACACATTATTCCGCGAGCAATGCATGCAAAGACAAATATCCTCCCAAGAATTTTGACACATTATTCTAACATGGTATCCCACGTACCCCAAACAATAGCCGATACTGTTTTTTAAGGTAAAAAATATAAATTTGAACGCCACACACTAGTGAGGACTTAGTTCAACTATACAATGATCTCGGCATTCCGTTTATTGATTCTGAAACATGGATTCGGAATTTTTGACACTTAAATGCAAAGGCGAAAAACAGAAATTATCAGACAGAGTAGATAATATGCTTTCTCCGCAACATGAGCTTGGCCAGCTATTATTTTCATCGCAACTGAACACCCTCTTTTTCGGTCGATAGTAGTGTGTCCCCCCAGTACAGACCAACTCTCCAAATGAGGCCATTTGGTTCGTTCTACGTTTACGGTATCCGCCAAAGATGAGATTATCGTGATTGCGTGCTGAAAAGTGTTTTTCATAAGGAAACCACTGATTGGAACCGGTGAGCAATTGAACCGACCATGCATTAATTTCCACGACAGCGAACAAGTTATGAAGCGAGGTACTGACAAGCTGAGAAGCAATACGTAAGTAAAAAGAAAAACTGGACGATGTGCGTGTTACTCAAGTCAATTAAACCAACATTACTAGCGGTATAACAGTGAGCGTTACTCTCATCCATGGGGATAACAGCTTCCAGAAATGTTCACCATGAATGCTCGCAAATGTTAATGACATTCATGTAGCAAGATGCTTGTAGTAGTAGGGATATCTTTCGAATATGATCAACAACATTAAAAACAAACGGATGGTTTTATCACATTAGCGTAATCTAAGAGGGTGTTGGTCTATTGAAGATGACATATAGCAGCTTTAGAAAGCCAACACAGAATCTATTTCACTAAAGTCTTAGAAGCAATATAAGGGTGGTATGCCCTCTATATCACTTTGTGAAAGTATGTCGAGGCTTCATCCAAGACGTAATCCCTACCAGTGAGCCAGGAATGTCAATCCTACCCTCTGACATTCCATACACAAGTACGAACGTCTACAATAACGAAACGCATGGCTCAAACACGCATGATGATGTGTTGTAACCAGACCAGAAATTGTTTGTGGTCTTAAATGTTATAAATAACGTCTGCCAGGTTAGCCTGGTCGTCAAGTAGGGCTGGAAACTTCCAGAAATTTTCTCTTCTGTACAATGTACAATGTACTGCAGAAAGCAATCTGTAAGGATCAATCGTTTCGCGGAATACACTCAGTTGCAAAATAAGATGCTATAGCAGGAGACTCAGATGAAGCCCAGCTGAGCTCTTTAAGTGAATGGGCTGCACAAAAACAGCCTCATATTCTAGTTAGACAACAGTAGGGATATCGCGGGACATTGTGTAACCCAAACACAGCATTCATAAGCTGGCCCGCGACAGGTTTTGCACTTCTTGTGGTCATTAAGCTAAAACATAAGGTTACAAGAAACTCGAAGAACGCGCCTACCTGATGAGCGCGGAACAAAGCAAAACCGGTGGCGAATCGTCAAAAAGTTTACAAAAACTTGTAATCGATCTTTCCATTTGAAAGAGAATGGCAGCGAACAAAAAATGTAACTGGTCATGTTAAATACGCTTTTTGTTCCAAGCGGAAAATAACGAATTGCTGCAGCTGAATGCAATCGATTATAGTTTAGACCCAAAGGCAAGTACTACTCAGTCGCTGACCCCAGTTGTGCACACAGACAACGAGGATCCAATGCGCCCCTCATTTAACCAGAATTTTTTATGGATGTGACGCAACAGCCGGACTATGCTCACTGCTGGGAATGGAAGTTACTTTGCGCAGATTAGTCTGTACTCTGGCTCATGGGTTAAAAATTGCAGTTTACTCCTGGACCCCTGTCTGGGGCTGTTAAAAGTGTTGCAATCTCCCATCTTCATTGGCTCGTCCAAATTACCTGATCATGCTAAGTACAGTATGACCAAAGCCGCTGTGCACACTAACGCCTTTTTCATGTGATAGACAATCACCAATTACGCGACAAGAGTGTTTACTGTATTTGTTGTATCCACAATGGCCTCTTTTTCAGCTTCGAATTTAGACAATTATATATTCTTTAAATTTCGCAAGTTTCAAACATAACGGTCGAAACGATTGTTAGCATCAAGTTTCTGCCTAACTCCAGAAAGTTATTACCATTTATTTTTTGGACTCCCATTAAGAAGAGTAAATTTGGCAAACGAGCTGGCAGTCGCCTTTTGGCATCCATTAGCTCGCCTAAGAATGAGAGCGGTACAATGAGCTTTAACACTACAGATATATTTTTCGCATGTATTTCACACTTAAGTAATGTGGGTTTCACATACCTGCTTAATTGCAGGCAATATTAAGCTACGCAACAAACCACAAAATAAGCTTTTTAAAACGGACCTCGTAGAGCAAATAGTCTTCAATCATATTTTAAAAATGTTGCGGATTTGCAGTGATTTTTTACAGCCTGAGGTATGGTAAACTAACAAATGATTAGAACTGATGGAATTGCGTATCGTCCGTCCTTCAACTGGTATTTTTATGGATGCCAGTTGTCGTGCGCCGGGTGCAGTCCACTCGTGCGGTTATTTTTTCGTTGTGTTATCCATTTATGCAATTTTCACAACATTTACTGATACTCTGTCGTTGACCTAAAGATCAGCCGTTATACACTTAAGATCAGCAGCGTTATGCTGGTGGACTTTTTCTGTGTATTGTTAGTATTCAGTTGTCACAAACTGAGGAAAAAACTAAAGCAATTAAACGCGTTATTTACAGGAGTTCTTCCCGTGCTATCCGCAGTACATTATCGAAGTTTTGCACATCCGCACAAGAGCTCTACCATGAGACATTTCTGAACACAAACTCCTTAAAAGATTCAGCTCATCAATATTACCAAGAAAAAACTCATTGCCCGTCCAAAATAATCACTTCCGTTAAGGACCGTACTACCTTGTTAACAGAGATTTTGCGCAACTGGGATAACCTTCTGCTCAATTACGAAGGCACGTTTTACGAACTACTCATAAACTGTGTTAATTATAGCATCCCCTCAGTTCGGAAGTCAAACTTTACCAAAATCATCAGTAGCCGACTAATTGCAATTACGCGACACACTTTTCAAATATCCCCAGCACTGTGGAAACCCCTAACATTATTTCAACCTCAGGATGAGAAACGCAACAAGTATGAAAGCTCATGCAGCTGCTGTGCACAAAGCTCCTATAGTGAAAACGATTTACTCTTGGTGCAAGAGTTTTTAGTAAAGCTACTTGAATTCCGCTTGAACATTGATTTTATTCTGTCAAAGCAAACGCCACAGCCCAACAAAACCGAACACGCTGTTCACACAGAGGAGAACAGTAGAAGCACTCCGTCAGGAGACAAACCATAAGTTGTTTGCCAAATCATTAGACGTTCGAGGCACCGTAATTCTAAAATAAGAAGAGGCAAGTTTGAATGTGTGTACCAACATTGCGAAGCACTTCACAGGATATCATCTAGTCAAATTTTAAAATCACTGTTGGCGTAGGTGGCGCCAAAGACAAAAATACCAAATGGCATTTAAATGGGCAACAATCTAAACACAGAATGTTTGACTTTTCAAATGCCTTCCCCACATAAACCTTTCTATGCAAAAACACGGCAATAAGGATGCTTTTAAATATGCGGTCTCAAAAAGCAAATTTATATATGGAAATTACTACAGACTTTTAGGCACAATCGCAATTCTGACATTGCGAGCTAGTACCACTTTTAAGTATAGTGTAGTTTTGAGATCAAAACGAAAGTGAACAGACTGAAATGGGCGCTCATTCAAAAAGACTCGCCAACTGTTGTTGACAGAGCGAATTCAAGAAAAACCAGCTAGTGTGATATGGGTCTAGAAGCAACATGCTACCTGGCTGTGTAATCTTCGTATCAATCGGATGAAAAGACAACCAAAGTGCTAATAGATTTTAGTGCACCGAGTGCGACCGAGTTACGCTTTTCTTCTCTTGTCCAACCGCAATCTACGAAAGAACTCTTGCTTCCTTTTGCGCTCTACTTCTGGTGGAGAAAAAACACGTTACACACACCGTCTGCCTGTTTCCGAGCACCGAAAAACGATTAATTTATTTTATTTACTCATGTACTGCAGTCCCCAAAAACCAGCAAACAGTTGTTTGCAAATCTTTTGAAAAACTGCCCGGGGGGTCTACTTCTTTTTATTTTGTCACGCAGGTGAAAACCTAAAGTGGTTTTATAGATGCCGTTTTTCTGGCTATGATTTTGAGCATTGGATTTACCCGTAAGACTTACTAAACTGGAAACAAGTCTTGCCACTAAAAGTGTCTAAGGGAATAGACACAATTTTTGCTGTAACCATGGTAGCCCAACAGATATACGTCTATGAACAATACAGAAAAACCAGCAACCAGTATCTTTACGGAAAGTAATAAAATATCTAAAAACATCAACATTTTATTACAGCTGTGTTGTTTTCACACTGCATATTTTCTGCTCCTGGATCTTTAGTTTTATCTGGACTGGTAATTTTACACTACTATTGAAGAGCAAAAACTAGTGAAAATAAATAATTGTACGGTCATTAATGCAAAGAACAAAATACAATCAAAACAAAGTAATACATTTTTCATTCGTCCTAGAAACCTTGGAAATACTGGACTCCGTGTCTCCGCGCTTGGCTTGGGTAAGTCCTACATGAAATCATCACTCATCCGAGTGTTTCAAGAACGACTCTGAGTTTCAAGCGTTTGCAATCCTATTTCCGCACATATAACGTCGGATTTTGTGTTGTCAGTAGTTGACCTTTAGTTACTATTTACAGCTTCTGTCCGATTGATGTCACTTCTAACTGGCTAAATCTTCTAAACTGTTCCGGAAATACTTCGGAATACCCGGCGAATAACGTGAACTAGATACTCTTCTACAACTGGCTGGCATAAGTATGAGTTTTTCGCAACTTATCAACTATGTCCCTCCAACTGAATTCCTAAATTCATCTGACTTTATCCCCAGTCAACATCAGATGGTTTATTCATTGACGCATTTGACTGCCCAACGAAGCCATCAAGTCACGGCAGTTCAATTTATTCCAGTAAAATATACGATAAATGGTTTAGATCTCAACGGTTTCATCACTGATGAAAACATCTCTCTGTGATGTTGATGAATAAAAAAATAACGTAACTTGTACTGCATAACCTTTGATTGAATTGCAAGGGATTTTCTTCAGTCATAATGTGTACACAAACCTCTTCTGACATCTATTTAGGAGATTCTAGAGATAGAATGGAATTCCATTCGGACGCTTAATTAGTTGATCAAATAAACTGCTTTTACTTGCAGTGTATAATGAAGCGTCACCACACATCGATCTTTTTAATTAACCAGAAGACCGCAAATTCAGAACAAGACGTCAACAGAAAATCGTAATTTTCTGTCACACGGAAACACTACAGGAGCTTCCCAGGCAAAAAACCAAGCACATAATTTCTGTACAGCCGCCTCAAAAGGTCCAAGCAATTGCCCATACTGTATGTATTCTTTCTAGGATGAAAAAACTCCCTTAGAGGCAATCACGTTTGGTCGTCAAGCTTCTGTCAGTGTTTGCGGCTGTAATTCGCAATCTTAATTTATTGTGATGGACATTTTCTTACCGCATTCGATCAATGTTTTCTACCCTGAAGCTAGATGAAAAACTAACGTGAACAATTCTTTTTACTGCAAAATGCTGCCGTATTTTAGCACCTGATGAATATTTCTAACCAGACATTCCTGTGTTGATAGTTCAGCAGCAGGGCTGTAGTGCAGTGGTGCATTTTTGTTGTGTCAATCAGATAATTTGGGTGCACGGACCACAACAACTTGGTCCTGTGAAATAATCTTCTCAGACAACATCCAACCTCCTTTCAGACATATTTCGCTGTGCTGATTTCCAAACATTACTAGCTAAAAGTCGGGGATATATGAGGACCAAGTGAGAAAATTTACTAACAAAATTCTGAATCCGAATGAAGTCATCTGAATCACAGTGACACTTTGAAACTATAAATAGGAACATTAAAAATAATATTACAAGCACACATTACAAAGTGGATTACTTGCTTCAGGTATGAGTAAAATCAATTGCGGCCACAGTCTGCTCGAAAAAAGAAACATTTACTTGGGAACTGCGAGTTCTGTTCACAGTTGGGTAAAGGTTTGCTGATCCGGCCTCGATGTGAAGACTAACATAAGCCTTCCTTTTGGAAAGGTTACGCTTTTGTGAATTGTCCATCCAGAGGACATAGCGGTATTGTAGGTTTGAAGTTAATCTCCATATCAGGTACACAAGGCATGGGACTTTAGTTGTACGACAGCAAAACACGGCCAGATTGCTTTTCCATCAATTATGGATGGGGCGCTACTCCGATGCAACAGAAAACAGTCACCGACAAGGCTAAAACAGGTCATGGTGTGGCATTTTTCTATCAAGGGCTTAGTTTCCGGATCCAAATCTACGTCGTTGCCATATTTCTATTCCGTGATTTTAGTCTGATTGGCCTTAAAATTCTACTTGATAATTTTTTTTTGAATAAGAGGGGCAGGAAAAACACAGTCGCGTGCATGCTGCTATTTTGAAGATTATATCTTACGAAAAGAGTGGTTTTCGTGACAGGATTACTAGATTTAAACTCCGATGTCTTCTTGTGTTGTCTGTTTATCCAAAGTACGTCAAAAGCATAGAGACCATATATATTTAACTCTAAACAAGAATATTCCGAACAGTTTCCAGAACACACTTTGTCCTGATTTTTTTATGAAAAGAGTATTACTTATCACAGTGTTCAATAAATCTGTCGATAAATTTTCTAACTCAGGTCGACTGCCTGAAAGACAGAGGCAGAGATGAACTTTCACGTGAAAAACAACAAATATGAGCCAATGACATGGTTTCTCCAAAGGAACTCTCAGCACACAGCATACATAAAAACACCAGAAATCAGGTGAAACAAACGGAGTTTCCTCCGGTTTAACGAACCAGCAATACATGAGGCGCAATTTACAAGCTGACTGTTTTGGAATCGGTTAAATGCCGTTGACGAACACTGGTTAGACAAACACTCTTAAGACAAGGTGTCCATCCTCCGCCTACTCTGTTTCTTTGACCGCCATCTTAGTTAAAACAGTTCAATCACCGTCCTTTTCCTCGGTTGTCCGGGGGCTATTATGCTACCAAATAGGATTGTTCTCATTAGTTGTATCATTCTTGTCACCGGGACGACTGCACTTCAAATAACGCATTACCTACTAATTTTTTCAGTGATGTTGTATCAGGAGTTACTTTTGTCATTCAAACTGGATGAATCTCACCTCTTGGATAAGTTGAACAAGTCTGCCTGTGCGTAGTGCGCAACAATAATGGATTCTGTGAACCCTCAGGAAGCCATTTGTCTCCCATCAACCTATTCTTTCTCAGAGTATCTTTCCACGAGAGAACATAAAACTTGTGTTATATAAGAAAAACTGAATAGTATCTAAACTTTACTCTCCAATTCAGTGCTTTTCATTCCACCTTACGCATCCAATAACCTCTGCTTCCTCTTGCATATATGATATCACCAGAAAGCGTCCTGCGTCTCTTCCTTCGGTAAAACAGTCATCCAGGACGGATGTTGTCGCATCTTCTTTTTCTCCCAGCGATCTTTGTACACTGTCCTCATTACTGCCCCATCCTAGTTATGATCCCATCAAGCACTGTAGCTTAGTTATCATGGAAGCCCTCCTTATGAGCTTTTGGTAAAACGAATTAACCATCTGGCACTTCTCCAAGAACTCCGATTTAGTAAAGCTGCCCACTATGGCTACCGCTGCCATTTGATCGAAATGAATGGAAACTGCTTAACCCACCGGTCCCAACGGGGTGCTTATTATATCCACACTCTCAACGCAAGATTTGCGCAATTTCCAGTACTACCCCGCAAGTTTTATCCACTATTCACTAATGCCCGGTTTCTGTCCACTTATCGTCGCATTGACACACGTGAGGACTACATTAATCCCAACAATGCATTTTTACCTATCCCCAACGATTTATCTCGTCACAGTCAAGTAAAAGGTTTATGTGATTTAGTTGTTTTTTATTAAGTTCGATGAAAACGAAAAACTTAACCCTAACATATTCCTCAATTTTCCATCATATTTCCACTGCTCTTCTTTTGCCCGCGCACTCTACATCGATTTTGGTTCCTCTTTGCAACCATCTAATCGTTTCTATTTTGGTTTTTTATTTCCTAAATGGTTATTTAGTTATCTGATTCCAACTTCATTGTTAACCAGGCCCCCAAAAAGTATCCGCGAGGTTCTAGCCTTAAATAAAAGCCCAACATTTACACATCGCTTTTTCCCCTAATTTGGATTATTATTTGGATTACATCTAAGGGATGACAACTTCGACCCAAATAATATTTACGTTTTTTTATTTAGACCCCAGTTCATTCACTCATTGGAACCATTTACTAAATGCTGGTACTCCTGATTAGGTTACAAACTCCAGTACTAAAGAAATCCTTTCAGTTTTACTTGTAATTACAGGAGACCAAAACTCACTGTTGATCAAATTGTCAGAACCCTACCACCTTTAGTATTCCAAGATCCAAGTTAACTTATATCTGTACAGTCGTACCTAACCCCAATTAAGCTTATGATTACATCAATTTAATATCTTTCTTTTTTAGGATTTTGTTACACTTTTTCAATCTAACTATATGTTTCTCCTCATACCTATACACTCAAGTAAAAAAGGGTTCACAAACTCAAGCCATTTGTTGTATTCAGGATAATTTATCAATCCTCCAACATTGGTCAGTATCTTGATTCTCAGTGCAGCTTAACTCATTGCAAGCAGACTGAAGGATGAATTCCATCCTGAACAAAGGCGATCGTCTCAGCCGATGAGACTCACGCTCGACGAATTGTCAACCAAGACCGGTGATGTACCTCAATGCTCTTCAGCCCTAATATTGAACAGGTACAGCGAAACATGGAAGGTTTAAAGTCAGAACAGAGCATTTGGAATAGGATGTTTCCAATGTCGTGTACAGCCTTTTTCAGCGGTTTCAACTGAATACGGGTCAGGTGCAGAGTTATTTGGGCCCGTTATTACAACCGCTGGGCTATGTGTTCCTGAGATCAGTTGACAGTCAAATTCGACCATCGTGTGTGTTTTAGGCCTGTGTGCGTATAAGCGTGATTTGGCTGGGATATGTCTCCGTTTGTTTTTGTATCGGCGATGATATGAAATTGCAGTGATTACAGTTTGACATCCGACCACCAAATCTGTTAAGGTTTACACTAAGTTCAAGCCAGGTAGACTGGATGCTGGGTCCACCACAACGGCTGACGCACTTTGGATGCGTGTTTATCTCGAGTGCTTCGGCACACGCCCGTTCCACGTGGCGCTTGAATTCTGACTGGAGTGTGAGTGTAACAAGGCTGAGTGATGTTCAAGCTTTCCTAAAACTCAACTGGATTTCTTGAAGGAAAGCATGCACACCGCTTGTGCCTCGTGATTCTCACGTGCAGTTGCCTGGCTGTCTGGGTTATGCCTATGGCTGGAAATTCTGCACCGGGACTTTTGGTAGCCACAGCTTGTGTGGTGTTTGGATTCGATTTGAGGTTCTTAGCCTCTACAAGATGCCACTATAAAGTGTTATAATTCCACAAGAACTTTTCAGTTTGAAAATGCGGCAGTATCTACCCAATGTTTGAATCTCTATAGAGTGTCACCTTGTTGACCACCGAGTTTTTGTCTCCTGATTCACAGTTCGGGGTAGAGTTCTCACCGCTTGTCCTACGGGGTCCTATTTGCTCCAGTACCCTGCTGCGTCGACTTAGTTCATCGGCTTGTATGAACTCACTCGAGCATATCTCCTTGACACGATCCACTATTGACCCGTTAACTGTGCTTGGTATGTGAGGATTTCAGAATTCTTTTGTTTGATTGTTTGATTATGTGAATTCCAACCGGGAATCCATGTATAGCTGTAACACAACCTACAGATTGGAAAACTTGTAATTCTTTGTTTAAACTCAGCTATCATCGTGAATCTTATACTTCTGCATTGTTTGCTTGTTGTTTTATGGCTAGTATAATCGCAAACAATTCATCTTACTGTCTCAGTCAGGGGGAGTGGTGGATAAGCAAACACAGGTAAAGAATTAGTTT
Source organism: Opisthorchis felineus (assembly GCA_004794785.1). Taxonomy (NCBI): domain Eukaryota; kingdom Metazoa; phylum Platyhelminthes; class Trematoda; order Opisthorchiida; family Opisthorchiidae; genus Opisthorchis; species Opisthorchis felineus. Next base: position 651,105 of record SJOL01002116.1, on the reverse strand, counting down.
CAACTCTATGCAAGTAAAGAATAGTCAATACTGGTGATAGCGGTGAGCCCATAGTGACATCGTCGGTTTATGTGTAGAGTATGCTTTGAAAAGTGAAATAAGTTGTGTTTAGAAGCAGCTCCGCGGGGATAAGGTTACTCTCTTCCCTAGAAACAAATCGTCATAGAAATAGAGGACATAAATGGCAAACAATCGTTAATTGGTGCATTAGTATAAACAGCTGCTACGTGGAAGCTAACTGCTACTTCGTCGTCATTGACATAGAAAGACTGAATAATACTAATAAAGTTGAAAGAGACTTTCACGTGACTTACTACTGGCTGAGTAAAACTCTCCTTATCATCCATTTTTTAAAACGCGGGACACCTACAAAACTATATGATATCGATTTGTGCGACATGGGAAGCTAAAAACATGAACGTTTCAGTGAGTGAATTAGTATAACAGTTAGAATTTGCTGATAGTAAACTAGTAAATGTAAGTTTGAGCCAACGTTTGCCATAAGTGCAATATGCTATTAGGTTCGACAGCCATTGGTCTTCGAACAAAAGGAACAGCTGTTTTACCACTATGTTCACTTAAAAATGTTCTGGAGAAAAATTCAAGAACAACGTAATCACGTTTCGATAACAATCCAATCCAACCGAGCGAGTCGTATCCCGTTGAGCACATGGTAATGACAAGTGACAAGCGGCGAGAGAGTTTGTCACGATAAATAGGATGGAAACAGATTATGTCTAGCTTAGACTCGATAGCCATTCCAGTGTTGCTTGTGCACATAAGACTGGTGCAAACTTGTTGCTAGATGCACCATTCTAAAAGGGATTATGTTAACGCAATAATACAGTAAATGGCTTCTTGGGAACATCTATTTGATTTTTGTTCACAGTGTTTTGCAATAGAAGATGGCTAGTTTGTTGATCTACTTTTCATTGTGGGACTTTATGCCACCATTCTCACAAGAAACGTGTTGCCAAAAACCCGGTTGCCTTGGAGCATGTGTATTGCCCAACTGAATCCCTTCTGGTGGTACTGGCAACTTTGAGGTTAGGGCTGTAACTTTGCTATAAGTAGCAAAATCCGACGTTTCCGTTTATATGCTTGCTATCCACAAGAGTGTAATCAAGTCGTACGCTTTCACTGGAGGTTTCATCCGAAACATGATATTAATCTATGTTTGTAAGCCGTTTGTCTTCGCTGAATGCCGTTCAATATGCACACCTAACGAATTTCGTGCTCGCGATCTTCCGACTAATAGCTACTTTCAGCCACGAGTGACTGATCAGCAAAGTGACTGTGTCGCGCTTATACAGGATATTGTGCTAGATTTTTCAGTCCAGCAATTCATTTCACCTGGCCTTGCTGTTCACCTGACGGCTTCCTAAATAAGAGGCACACGCAACTTGTGAATTGGCTTTTTCTCTCAGGGGATTGCCTACAGCTTGAGTGACAGCCTTTCTTATCCGAGAAGCGTATTTCAGAACCACTACTAAGGGGAGAAACCTTTTCATTCGAAGTGCACTAAATATTTTCTTCTAAAGACACCTACGAAATAACGAGTAAATAAGGAACTCTGACAAGCGGGAACGCCCATCTCGTTTTATTTCCTCAGAAAGTTAACGTAACCACCACAGTCAGCTGATAAGTTAACTAAATGTTGTGAACAATATAAATGTACGTTCCAAACCGTGACAGAGTACGGCGTGAGCAAGCTATGTCGTCAGGAAATGAAAAAACGCCTACACTCGGCTCCGGCCACTTGAGTACGTTTAAATGAGGTTGAAAGTAGCAAGTTATTGCATCAGCCGGTGGAACTTAATAGTAACAGTTCTTCCACCTGGCGTCGTCGCGGGAAGCATCAAAAGCCAGTCTGATGCGCAGAAACTGGGCCAACCTTATGTAGACATACGCAAACTTGTGGGCCCTGAACGGAAAAGGCTCATTTTGCCGGCGGTTAAATCGTACTTTCCCCTACTATGTTATTATGTGACTCGATACTGTGCAAGATATGTTGCGTAAAACCAGTTTTAAGGAGGTGGTGAATTAATGGAACTAGTTAAGCAACCCACCATTTGTTTCTCACGTAATGAAACCAGCTAACGTGGAGTCGTACCAAAACAGCGTAACTTGCCTTAAACACGGACCGGTTGAATGGAAGTGTCCAGATGTTAATGACCGACATATTGTTTTGTTCACTAGCTACTGTCTGTGAGGGAAAATCTCTTTTCCAGAAAGCACACATGTACTAGTCAACCAACATTGAAACCTTCCGAGAGTAGTCCCTGCTCTTTGCGGTTTCCCGGGGAAGAATTCAATATTTTGTTATGTTGAACTTTACAGTGGATTGAGATGGACCCAAAAACGTGCTGGCTTTATTTAGATTCCTCCAATTTAAGAAACTGAGGGCTGTCTCAGCACTTTGCGGTGCACGAATACTATCCACTGAGGGAAGGAATGGTTCCGCATTCTACCAAGATCGTTTCAGTTAAACAAACTAAATTAAAAGTGTTTTACTCAGCGTCCATTTTTTCCTTTGGTGTGAATAAAACAATTTAAAGTTGCACAAAAAACTGACATATATGGTGGATCTTAGGACAGAATTGTTGCGTAAATACGTCAGGCCACATACTGGAAACCTTTGTACTAAGGAAAAACTTTGAAAATCTTATCCGTATGATTCAGGGTATTCAGACAAAGCATGCAGCGTATTCTACCCTAATACCATTACGTCTAGCTGAATGATCGTGAATTGCTGAGTGATATTTTGAGCGACTAAATGTTTTTTTTAAATCGTTGGTAAATGATCAGCTAATCGTGTTCATATATATAGACATACTTTTCCGAAATTGGTGATACCCACCAAATGTCACCAATCACAACGATTTTTGCTGATCAAAGCGAAAGAATTACCTGGCATATTCCGGAGAGTTCAGCTCGTCACGTCAGGGAATATACATCCAGTTACTGCGTAGATCTTGAGATTTTGCTGCGATCCGTAAAGAAAAGACAAACGTTTAAATTAAACTGCTTTACACAGCTGTCAGACCAAAGACGCTGAGAAGTCGGGCCAAAATACTGGGAATGTTTGATGCCAACTCTTCTTTGGAGTAGTTGAGTAAACTGTGGACCATGCTGGTAGTTGAGTGTATATTATTTGTGACCAGTGGTATGAAATACTTTTGAATGGATGGGTGGATAAAATGTGACTTTGCTCATAATCTTGGTAAGTGCTGTGCCCACAATCAAAACCACAGCAGTATCATTATATTAAGGTTGCAAAAACTTACGGAGCTTTGGTGGCTACTATAAGTTTTCATTGCCCGCGCAGAACACTTAATTTGCCAGTCCGTTACTTGGGAGTCACATCAGATGCACAGTTTTGGTGACACAAACGCGGCCTTGTGTGAACCACCGTTGATTTCCAACGTTAAAACAAACTTCCCCGGAAATCGCACAATAAATGTGTCAACTTTTATTGCAAAGCTGATCAGCGGACATTTTGCGTTAACCATGTTTGAAAATTAGTTTTCAAAGCGTACGTTATCTGGAAAATCCTTAAGTTTGTGCTATCCGTTGTTTTGTACTTGGGAAAATAATTACAATATTTGATAATTTTGTGCAGAATATTGGAGTTAACCGTATTTGCTTGGCTGAACAAACTGGCACCAAAAGCAGAAATTTTAGATGAACTCTTGATCATTGTTTAAAGATTTTATATATGAAGGCATTGCAGGCTGTAGTTAGCAATATATTTTTAACTGAACAATATGGTCTTTCTAAGTTTGCATCATTTGTAATGTTTGTGCAAGCTTATTGATCCAGTATCCAACAATCCTCTAAATCCCTTGTTAATATTTTTATTTTGCAGGCACAAAGGTTACATTTGGGAAACAAATCTCCGATGAGGTGAGTTAGCGTATCCGATGTAATCAGCAGTTTTTCCAGTAAGTAATTATAGATTTCATTGTTACTGTTGTATCAACCCTAAAATGATGAATGGTGGAATATCTCTAAGGCTCGCTTTCTGTTTTTCTACATAGATTTTTCATATACTCGGTCAATCCTTGTTAGAAAACACCACAATAATGAGGCAAGCAATACCCAGAGGCAATTTACATGTAAATGATTCGGAAGGTGGTTCAATCCTAGTCCAAACTTGGAAATTTACTTAACTTTTGCAGATGCAATTTCTCCTCACGATTACACGTAAATAAAAGGTGTATTTCAGTGGTTAAGTTCACAGGATCTTAAAAGTAGTGTGTCACTTTAATTGGAGAGAAAAGCCGAAGAAAGTTATGCCCTTCCTTCCTAGAATTCAACAGCTAGCGTTCCACATCAGCAAAGTGAAAGAATTTTTCTTTGTAGAGGGGTCATCCTCCTACGTTTTTGAGTTTCCAAGAAGGCCATCATCCCGTCTATCTGGCTCCACGTTAGGATAGGGGAAAGTTTATTGATCAATGCAATACTGTCAGTGGTGTAAAGAAATTTCCCTCACATCCATATTAGCATGGGTGCTGGAAGACGCAAACGGGAATGCTGTTGCATCCCAACAGAAAGGTAGAAATGTATAATCCAGCCAAAATCTAGTCAATAAACCTGTTCGGATCAGAGAGTGGTTGATCGCAGACTGACTGCCTGATAAGGTGCACAGGCAAGAAATACAAGAGTGATGTCAGCACGATTATTCTTTTTTGTACAATCCAGAATTTGAGGTCAAATCTCAGAAAATGCTATCTGTGGTTACTCCTGTCAAGTCAAGTTTAGTTGCAAAGTCCAGTCAAGAATGAATACTCTATAAAATGGACAGATGTATTTCAAATCGTCCCGCTCCTCTCTTCAAAAAAACGCCTTTCCTGATTTGCTTTATAAAGTGCTATCAAATGTTCACAAGCAACCCGGAGTTAACTTTAGATACACATCAGTGCGCGACCTGAATTATCAAGATTAGACTCATATTATACTTGGGAGAATCCAGTTTCTAGCCCACCTTCCAACGCCTGCAGTCAGATATGAACTACAGCAATATGTACTGCTTGCGGAAGTTGCTGAACAATACTTCCGTCAGAGATGCTGTCACCGAAAACAACCGAAATTTGAAATTGTACTCAAGTTCATCTGTGTCATCTTATGTGTTGTTCGCATATTTCTGGGTAAATTTAGCGAACATAGTCGATCATCTTGAGAGTAACCTCTGATGAGCAGGGATTTAATTAAGAACATTTTCAACAGGTGAACAAAACTTATGATTACTGAATGTTATGTGCGTAAACCTACATGGCGGATATTCGACTGGTGTGGTTTTTTTGCTCTTTATGTTGCCGCATTTCCCAAGGGTTATTGTAAGGGCTGAACTATTTATGCAAATCAGACCTCATCTTCTGGTGGGCCATGAGCCTTCACTCTACGCCTGAAAGGAAGTCACCCACAAACAGCGCAAACTATTTTTCGTACAGAAATTGCCCTCGCTATTACTGTAACCCGGTGGCAACTTGAGAGCTCGCCTAAGTTCCGTGTCAAATGAAATAAATACTGTGGTTCACTTGAAGAGTACTCTTCACGGGACGAAAATGTTACAGCAGGTCATACAATTCGGTACCGTCTGCTCCGATCGACGATAACAGAAGAAATATGACCCTCAAGCGCCTGAATTTGCTTTATTTTGTAAGAAACAAAACCGTTTTGATAAATCTATTTCTTATACTCCTGGTGGCCGATGAAGTGGTCGAACAGTGGGTCAAACCCACACACCTCAAAATTAAGATTTTCAAATCAGCGTCGACTGAATGAAATCATTGACCCCGTTTTATTTTATGGTGCATAGCATTGATTTCGCATGAGCAGCTAAGGCCGTATTGGATAAGGACCACTATTCAGAGATTTTGGTAAGCAATATACCGCGTCGAGGAACAAAGATGAGTGTGATCGCGAGTTGTAAACATAAAAACCGTTGTGAATAGATTAGTTACGCCCAACGGCTGGCCAAATACTGGCATAAATTGTGTTTACCTGCATTACGTCTGGAGACGGAATTTTAATATTCGATCCACTCACGAGGAGATGCAAATCCAGATTGTGAAAATCATTCCAAATGAAGTAGATGAGGTGAGAAAACGAGATAGTGTGAGATGCTACAGGGATTATACATAAACCGTCGAGAAGCTGCGCCGAAATTAGATAAAGGGAAAAGATATAAGCGAGTTTTATTCAGTGTAATATCACAGCGATGTTCCCGTGAGATGAAACTCGCATATTTCAGGTGTTGGTATTTGCGGAATCTTGTAGAATGCGCACTCATATGACCCTGGCTCAATCATTCTGATAAGTCCACACCAAAGACGGGGGCGCTGTACTCGAGTTTCGGTCTTGTTAGAGCTCATAAGCAGTGCATATCCTTGGCCCTGTCGGAGGTTGAACTCCACGCCTTTGGCATGCAAGGTGTGCGTGTTACCACTATTCCACTAGCACACGCTGGACGCATTTGAAGTTTTACGTCTAAACAGGTGAACATTTTTGCGCTTGAGTGGTGTGAGCAGAAAGCCCGACGCCTCAAACGATGACCCAATGATATACTTTGGTTGTGTTGATAAACTGGCCCGCCAGTTAGGACTTCCCAATCCGGTAGCGCCACAGATGCTTGATGAACTCTAATAAGAGCGAAATTCGAGTCCACTGCTTCCCCCGTTTGTGTGGACTCACAAAAATGATTGCGCCAGGATATGAGGACGATTGTTCAAACGAGACTCACATATTTCATAATCTTTTTATTGGCCTTGATTTATCAACCAATTTTGAAGTATAAAATAAATAAAAAATGTCCTTGTTCCTGATGCGACATTTGGTAGTCTATTTACTTCCCGTTCCATTTTTAAGAACAGTATAACCTGGATTTAATTTTCTCAAAACTGCACCAATATTTAAACGTATTCCAGTGGTCAAAATATGAAAAGCCATACTCAAAGAAAAGATGTAGCTATTTAGATATTTCATAGAGTAGTGAGGTAATTTGAACAACACAAGGTACCATTAAATACCAAGGCATACTTCCTGGAGATTTTCCTAGGAAAGACTCCGAAACAGGACATACCCTGTGCCACTATGTCATTTTATTTGTGGGGAGATCAGCATTTAACCAGCCGAACTTGAGGCACCTCTTCTTCCAATTCTTGCCAAATTGGTGCGGGTTTTCTTACAAAGTCCGATCACTTCATTACCCAGTACTTCATACGGAAAACCAATGAGATAGAGTCCCACCGGACGACTACCGGTAGAAAATTTAAGAATCTTTCATGGTACCTTCTTAAAATCCCTTTTGAAGTGACCAGAACTGTGTTATCACATAAATGAAACAGACAGATCATTAATCTAAGCCATTAAGAAATTTAAAAGATTTTCGTTTTTAAACACATTAGCGAAATTTCTCCGTTTTAAATTCTGGTTACCAATCTGCATTTTCAAACCACTCGAAGTATCGACAGAATAAAACGACGCAATTTTCCCCTGATTCTGTGTTTTCCAATGAGTCTTACTGTTGATTCGTTTCTCCTATTCTTATATTGCACAACGCGATCCCCCTTTTTGTTATTTCGGTTTCGCGCCTATACCATCTTTCTTGTTTTTGACCTGAACGTAAACCGTTCTTTGACCTTGACACCGCACATGTTGTTTAAGCCGACACGTGGTTTCGCTATCTTGTAAACACGCTGGCTTGAGTCGGTGTGGACTTTGGGATCGGTTAGGAATTAGCAGTTCCTAAACCGGTGTATAGAAGCCGGCTTGCTTCCACGATTTGAGGTCTGTATGGTTTTATCATTCAAACTATTGTATTTATAGTACCACATTGGTAGATAAACCTCCATCTGAACGATTTGGCTTTTGGGGTTTTGCGCGTAACTCAACGTGTTCTAACAGACTGCTGAAAACAATCTACACCTACTCTGTTTTTCTGTTATAATTATACCCTCGACTGTTATGCACCACATACCGTTTATCCATGGAGTTCTTATCTGAATAAATATAGCTCATACATTTCACTGGATTTTAAGACAACAAACATGACCCACTGAACGTTCTCTCACTGAACCCACTCACGTTCGAAACGCGATCGTGGACTGTTGACTAGTTATTCTATCTTCTGGTATCAAGCGCTCCTTGATCACTTGGTCCGTACCGTTTTTCTGTTCCTGTTTACTGCTTGTTATCTACCCACATTATGTGATGCATATGCCCAGATTCCCTGAAGTCAATCCACGTATAGAAAATGAACTGTCGTTTCCAGTAAAATTCAGCCTAATAACTTTCATAATTGTCTTCAAATCCCGTTACTTACAATGTATCTTGCATCTGTTAATTGGCATTGGTGGTGGGTAGCCCACGCAGTCGTTTGGGATTCGTTTTATGTGGTTCACCACTTTAATTGCCGACATGGATTGTGGGGTTATCCTAATGTTTTTCACTGGCAAATGTCTTTATTTTGCAGTTAGTATTCTGGGTTGGATACTAATTCATCTTGCTCTATTTCACTGCGCCTCTTGTGTATTTTATTTGGATATATATCTACGGAGAGCGCGCCTTAACATGCGGATCATTCCGCACTGATCAGTAAACACCAGCACTAGAAGTGACTTTCTGTGATCACCATTTTATGGGCCTTTTCATTTATATATGTTTTGAGCGATGCGGACAGTTACGTTAGCCTTACCATGCCGTCCCGTTTAACTGCTCAGTTTTCTTCACGTGATTTGGCAATTAGAGTCCATCATTTGCGCACGCTGATGGCCTTAGAACTGTCCCCTCCAGTCCTATCCTATCGGGTTTACGCGGTATGGAACTAAGCACAGAGGTGGCTGAGCATAAACCGCACTTGAACCCCTCTGTGGGGTTCATGCGGTAATGTTGTGTGTTGGGAGGAACGGTAAACGGATGCTTGCCCTATCGGAATTTTGTCAAGAGTCTTCCTAAGTTGATTCACTAAAGCATCGTCCAACAGATCTTTCGTTGGGAAACTTTAGACTGTTTCGAAAGACTTGTTTCCGAGGTCGCTTCTTAAATAAGGGCACATCTGTTATTTTCTCATATCTCTTTTTACGAAAAGAAGCATTGCTAGCTTAGTAACACATCAAAGAACTGCTTCATATAATTTTGATGCCTCGCAAATTTTTTGATATTCTTGTCAGATAAGAGACTTTTTTAGGTAGAATTCTTGTAGGTTTGGGGAACTGCGTTAGAAACGCAGGCAGGTAAAGATCATGGTCATCTGTACAAACCACACTCAAAATCGAAGTATTGGAAGTCCTTTTTAACTCTACTAGAGTTGCTTTGACGAACACAGTCTGCAGTTGACGCGAACAGCTTCTCAGATGTCAGCCCAGTTTTACGGAAGAAATAGGAATAAGGTTAAGGTTGTTTGTTGCAAAACACGATGCGTTCGGTAAGGGAAGCTGAGTTTTTTCCCGCTTGTACAATGCTACGAGTCCCCGACCGAAAAAGAATTGCCGTGGTCCCAAAATCACTGTCCATGCGCTGATGGTCTAATTTTTGGACATGTGAAATGTTTTTCTTATAGTCTATGCGCCGAGTTGTACTGCTGTGCTATGGAAAAAAAGGTTATGTATTCGTTAAAAATCGACCTTGAAGCGTTTCTGGAAACAATATTTGTTGCATTTATTCGATAGTGTCTCACGAGTTTGCCTTTACACATTCGGCAATACAAAGTTCTGGAAAATAACGACCAACATTCTGTTTATACACTCACTTGCAAACTACTGTAGTATTTACGAGAGGTTCACCTCGGTATCAGTTGAATCACTCGTCTATGATCATTCGTCAAGCGACAAAATGCTTCTTCGCAATTTTCAGGTCAGCAAGCTACTGGTGAATTGTTTAAATGAAAAGTAATCTGATCACGTCAACCCGGGTTGGCTCTTTTGAGTCTACGCGCAATTGCGGATGCTTTCTGAGCATATCTCAGACTGACCATAGAAAAGCTGCTTAGCTCTGGTGACTGATTTGTTTTTTCTTTATTAGACCTTTGCGAAAAAGTCGATTTGCGCTTTAAACTCTTCTATTTATTCCCTGTGGTAAAAGTCAATGATAAGCCTACAAAAAATGACCGTCATTAGGCGACGAATAATTTTTTATAAAATCATTCAGAGAAAAAACCTGGGTAGCAAATAACAGTAAGCGTCGCTTCTACGAAATTTAATAAAACAAAACTATTGCAGTTTCGCATACTGTTCGTAAAATACTGTGGATAAGGACAACGGTATGGTAGATAACGTTTTTCTAAGAAGCAACCTCTCAACTAACTAATGACCCTGGGGAAAGTGATTTTGGTAGTCCGAACACTTTCCACTCTTGGATATCTCAAAGAACAGTCTCTCGGGAACACAAAATGAGCAGTCTCCCTCTAGTATGAATCCGTTTATTAATTGGGGTAGTCACAGTTTTTGTCACAGTGCTTCTAGATAAAACCAGGTGGAAGATAGAACAAAGCGAAGCTAAATAATTCGAGTTCATTGTCAACTGGCCCATGTTTACTAACCCGAAAAATGACGTAACAGAACGAGTTCTGTGAAGCAGTCTGGGGACATAAACGTTTATCTCCTTTTGACGAGTATAAATCCCAGTAGATTGCTTAACGTTTAGCGCAACAGTTGACTGGATGACTGAATCCAATTCGACAGTGTCTGAATATTTAGAGTGCATAGAGTAAGTTCACTGTGCATCTTCTCAAACGTTTGCATTTGGGCGCTTATTCGTCTGAGGGGAAACTGCCTGGCTGAGTAAATGATTGCCAAGGGTGACCAATTTATCGTCTTCCGCTACTGATAAATAACACGCAAAATGGCCTGGAATCTACTGTTTGTTCTTCATTTTCTTCGTTGTCGTTCAGCTTAGAACACCAAACTTTCCAATATACATTATTCAGTGCAACGTTCCACTGAATTTGCAAACAAGTTTGATTTTTGTGCATATTACTTTGAGATTTTTTTTTGAATCCTGAAGGAGTACAAGGCTATGCACGGGCACTTTATCGATCATATCTATGTGTTCCTCGGGCCAGCACTCTACTATGCGCACGGATGTAATCTGTCCGTAACTGGGGCACCTGATTGTGGGCAATCCTAATTTATGAGCAATTCTCTCAAGATGAGCAAAGTTAGAGGCTGACTGAGGGTACTGATGGGTGACATACGGACCCTCAATAAAGCTTGTGGGTGAATAATTTGTTTAGGTTCACATAAGCACTTGAATACGCAATGGATGGAGTGCAGAGAACTTTGCTTGAACTGTATTTTGGCAGAAACTTTCCGCGCCAATCTCTCTGCTGATGAGGTAAAGGTACCAGAAAGTTACCTAAACGTTCTACGGCAATGCGAAGCAGAATTTGTTTAAGCAGGTAAAGAAACTGGAGTATGATCTGGGTCCGCCAGGTTACGAATGAGAATCAGACCTGTCCAGCCATTTCTTCAAGGCCCTAAGCATTTGAAAATACTGACATGAGGGAGCGTCTTGGGTGGCCTGAATGCTGAGGAAATATAAAGTCAAGCCAGCAACTGGTCATAACTTATGGTATCACACGAAGCAAAGTGATTCACATTGATGCTGAATGCATAGTACGGACAGTTTGGTTTTCCTGGATTATATTTAGCAGGTCATAATAAAAGAAGGAAGTCTCTGAAGCCAAAACTCAAAACTGACGACCTTCTACTGCTTCTGATCCCATTTCTGGGTGGTTAAATTATATGACTAAACCATACGACAAATTAAAATTTGTTTTCTGCAGGTGGAACATGGTAGACAAATGTTTCTAACTGTGAACAAGTAGGAAACGAACATTCAACACAGCCTTGTCCCCATCTATTCTGTCTAATTCACAAGACCATAATTCTTATCAAAGGTTTTCCCACACATATACCAAAGCAACCTATTCAGGGTTACATTTGGCATACACAGCTGCGGAAGGAGCTTCGATACTAAGGACAGAATCAATCTTGGATGTACGGTGAGGTTTGAGGCCGGAACTTCGTCATAATGCAAGGAGTAATACCCGATAAACGTTGAATTCCACTAAAAGATAATGTGTAACATCGCAAGCATTGGAGTTTGCTAACTTTCGTACACGGTTTGGGCAAACCCTAGAGACGTATTGCGTCAAATAAGGGTGCAGCAAGTTGCTTAGGTGATGCTGTGCGTACCAAATTAATATTGATTGTACTTTTAGTCAACAGTTTCTGTGACCGGTATCATTTGAGAAACTCGCTTCGCTCTTATCTACGACAGAGAAAACCAAAAAGAACCGCCGGCCTTAGCAGTTTTTCACGCTACCTGAATATGTTTCGCTGATAAATTGACACGCATTAACATTTCCATTTGAAACAGCAGGGTGATGGTGACGTCACACATTTTCTGCTGCTCGAATACACAAGTAACATAAACTCATCCAAGACAGTCCTTCATAAACCTCGCTGGATCTTTTATGAAATGTGCTCAATTGTTGTGCATCTTTCATACTCCCTGGAATGCAGCTTTGTGGAAAAACGTACAGCCCTTAAATGTATTTTAAATTTTTTTTTGAAAAGCCCAGTAGACGTAGCCGTTTTCCCTTCTACGGTGGACCTGCGTCGACCAAATCATTTTCATTGTCGAATGCTCAAACGGGATCCACTTGATGAGGCCTTCGGTATCCATGTTCGCAACTGTTTGCTACATGCTCGGATAATCTCCAGCATTGTCAGGCTCCGTTCTCGAATGTCACAATACTGATCGTGCTTTATCAAAGGAAGTCGCATGTGTACATTCTTTGCGTTATCAGGCTTGCTAGTGTATGCCAGATGTCAAGCTCGCTGAAAATATGGACAGCCATACCATCAATAGCCAAGCATTACCAGACCTTTCGGATTATCAGAATATCGGACTTTCTGTAACGTAGCCAACAGATAGTGCGTGATATCACAGACCGGATGACTTTTAACACACTTTTAGCTTGGACTCATGCATGGAATACAGATAAAAACACCATGTTTTTTTCTTGCTGTTTCTAGTTGTCTTTCTGTGTACAATTTAAAGTCGGAATTAGGTATCCGTTAAAACCATCAAATTAGGTAATATATTACTCCCTTAATCTCTGAGTCCTCCCGTTAACAATAACTTATCCAATAAGGTTGCGCTATCGCCCAGATACACCACAAGATTTAACGCACACTTTCGTGCCATTTGAGGCCATCAGAACATACTCTATCTGTACTTTCAGAGCCATAATTAATTGTACTTGTAACATCTCAGTACTACCTGTTGCTGCGATATGAACCGAAAAAAACACGCTGTTGTTTACTTCAAGGTACCTGGTGTGGCGGAAAAGGGTCTGCTTATTTCTATCATCAAAGCAGATTGCCAGCTTACGAGAAACCTACCCCAGTTCACTGTAAATCAAATGGACAGACAATTGAGGTTTCCGAACTGAGGGATGAACAATGTAAAAATTTATATTTGGGCTCTCCAGAGAAAGTGGGGCTTTATGGAGGCAGATGGTAACTATTATTTTATCCCTTTATTGTTTTGCGGAACAAAATATTCATCCAACTTTGGTGCACAGAACAAGATGGATTGGGATAATATGATTGATTTTGACAAATTTCTTTATCCATGTGAAATTTTGGAGCAATATTAAGAGAGTTTGTACATATACCGTGTCTACCCAACATGATCACAGTTGATTTCCAGAATGGGGCATAGACAAATAAGGATGGCATCATTTGTTTCACACCTGAAGTAAAATTCTCCATTGGTTTATTGCAATTATCAAAGGTTCTTTTCTCAAAGTAGGGACTAAAATTTCCAGAATCAACGCCATGAACCGCCCTTGCTTAATGTGCTTCCTGTCTCCCCTTGGGTAGATTACTTCGCAAGAACTCAAGCTTTTGACGGACTAGCGAATGCTGTTATAAGAAACCATTTTCAGCTTGGCACTACACACTTACTCCTACTAATGGTCGTTTGGCATCCAGTGAATAACGCTAGGAATTCCGGTCTGTCCGCTTTTGCAGCCTTACTTTCGTTAAGACAAGCTGTTGTAATTTCAAAGCTCTAACACGTGTAAGCATACGTTCTTGCGGATTCTTCCTGATTACATCTGAATTTTCAAATTGATCCGTAATATTGATCCTCTAAAGCATACTGCGAACATTAAGCTCATGGGATGGAAAATAAGCCGAAAGCAGCAGATACATGGAATCCAAATGAATAAACTAAGCTCTGCGTGGTGTGTTTTTAAGTTTGTGAACAAATACGCATCATGTACAGATGAGACCATGTAAAGGTGTTTCACGAGGCTCTGAAGTAAGGTCAGAAAGTTCGTCTTTCTGAAGCAGCCCTAGTGAGGCCTCAAGGTGACTGGAATTTGTCAGCTTACGAAGGTTGTTCTGAAACATTTTGCTATTAACATTTCCATCTATAATTTTGATCTTTCCTTCAGAGTGAACTAATTTTAAAACGACGCCTTTAGTTTACTCTACTTCAAATGAGAGTGAATTCGGCCAGAAGTTTTCTGAGATAAATGCCAGTGGTACTGGTCCGTGAACTGCCACGCAGTGCTTTCGATGAAGTAGCTCTAAGACAACCCGGAAATTTTCGGAGCTTATTCAAGATTTCGCACTGTCAGTGAAGCCAGTCTGTGCTGCAAAGCCGAGAATCATTGTACAGTTGTTTTTTCATTATATGAAATAACCAGCGATGTAGCTGATAAATAGTATGTCTGACCCACACTTATACCGGGAGGTCGCGGGTTTGAGGCACTCTGGAATTTTGTGTGATGCACACTTGATGATTCTCAGTTAGGATAAAACCGCTGTACTATGCAGGTCGGCTTTTTAGCATAAACTGGCTTCACTTTCAGGACGAGGTTCCTACAAAAAACCCGGTTCATCCTTTTTAACAGTTCAGTTATGCCTTGGGCATGTTATGCCGCATGAGAAACTGAAGTCATCTCGCTTCGATCCCATTCACAATGGCTTTATTATGGTATAACGCAGTTTAGATTGGACCTGCAACCACCGCATTGATGACCATTTAAAACGCTGAGAACCTAGTGAGGTTTTTCAAAGGTGAATTTGTATTTGTCTTTTAGGCAGTTCTGTCATGTGACTTGGAAAACCGGCAGCACTGGTGTAACATCGCCGAAGCCAATCTTGTCCGCTACTTGTTTCCTTCCCTCTAACTTAGGCAGTCTTTTTGTTGTTTAATGGTCACGTGCCATTGTGACTGCAATTTAACAATAACTTAGGCGTTTTAACAGCACAACATCGGTCGTCTTTTCACAACTAATGAATCAGCAACAACAATGCGGCCATTTGCTTGATGAATTTGGTTACAGAATTTGATGCAGCTACACCCACATAAGCACTGATGCCAATCTAGGACCGGACTACATTCTTCGCCTTTACATTGCCGAGTCGCACAAAGATAGATTGGTGTGCTGTCATTTGAGTGGTTTGGATCCTTTCTTTGCGTTGACAATTCTTGCAATAGACTTCGCAGATATTGTGTTATACTGCAGTCTGACTACCAATTACACAAAAAGTGTCATTTTTCAATTAATCCTCAGCCGCTCTTTTTTAAGGATTCCCTCAAGGGCTTATTGCAAATCACACAGACGGGCGGATGGGAAGAAAAGCAACGGTTTTCCTTAAACAGTAGAAAGGATGGTGTTCGTTTATTCGCTGAGCTTTTGACGTGAAATCACCAGTGCTTTGTGAATATGAAGGCGTGGATTTGTTTGCGCAAGACTTGATGAAATGTCTTTGCACCCAGGTGGATCGTCTGTTCATTGGTGCTAGAGATCCTGTTGCGTTGTCAGTAGACCTGTCCCCTGACTGACACTCAACTCTCCGTTCCCCCCAGCCGTGAAATTTGTCTCCTTGCCTCTACAGTGAGTTCTGTTTCTTGGTCCATTGGTCTATTGGCCGGATCTGATTCAGTGTCACCACTGAGTGCACGGTCCCTCGTTCATAGCGGTTCGCAGACAAGGCAGATTTCAGTACGCCTATTGGCTGGATTATTTGCTCCTCAGAGTTTTCTCAGAGTGTTTTCATATTTCTATACGCCAAATCTTCATGTTTCCTTGGATGCATTTGCATCCTTTCTGATCATCATGCATGGTTAAAGGGGATAGTGAGCCATGTCTTTTGAGAGCTGTGTTATGTTTCTTTACGTATACGGAGAGCTTTCTTTCAGCCTGTCTAGTGTGATGTTCGTTGGAGTCCGTGCAGTTATTTTGGATCATGATTAGGATCCATGGAGATTTGTCAAACTTTTCCTTCGGTCTTGAAATCAGCTTTCCTGATGTAACATATTGATTGTGAGCCAAGACTTTTCCGGAAAATATGCTGTCATGCTCTCAGTTTCGTAAATTGTATAGATGTGCATACGAATTTGTCAGGCTCTCCATTTTGCGAAAATGCATGCTCGAATAATTTCATTCCTTCCAAGCGCGCCCTCGAATGATAACAATAAAAGCAGATATAATCTGGAGATAATCAAGGAAAAGCCGCAAGAGCTTTGATTTCAAACTTATCATCAGCTTACTGCGAGTTCATCATTATTTGTGGTCTTCTTTGAATAATCACGATAGTTGGTTTCCCATTTACAGCTACCAAATCAAATCGGGTGTCCAATTTCCTTTCCATTTCCATGCTTATTTCTAAGGCTTTAAAATTTCACATTCTGAACTTTGGCCCTACAACTTTTGATAAATTTTGTAAAGGCACTGTTTCTCCCTTGGAGTATAATGTGACAAAATGAAGCCGTAAGCTCCAGTAAAACGATCACTAGAAGACCAACACCCAGCTAATAACCGCGATGAGTTTACGCCGGTGTCGTCAGTGCAAAGCTAGCTGAGTTGATGGCACACTGCAAGTAGTAGATTTTCGGAACTCATTTTGGAGTTCAAGACTAACGTTCCCAGTGGAAAAGAACTTGAGCAATTTAGCGAATAGCACATTTGTTTCGTTGCGTCCAGGGCCTGCTTCTAGTTTCTGATATAATTTAGAACGTCTCGTGGAATGTCTTACACAGGTTGCCTGCGAATCACGTTATAGTATTATTTGCTGAATTTTCTTTATCCGAACGTTAACGACGAATAACTGCGGTGTCTAAAATTTTGTTGGATAAAAAATGACATATCGTAGCTTGCGTAGCTTTGTTGATGTGCCTTTTACCCTACCCGAGGTCTATTGTCAAATGTATCGAAGTTCGTATATGTCGCTACACTTTCTTATCAAAGGTTTCTTTGTTGAGGATTATAACGCAGAATGAATATGGAGTGTCGTGACAAAAACCTAAAACCGTCTCACGAATAATAAGCGATAATTTTCTTTTATTGCCCAACAGAAATTCCTTCACACCACAAGGTTTATAGCTTTTTCAAGCTTGGATCAAGCAATGATATCAGATAACCAGGTGTCTGGCTAAAATGAAAATTAAACGGTCACAAACTCGTCTGCGTTTGCCAATAGTTCTCATACCTGCTGACACACCTGTTCTCTTTCTCTGCCTTTAGATGGCTGAGAAAATCGTTACCCTTGCTTATAACAAGGGTGTGAATTTTTTCGAGACCAGCGAAGCATACGGTAATGGCGCGTAAGTCTGAAAACGAGATCCGTTTGTCGGGTATATGCAACCTAGTTTGGAAACATGATCCATTCCAGTTTTATATTTATATATACGAATTATTGAAACAACTACCACCAACACGCTTTTCAAGCAAAAAGTGTAATAACCTAACTAGTTTGGAAGCGCGCAAATAGAGCCTTGTAAACTCCAATCAGGCTTGCTTCCGTTTGACGAGGATTCAACACCAATCAATGTTTTCAGCAAGGCCTCATGCCCGGAAATTTATTTCAGGAAATCAAACAGGTTGGAGCAGTTGAAGCTAACATAAAGAATGCAAACGGAAAAAAACAGCAACAGTTACTTTGATTGCATTTACTTACGTCTGGTTGACAGACTTATTTATAACTCGTTGCTTCAGACTGACAGTTTTTGTTACACACTAAACTGCTGTACCCCTTCACTTTTTTTGGAAGCAACCTACTCAAAATTAGTCCGATTTTCTGGAGGGTAAATAGCAGCATGCCCCGTCAGTCAGATTCTAATGAGTGGTCTGCGGGAAAAGGTAACAAATATCGTTTAAATAGTTTTTAGGCAAAGCCAATCTACTCCGAAAACCCAAGAAGCACGAACCTCCTCTCTAAGTGCAATTTAATTGCGCTGCTGATTAGCCGCTCTTGGCCCAACCGGGTTCGTGATTCCAAAAAGCGCACAGCTGATGATTTTCAATAAGGATGAAACAGACATATAGTGCTTCTCAGCTTTTCAGCATAGATTGGTTTCACTTTCAGGAAGCAATCCGAATTGATCAGTCTAAAAGTGGCTCTGGGGAAGATTCGTTTCCCAAGATCAGTGGAACTTTCATTCGGGGAGTCGACACTCTAGGAGCCAGTCAAGGCGTGACCAGTTGATGTGGTTACCGTAATTGACTGATGAGTAGCGCTTTATCCGGTGTAAGTGTGAGCTAATCACAGTACTGATCAGCCACTTGTGGCCAAACTGTTACATATATATATATATACATGCATATATATAATACTCCCCTTAAAATATGTTAGTACTCACCATGTAGCACCTTGAATGTCATCTTTATGTGAAAATAACCGTGCTTGTGACGCATTTGCAAAACCTGAGGCCAACCAGTAAGGTTCTCAAATTCAGTGTTTGGTGAAGTGTATATTAATCCTAAACCTTAAAACAAACTGAGAGAACAAAGCTTAAAATGCATTAATACATTTCAGGTTAAGATCTATTGGTTCATCAGACGAAGAATTCACTTTGTAGAAAAGGGCCTTCACGTTTTAGTTTGATAAGCCAACAAGTCTTGGTACACTGTGATTCGAGGCAGAGTGAAATCCTTAAAAGCAAAGTGCTCTATGGCAAGTTTAATCAACAAACACGATAAACGTGATCCATTCTACGCATCTCTGCCTGCAAAGGACCAGGGTCACAACCTACACAAACACCTGAAACCCGCTTTCCGATAATGCTTCCTTGAGCACAACGTGGAACCAGGAGGTGTTCAAATTCAGAGCTTTCTAAAAAACTGACCAACAAATGGACGTGTGAGAGGTTAAGTTCAAAGACTGTCTAAAAACCAGTTGGTGGGATGGCCACCTAGCGAGTCAGAAAGTACAACTGTCTGCTCCAATAACATACTGATCCTATGAGTTAGTGGAGCGATATAAAGTAGTGAAAAAGGTCGCGCTATCATTCTGCGGACAAATGTTGACCCAACGCTCCTCTAGGCTACGTAACGACGGCCGGATCGAGTCATCTAGAGGTTTGTGCCACTTGTTCCAATAATCAGCAAACAAACCAGAAGTTATATCTCCGAGACACTTCCTTTGTGCTTCAAGCTAAAACTAGCCAGGTATGCAAAAGAGTGCTAGGATCCGCTTTAACGGACGTATAAGTCCAGTAGTTAATAACATTGAGTTTCAAGTAAGAAAGCGTTCTTTTCAGTGGTAAAGTGTCACGAGATGACGGAAAACATCTGAACATCAAACTCTAGCGTACAGGCAACTGAATCGATCACACCTTAAAAAGTGGGTAGATAGGGGGCGATCAGTCATGTAGACGATATGGATAAAGTAGTCATTACCCGAACTTAAAGGTTATTTTGCATTCAAGGCTTATTACATTGTTGCTACAACCTTTTCGGAAGCCAACTGCAGGCTTCGAACTACTTGAGTATCACATTTGGAGACCAACATTTAAAGGTCAGCATTCGTCAAAACTGGGCAAGAACAAAATAAACGAGATATTCATATGCGACTTCCGTTAACATCATCTCAAAGTGTAAATGAGATTCTGTCTCAACTACTCACAAATAAGGTTGACGAAAGCTCGGAAAATAGCGACTATGCGGTGTGATTCAAGAACTGTGATACCATCAGTGGGCTGTCCAGAAGTTTTTGTAGACAGCATGAGTGTTGTGTCAACAAAACCACATCTAACTGAACTTAAGTATACAATCCGACTTCATGTGAATGCCTTTGCAGGAATCGCAAATGAAGAGATAAGTCCTAAGAAAACATTTTTCGGATGAGGCACTTTTAGCTGGAGGAGCTTTAGAGGAACACGCTGTAGTCAGACTGTTTCGGAAAGCCTCTGTTCTCCATTACAGCGCTGAACGCACCCTTGGGAAGATCCTGAAGAACAAAAGTTGGAGGTGAGCTGACCTTTTTTACGTGGAGGTATGGCATGAATTACCACGTATCTTTCGCTTTCGCACTCAGCTTCTTACCCCGATTAAGAGTTCCACGCACTTAAACTAATCAGCCACACAAAATGTATGCGTGACATCCTTGAATTTTAGAATGCGGAAGCTAATTTGTAGTTCCTTTTCCCAATGGCCTAAACAAGCTGCTGAGCAAATTGTGATTAAACCGTGACAGATGAAATCAATTGGCACCAACCTAGGTTCACACGAGTTTCCGCAAACGTGCGTTATCTTTGGAGCCCGAAAAAACGGCTGACACGAGCTTATTGGTCGCGCCCCTAAAATAATCAAAAAAGCAGGCTTACTCTGTTTGTTAAAAGGGATCACTCCATTCTGAATATCTCGTATGTGTTCAGATATTGGTTCCTGGATGTCTCCATGTCCACCACAATCAAGGGGTCCGTAAGCAAGTGCATGCTCAGGATTTATGTTGTTAGCTGATAGTGTCCGATGAATGTTCTACACGTGATAAACTGCCATATCTCAAAGAGAGTTATGATTTTCTACCACAAATTCTCCTTGACGATGCAGTTAATGCGGATAGACACCGATATATGGAAGTGAAATAGGAGCAAAATAAATATTCGAGCAACTCTGGATCTCCACATTTTCCTGGTTTAGGCCTACGGGACTCGATTCGCACATCTATTGAATACCTCTAGGATGTAGCACATAAATGGTCCCAGAGTCAAGCCTGGTGATTTTTCCTTAGACTGCCTAGCTTAAACATATCTGTTATTGCTGGGTCAGGTTAAAAAAAATACCTAAAACACGTTCAACGTAAAGGTAATTTTAAATGTTGTCCTAATCTTAGGTATGGATATATACATTTCATTAGGTTTTACTAGAGCCTCCTCTGTCCCACTTCTTCACCAGCGTCGATTATTTCTGTAATAATGATGATTTTGACTGTCATCAACATTCTCTACAATAGTGCCTTTGAAAATCACACTAAGTTTGTTTCGACGGGGACCCAGCTGAATCCAGACCTCGAAGAGTTTTCTGTCGCCTCCTGAGTGGTGTGATCTATCTGGACAACGTACTGCGTATTTTGAATTTCTTACCAAATGAAACATGAAGCGGGCTTGTACATTACATTCATCTGAAAAAGAACATTTCAAACGAGACGTCCAGCTGGATTCAACTAAATCTCGCGTCTAAACCAAACTGGTATGCATATGAGTGTAGTTCGCGAGTGGCGTCCAGTTCATGTTCAAGGAGAACATGAGCTTGATGGTAACTTGGGGACTTTGCCTACCTGACCACCCTCACGAGGACAGAAGCCGCCTGTTGGCTGTTGAGGAGTTTTCAGTAACCCTGTGTGTAGTGTGTTTTGTGAGGAAGAATGATCGTTCGAATTTTTCATCCAGATCCTCCACATCCGGTTTCGGCCAAGGATGAACCCACAGGATGTTTCCACGCTTTTCTTCAGTTATCTATTGACGGTCATTTACTAAACGTGACAATTTCATATGCAAATTTGGTCTGTCTGCTGGAAATGTTTGATACGACGAACGTCAGAAACGAACTCCCCGGATTACATCGTAGCTCCTATTTCTCTCTTTGATCCTCTTCTTAATCTTATGACACTGCTAGTAATTCAAGAGTTCCATCCATTGCTTTTTAATTAGTTTGCCTGTGGACTTGTCAACATTTGTTTACCAGTTTGTGTAATCCCTGACATAAGCACACCGGTGCAGTGGTAATGAAATTGATTCTTCCTGTAATAACAACAGACTTTCCTTTTAAACATGCTTGTCATCAGAAAGGCCCGTTGAATGTTGCTATGTTGAATATGCTAAATGAAGTAATGAAACTTTGTAAATCTACGTTTTTCGGAAAAACAACTTGTTAGTTGTCCACTCGATCCATGGTTTACTTAAAACTTTCCTTTCAACATACTCATGGCATTATGGACTCGATTTGCATCCAAGGTGCTGCAGCATTAAATTTAATTTGGGCGACGACTCGGCTGAAATATTTCATCCAATTGCACGCTTGGTGAGAATAACGTCCGTAGTTGCTGAAGTTTTCAAAATGAGGCCAGTGGCGACTGGTGTTCAGTAGCCGTAAAATTTGCTTAGTGTTTGCGCTTGGTTTGCTTGTAGTCTCATGAGGGTAGTTTACCACTATCTGAACTGGTAACTGTTTTTTTGTTTGCAAACGGGCTTACACGTCGTGCTCTGCTGCTACATTTTGTTTGTAGACGATCAAGCTACGTTATTTCCACACGTCTGTCGCGTTCTGGAGAGTAAGTTGTCATTCTCTTTATCGCTTGGCAACAGAACTAACGCTCAATCATCCCATAGATTTGGTGCTATCTGTCTGTTCTGGACGTCAAAGCACGAATTACTGCCATGCAGCGCATATTTTCGCTGACTTATTACTCAGACAAGAATGACGAAATTCACTAGACCGCTCGAGTTGACTACGTCAGACATGCAGATAAAGTCAGCGGTGCATTTGTGCAGTGTAGCAAATTCCTACAGTCCGACTTAAATTTGACAATGAAAGAAATATCTTATCTAGTTCAGCCCTATGCTAGGGTCTTTTGGGGAGACATCATACCATTGTTATAGTTGGACCAGCTTTATAGCTTCGGAAACTTGCGGCTTGTTTCCTATAGATGTCGTTAAGAAATATTGTGAGACCACAACTTTGGTAAAAGTAGAGTAGACAAAACAGCTGCAGGTATCATCTAAAAATGGAATAGAACTTAACCCATACCAAAGCTGCTCTATTGACTGAAAAGATTGAAGAAGGATCCACATTGTAATAAACCTGCTTCTGCGAAACACTCTGCGGGGAACAATTTCGCTAATCGTTTTTTACGATGTAAATCCATTGCGATCGCTAAATCAAGCGCTAAGGATTTCATATCTGCGTAACAATTAGGCATATTTCAGATAATTGTCGCACGAGTGACTGACAATGTCATCTGTGTCCCTGACTCTATGTTTTTATTAACAAAAGACTTTGTTCCGTTCACACTAAATAACCCAAACCACAGAAAGTTACAGCTTATGGTCGAATACAGCATATTTCATGCCCTAAACTTGTGAAAGCCAGGAGGATGACACTACTAACGGCAGTTCGCTCTAGTTCAAAAAGAGGGCATTTGCACCAATACACCATATTCTTTTGAGTGTTTTAGCCATTTGCTATTATTCCTCGATGTTGTCTTTGTTTTGAACTACACGGTCTATCTAACATTTCCTTTCAACCTCTGAGCTCACGTACTTTTGGTAGTTTCGTTTTCCTGTACCAAATTGCACAACCATGCTTTTTTACTCAATCTGTCTTGTGCTCACAAAAATACAGTTGTACACATTGGCAAAGGAAAACAAAACTAACAAATACCTGTAACTCACAGGCTCTTGGCAATTAGCAAGTACACCATGTAGTTCAAAACAAAGAATAATGGTAAAATGCTCATGAACTCAAAAGAAGGTGACCCATTGATGAAAATGTCTCTTCCTTGAGCTAGAGAACAGGATAAAATACTGGCTTATTCAACCTAGGGAAAAGCTTACCATTTTCCCCAAAAATCTTATCGGTGCAGTAGTCTAATGGTCACTTTCACATTTGGACTTGATGTGTTAACTTAAGGAGGGTCGAAACGAAAGTTTTATACCCTCAAGTGTCTCCTACTTTACCATAAGACCGAGGTTTGAAGCACCTTCTGGAGCTTCTGAATGGTGTTTCACAAGGGCTGGGGCTACTGTGATGTCACTATCCTTTCACTATCTTCGAGTCTCCGAAGGTTAGATGAGTAAGTCAGCAAAATTGAAAGTTTCATTCTTTTTTCAATTTTTTGAGAATAACGGTGCAGACGCTATAGTTAATTGTGAGGACTCATGTTGAACCCGGCACGTTAAGCATCGCACCTACCTTCTCACGCCCTTCATTGGACCAAAGATGGTCAAGTTAATCCACACTTATCTCGATCAATTAAAATCCTTAACGATTTCGAGCTGTTTTGTTGTATGGAGACGTTTCCTTTATTCCGAGATGATGTAGTGCTTGAGGACGTTGCATTCATTCTACTTACTCCCATCAGCACATTTATACCTAAGCACTTTCTCTGGAGGCAGCCGCTAGCTGGTTGATCGGTTAATTTGTCCAGAAGAAATCTCAGCAGACTAAAGTGACGTGCAGTAATCAATCAGTAATCAGCTACTTGTGGCCTTTTGGATGCCGAGACGATGAGAAAAGATGTTCAAACACTAGAGGCCACAAATGCTTAACTTGTTTGAGAAAACAAAAATTGCCACGCGTATCCCTTGTGTCTCAAATAACGTACACTAATATGCCGTTTCCATCAACTTGAGCTTGAGTTACGTTGTTGCCAAATGTTTTTTTTATTTGCCTAGTGCAGTGACTGAGCAAGGAATCTCTCGGAAACGACTGGTTGAAGGTAAGCGAACAAATCCACCTTATGTTTATGATTCTATCCAAATGGTATTGGCTTTTATTCTTTCGTCCTCATGCTAATCGAACCATGGAGTTCTGACAAAAAACTAATCAAATGGCTTTTAGACCTTGCAATCTTATTTCCCGTTAGGTCGCATTTCCATTCTAAAACGTCCGAGATCGAAAGAAAATATGTAAGACAAAAATCACCTGCTATATAGATTCTCGTTTTTGGCTTTTGAAAATCCGTCCATTTTGTAACTGAAAAAGCAAGCAAGAAGATAATGCACAAAGATAGTAGAGCTTCTATGTGAACAAACCGTGAACGAAAATAGCCGCATCACATGAGGTTGGAACTGCAACAGGTGATCTTCAAGATGACCAATTGTAAGGCAAGCGGCACAAAAATTCCAAATGTATGACTGACAGTGTGTAAACGCAACTTGAACGGCTGTTCAGAGCGCACAAATAAGCAATTAATTTGTTTGTTTTTTCTTCTAATTTCCTCATCCTTGTTTTTCTGATAGGCCTTCGGGGTTCCCTAGATCGCCTCCAGCTGGAGTACGTGGATATCATTATCGTAACCAGACAACCGGATACACATATCCCTATTGAGGATGTTGTCAGAACATGTACACATCTCATCGAATTAGGATGGGCATTCTACTGGGGCACTTGCAAGTGGACGCCTGCAGAAATCATGGTACGTTTATGATCGGTGTCTGGCTGAAGAGCGCTACACTTTCGAGCATTTAATATAATAATGGTAAAAGCAATTACCACCATGGTGTTTAACCAGTTCGTTGAGTCGAATTCAGTTGGAAGTTGAATATGCCAAAACATCGGATACGCCGGAATTGTCGGTTTTCCGCTCAATAGGTCAGACTGGATCGTCAGCTGAGGCGCTGAGCAAACGCACCACCCCTCCAGGTGTGATTTCATTCGTTGGTTTAGATGTAATAATTCCTGTGCGCCCAGCTTGCACGCTCGCCCCCTATGCCAGCTCTCTGGCGTTCTTATCCCGATGCTACCCAAAATGTGCGCTGGTGATGAACTCCAATCAGAGCGAAAATAGAGTGCGGTGCACTCCAACTTTGGTGTCGACTAACACGAATGTTTGCCTCGGAACTGCATGAGTGCTGTTCAGAGGAGAGCAATATGAACACACGTTTGTACACCCCGCAACCACCTTCAAATAAGCATTAAAACGCAAGCCGGGTTGTCCAACAACACTAAGCAGTAACAATACCTCTCAGGCGATTTCTCCCACAGCCAGGGGTGGCCCAGTGTATTTTCTCATGCACCCTGTTTGCAACCCGACACTGAAGATTTGAATTTGACTGGTTGCTATCATCCTAAAAAATTTCAGGCGAGTTTTCTTCAAAACAAAGACATAAAAGCATATCCTTGCCAGAATAAGTAATACTTTTATATGATACATCCATTCCGACTTTGTGAACCATACTGAGTTGTTCTAGGATACTCTCAACGACAAGACAAGATAAAAAGTATATACCACATCGTGTGCTTTCGAAGTTACAATGATGAAATTTTAATGAAATTTCGTCTGTGCCCTGATATTTCAATAAACGTCCGCGATGGAGAGAGAGACATTTTCATTGTTTGCTGTAAGTACCCCAGAAGTTTAATACTCTTGCGTATCCACGAATGATATGCAAGGGATATGGGGGCCATAAGTCCATGTCTGTTAAATAATTGCAAACTCTTTTTTATATAAATTTTGCGGAATCAGGACCACTTAAAGAGGTCATCCGTCTCACAGACGTATTTCTGAATAGCAAGAGGACGTTGCATACTGTTACAAAGTCGATAGCTATGCTTTATTAAATATAATTTGACTGTATTGCAATTATGGAATGTTGCAGCAAATGTTGCTATGAGAACTGTACGGATGTTTGATTTCTATTGGGAATCTTCAACAGCCCACATCTCACGAAAGTCAAGGGAGATTCGACCCTGTGATCACCCGGCTAATAGGTTAACCGTCTCCACATTTGTTTGCGAACGGCAAATCAATGGTAAGATTGACTTGCACTTAAGCAGGATATGGTGCCAGTCATCCATCCGTCGCGGAACTCATATAACGTAGTCACCAGTCAACTGACTTCTCGAGTGATGACTTATCGGATGAAGGTATTATCCGACTTGTAAAATTATTCTTCCTCTGAGCTACTTATAGACTGTTGGTAGTGGGAGGATATCTGGCAATTCGTAACTGAGATTTAATCTCGCCAATGATTCTAATCTATGCGGAAGAGCTGAGAAGCACTGTACAACTGGTTCCCCCTTATTTAGAAATATCAGGAACTCACAGCTCATGAAACTCTAGCAGACAGTTTGGAACCCTCAAACACTAGCTAGAATTTCGAACAGCTCGGTCAAAACGGCTGAACAGCAGTATGACTGACTCGCACTTACAACGGATTTAGCAGCACTCATCTTTTGGTTCTCAGTTTGTGTCCTTAAGTGGTGATTACCATTAAAACTGTCAGTCATCTACAGCGTTTGCTCACCTGCATTTCGCTAGTCTCCTCGAGAAATCTATGCTATAGTTCGTAACTGCGTTCTGAATAAGCTCCGTGAGTGACAAATGAATATATTATTACAGAATCAGTCGGAAATATAACAGGCACAAAAATTCACGTAATAAAGAGACTCCGCGAAAATCATGGGAAATCGGTGTTATTATTCCGAGAGCCGCACCTGATAGAACTGCTTTTGTGGACCCTACATGCTATGGAGTGGTGTTTTGCGGAAAGTTCCTCGATTGTAGCGTTTATAAGTAGCTTTTCAGAGCAACTGGTTTCACGAATTTAAACGGATCCTGAAAACCACCAGGTTTCTGTTCGTTTAGTTAGCTGAACGGTATTATTAATGGAGCTGCCAACAATATTGGTTTACTGTGGTGGTAAATTCCGCACGCTCCTGTATAAGATGGGTAGTATGGACCAGCCGGCATTTTACAAACTGACACATCGAAAAGCTTAACGGTCATCAGACTCACCCTTATGTGTACAAGTAAGTTGCAGTAGAGAGAGTTTAGCAGTTTAAAAGTATTTGAAAACGCCTCATTATAGTAATAAAATGGGTATCCTTAAAAATACGCCTGCGGAAAAAAATACTGAACGGAACACATAATCATTCATAAAGTTGCTGAAAATTCTTTGACAGCTTATGACGACAGATTCACTGCGATTCACTTGAGTTCCCCATCAAAAAGAAATTAGTGTGTAAGTGATTGCATTTCACGAAATATTTTGAAGTTTTGTTGGACATGTTTCGCAAGCCTACTCCAGTGACAATACCCACAATTGTAGGGTCTGAAAGGCTTGGTGTGGGCATAAAACCAACTTATCTATTTTAATCTCGGATTCATACAAAGTAACGTTAGTTCGTTAATGCAGGCACCGGGAATCCAAAAGTATGATGACGATTAAAATCGCAATCATATAAGATCTCAAGTGTCTCGTGAGTGGACATCAATATATAACGAGTCAACATCGACATAAAGGAACTTTTGAGTTCATTTTTGGATATCAGGCTAACCACTGGATTTACCGAATCCTTTCTATTGAGCGTCCAAAGGTGTCCAAAACCAAAGCAAAAATTTATGATGGACCGATTTTTTTTCATGCACATAGTTATTCTCGATGTTGTATTGTCATTAGCATCTTCAGGGCATTCAGTACCGCTGTGTTAGTGTTCATGTAGTTACCTAGTTTCTGAGATAAAATCTTCGGGCTGTAAAATGTGCAAGCATCTGCTGACCTGTCCATCTATAGGCTGGTTGTTTTTCTCGGAGTAATTCAGGGGTGTGCTATTCATCCTATATGGATACTGATCTTTCTCTATAATTTACGCGCTTCATCACATATCGGGGATATATGTGTATGTATGCGTGCTTATAAGTATAATTGACGGGCACCCTAAGCCTATCAGCTATGTTTGAGTGAGTAGGTAAATCACAAGCAGTCTCCGCAGAACCAACTGCGCTATCACTTTCACTATGCTGATGCAAACATAAAAGTGAGGGAGTAAGACCTTAAACATTTAGAGGCTTGTTGAGACTCACCAGCCTGCCTGAGCAAATTGACCTAGCGGCAAGCAGACCAAGCAGCATTTGTTGATTCCTTCTTGTTCCAGGTGGGTATCACCCTTATTTCACATGGTAAGAATGTTCTCCGACAGCGCCTTTTACCATGCCATTGAGGTGCAAATGCATAACACCCGGAGTCGGAGGGCCAATGATGCTGTCAGATCGTAGTCTGACAATATGGCCGAGCAGGAATTGATTAGTGATCAAAGTAAACCCATCTTAGACAACCCGCAAGTCTTTCCGCTGTAGTTTGGTGTTGGCATGATGGTTACCGAACGGCCCGTAGATGTGTATCTACAAGTTGCACTAAACCGTTGCGTGATGGCTGCACGCAATGTAAAACGGAAAATTTAAAATGACACGCTTGGTTTCATGCCTCGCCATCAGATATGCCTCATTCCTCGTTGAACTGGTGGAGGTAGCAGTTCGGCAAGCAGTACTTTCAAGTGTTAGACTCTCTCAGGTTCCAAAACGGATATTCCAGCTTTTCAAACTTGCATGATTGCTACCAAAGGGTGGAATTTCTGCCGTCCTGCAGTCCGAGCTTTATTGTCTTCAATCAACAATAGATAGGCTGTTTCCGAATGCGTTTGGCAGCTGGTCAATTTACATAGTCGATTAAGTGCAGCTGGTTGTGCATTAGGTTTTGCTCGTTCCTACTGATGTTGCGTCGTTTACTAGGCTCAGTTTTCGGGATTTTAAATGACCGCTAAATTCGAAGAGCACTGTGCAAGCACTGTAAAGGCTAACTATCAACCAGCGCAAAGCGCCTTCTGTAGAGCGTCTATGTTCTGCTGTGATAAAGTAGTGAAGACAGAACAATAAAGCTGCAACGCCGATGTCCACACGTAGATCGTGTAGTTATAAACGCTTTAATCTAGTCGACCGAATGCAGCGCTTGCCGTAATGGTTTGGGTTATATTGTCATGTCTGTCGACAGGCTACTGTCAACGAAGCAGAAACATTTAACACAAGTTGTGCTGCGACCATTAGAACTGTACGCAGAATGTCTGGTTTTAGGTAATTCTACTCTCCTCTCGGTTGTAATTAGTGATCCTGTATAGTTTCTCACCGTAGACTGACATCGTTGCATGTGTTCCATAAATGACGTTGGTCTGCTTTGCTGCAGTGAAATGTTGATAATAAATACTTTATCATGTTCTTCACGAATAGTTCAGAATTGCTCAGCTACATGGGCCAAATCACAGCACTTTCCCCTATTGGAATGATTCACTTGATGAAATAACCTTCCAACAAGTTTAGATAAGACAGAGTAGATAACTACTTGCCCCTAGCTAGTCTGGCTTGTTCTGAAAGGCGGGTGAACATCAAGAACTGCAAAGGTATTACTTTGACGAGGCTACTGGTGCCTTTTTCCGTGTTTTTTCATGATGGAATCAAAATGCGAGAAACTCACCGTGAGGTTGGTTAAATTGGCTTCACTCTCCAAAACCATCAAGGAACACAGTTAAGGAAAGTAAACTATCCTTGCACTAAACAGCGCATACTTCGCCAACTATCGAGCTATCATGGGATATTCTGTAGTAGATTCAGGAACTTCCGCACTGTCTCCCTATTATGTACCCTTCAGCAAGCACAGTCTGTGGCCCGACAGTTCAACTTGATTCCTGCGGCAGTTGAACAGACAGGATTTCACATCCTCCAACGCGAACGCTTGCAACAAATGCAAGAGATGTGCGTAAAACTGAGTAAGTTTTTCATTTTGTTATTTACTCTGTTAATCGTGAGATTTTGAAACACAGCTATGCATAATAGCTGAGACTACTAGGTTTGTTGCAAGAAAGTAGAACAAAGAGATCACTTAGACCGTAATTCGATTCATTTAGGCCCGGAACTCTCAAATTTTTCAATAGGCTCTTAGAACAGGCATACATGGGCGGCACAACGCTAAATTAGGCTCTATAGTTAATGTTGGATTGTCCAACGTTGCAACTAAATGAGAAAACCTTCACAGCCGACGTTGATGGAGACTTCTCATCCTATTTTCTCATACCATTGAATTCAGTGCAGTGATTGTTTTCTTACTGTTATTTTATTCTTGGTTATGGACCTCGGCTTGGTCACTGGTACGCCGCTGTGTGGAGGTATTCTCTCCGGAAAGTACTGTGATGGAATCCCCACATATTCAAGAGCCTGTTTGCCCGTAAGTTTTTGCACTGAATTAACTTACCAAACGACTGAAAAACATTAACATTGATATATGCGCTGAGTTTGTGTGGTTTACGTAGGATAAAAAAGGACCATGTATACACGCCTTAAAACACGACCAAACTTGTGGGTTTAATTTGTAAGCAAAGAATGGATTAACGGTAAATCTACAGGATGTCTTGCAAGATTTCCTGAGGAAATATTTTTGCTCTCTTCCATAAGACCTATTAGATCTCGCACAACAGTGCAAGCGTAGAAGAGAGAGCTGTACACCAATGCGAGACTAATATAAAAATGAAGCAAGATTTCTTCTTGTCAGACATGCGTTTTCGTTATTAGTTCACACTTCACTCCGTTGTACTGCCTGCTTACAAAAATACGTTTAGACGTGAATCTTGAGTAGAACACAGCCAGATGGTGCAAGCGTGACATTTTACCACAATAGGAAACGTATTCTAGAAAGTTTGCAGTGTCAGCACAAGGATAAGAAGGACTCTTGGCAATAGATTTTTCCAAGCGCTATCGTCCTCACCATGAGTGATATCGATGGTGATGCTTTTGTAAAAACCTTTCAGCATTATATTATCATTATTATTATTAACCTCTCAACCAGGAACAGCGCAACCGGAATGTACTAGACATCATTTGAAATGCTACACAAACATTCTGTATCCAAATAATTGCTGTTTCTTTACTCTACTGGTTTAGGGACACCAGGCACTGCTTGAACACATACTTAGTCCCAAAGGCAGGATGCATCAGACACAAGTGAGACAGTTATGTAAATTAGCCAGCCGGTTACGCTGCACTTGTGCCCAACTTGCCATCGGTAAGTTATGCTTTACTGTACAAACCATAAATCGGAGCATCTGATCATTTACTTTAAGTCACGCCTTTAAAACTACACTTACAATAGAGACGGACGTCAGTAAAATCATAAATCTTTAGCTCCATCATTTTTATTGACATTCGTTGGCAAAACTACCTCTGTTGGTTGTCAAACACACTTCATTACCCGTTGATTCCTTGATGTGTATCAACCACATTATGCAAAAACAGAGCACCAGAAATATTTTTTCGAGTTTTTAATTGAGCCAGAGCCTACCTTATGAGCTACAAGAAGGGCAAAATCAGTCACGTGCTGTAGAAGAGCGTTCAGCAACCTTGTGAGTAGTATCATTTACTAAATTTAACATTTTTTAACACTCGGTTTAATCTGTGCGGGAAGTTTTCATGACAGAAACAAAAGGGGGCAGTAATACCAGATATAACAAAATAAAACAAGCAGAGAAAATAAAAACGCACTGCGGCCGGATTGGATGTTTCGCCGTTGGCCAACTTGTTCTCATTCAAGATAACTATTAGAGGTACTGCTTACCGGCGATCGTCTTTTGGCATCGAGAAGCAGTTTCATGCTATTTCCAGGTCGTCATGGCTGTTCAGTTTCTTTTAGCTAGTCATCATTAAACAAACCTGAATCCGAAAACTAGGAATAAGCTATGGATGGCGCTATCCGTCATAGTGGATTGAAGGGAAAACGTGCAGATTTGTACCTTTGCATCTTTGCAGATAAAAGATAACGAGAAGACAAGAGATAATTATCGGGTTTGGCAACAGCTAGCCATTGGCGTCTCCCGTGTTCTAGTGCACCAAGTCGTTCAACGTAACTAACAGGAAAAAATATAAATGATCGGTAAAATCGGACTTGTGAATTTGTGCTTCAGAGGATTAGGGTTACAGACACTTGATCATGTGTAGTTGAGATGGTTAATCGATTTGAGTCGAAATTTATACTCATATGCCAGCATACCTTAAATTTTGGCTGAACCGCACTTATGAGAAAACACTGCACGATACGCATTATGACCATTTTTATCCAAATCAGCGTGGTGTCTGAAAACGCCAACTTTGAGCTGCGTGCTACTTGGCGCTGCAACAGTGGATCAACTACAGGAGAATTTGGAAGCCATCCAAGTGAGCAAGTTTGTGAACTTTTTAAAACATAATCGAATATACGGACATGAAAACTAGGAGCCTTCGTACAATTGTGTTGGTTGTACGCGTGTGAGTAAAATCTACCCCAAATAACAAACGTCATGCCTCCAAACAAGAAAATGGATCAAAGTTTTCGTGCAGATGGCAAAATGTATTCCGATATTTCAATGAATTAAGACTGTCTAAAAATTCCTCGGTAGCATGGTCGTCGTAACTGATTTGAGTGAACTTTGATGTTCCGGTGTTTTAATACTGATGGTCTCAATGAGGGTGTCATGCATCTTACCTATCCGGGACTGCTGCTCTGCCGTAAAGTCACAAGGATTTTAATGAATTCGATAGGAAACTCTAAACTGCAAAGAACGAAGTGATGTAGGAGATCGGTTATATATGTATATATATATCAGGCTTTCGGGTAGCTTATTCACTGTTTTAAAATCTCACAGCACAATTTCACCCTAGATGCCTAATTACCCAAAAATATAAGCGCATGTTTCTCACACCGTCGTTCATGGTGGAATGTTTTTTTAACTAAAGAATGCCTTCAATCATCTCTCCAAGAATCACACAGGTTGCCGCTGCATTTTCCTTTTACCCGCAAATCGGGTACCTCTGTGGACTCGAAATTACGAAGAGTGGATCATCTAAAGGTTGCCCGAATAGCGCACGAGCGGCTGATGCCAAAGCACACCCCATAAACACATTTGGGGTTTGCTTACAGTCATACCGCCTGACTGATATACCTACTGGAAATATTGCGTAATATGCGTTGCTCGGATTCTTTGTACAGGTAGTGATCTGATAAGCGTGCCTGCGCCTGAAGACCTTTGATAAGTAACTGAAGTTGAGATTACTTCTTAGACGATGTCTTTTGAAACTCTTGAAGTTGCTGAAACGGAGTGACAAATGAATTGGCAAGCGTAATAAAACAAACCTGGTGAGCATTGAGAGGCGTACATTCACAATGCACAGGTAGGAAGAGCTGCACCAAAGGTTGGAAAATTTGGAGGTGTGTCAGGGTTAGATGTGTATCTATGAGCCCAACAGTGGTTTTTAAAACAACTCACACACTACACATTTCAACAACTTATATTGCGTCGTAGAATCTGGTCACTACTCACCGGTTTATAGATTTTGAAGCGATTCTGCCACCTCCCATGGGATTGGTGTGTGTGCTCTGACTGAAACAGAATGCTAGTAGCATAGTGGCCCTCGAAAAATTGTGTGACTCGGTGAGCAACTCCGCAAAATATTTTACTTTCTATCCTTTCGGCTTTGACACAGCAGTCTGTTGTCTGTACAAGCTGAATGTAAGTTGCCCTCAAGTAAGCAACTACGTCTGTTCTTTGCGCACAACATTCTCTGTGCCTACGCGTCACTCGTTTGTTCAATTTTCCGTTTTCATGAATTACTACCCATTATGTAGCTATCTTTTTGGTTTCCTGTCATTCACTTATTGGTACTAAATATCCAACAAGAATTGTCCAGAAGTCTACAATCACTGGCCGAAGTGTCGTGGATTCGAAACTCCCCAAGTTTTGTGAGATGCGCACTACTTATAAGTTCCATTTAGAATGAAAGAGCTGTACAGTGATTCATTGCTTATCATCATAGACTGGCTTAACTGAGAGGACAAAATCTCGTTTGACGGCCTTTCCGAATTCAAAACATATACGTGACGAATGACTGGCATCCAGGAATAAAGCGAAGCACATATACTAGTGCTAAAACCTGTATTAAGGTTGCCTTGGTTTTGAAGAGTTGATATTTTCACAAAAGTAAAAGAGTAGAGAAC
The DNA here is from genome assembly GCA_004794785.1 of Opisthorchis felineus. Classification (NCBI taxonomy): domain Eukaryota; kingdom Metazoa; phylum Platyhelminthes; class Trematoda; order Opisthorchiida; family Opisthorchiidae; genus Opisthorchis; species Opisthorchis felineus. The sequence goes on along the minus strand of SJOL01002116.1, from coordinate 616,287 downwards.
GATTTCGCCCCAGCAAGTTTATCCTAATTAGTGGAGAAATTAACGTGGGAATACTTATCGCTGCAAAAACCATACAGAGTAGCGTGGCTGCGGACTAATCAGCGATAACACTGATCATCAGAAATGCACTCTGCACAGCACGTGCATCAGCTGAGATGCAATAGGTTGTTTCGACGTGCTGTCCATTAGGCAAAATGTCACCGAATACTCTTGGGGAACCTGCCGATTGTCAAATAAGTACAGGTTTTTTCCTCTACCATCATTTTTGGACATGAGCTTTAAACATTACAACATTGCATAAAACCGGAATAAAGGAATTTTTTGCTTCTTGGGCAAGGTTTATTGTTTATGCCAAATGTTTGCTTCGAATAACGGTACCTATTAACCTTTGACAAACAAAGTCCACCGCTGCCAACTCATAACACAAGCATAACTAACCCTACTTTTTGAGCATTCATTATTGAAACTGGACTGGAATAATCAACGCAGTCCAACTAAGCGGACATCAATGACTAAGCGGATACCGTAGTTTCAGTTCAGTATATTGGTTTTAAAACATGAGTTAAGTTATCTATCCCAGGAATAAGTTACAGCTGGTTTTCCTTCTGAGGACCTTACAAATTTCCGGCATTAGTAATAATACCAATGGTCAGATGATTTGAATTAGTCAGTGGCTTGCTGGACCAAATAGCAAGTCCCTTATCTGCAACAATTGACCTGTGGGCGCGTGATCTAGCGATAACAGCCGGAAGCAGCTAATCAAATGTTACATTTCGATGCATCTGTCCAAGTGACGAGTCTCAGTGAACAGAATGTCGTTCATGTGGTTGAGGTTTCCATGACCCCACCATAGCTTCATGTTGAAAATATAACGATTTGAACATGGGTTCTGTGAAACTACTCACATGATACACGGCAGAAAACGCCCATAAGCGATTGACGTCAGGATGATAAAATGCGGTGGAAGTGGGATTTTGGGGAATTTAATGCACTGTCAACGATTACTAATCATAAGTTATCAAATGAATGACTTGAAATTCCAAAACTTCTATGTTGTCACCCCCAAAACCAGTTTGCAGGAGTTGAATGTATTTAGATGAAGTCGGGTGTTTTATTATATTAAAAATCCTAATGCATACACCAGTTTTTGTACTATGAATCTACACATGTCCTCCCTGAATGCATTGCACAGTTCCTCTGTACGTGCAGGTAGGCAACATTTAAGTCACAAAATGCGCAACCAACCAGAATTTTATCGACCGTATCCTTGTGCAGGCTGTTTTAACCCAAGTTTTATTTTACATTGTAGTGAACAGTTTCCACGTCCAAAAATAGTTTTGAAAAGATTGCATATGACATTTTATGGTTTCCCTAAATCGAGACCTTCACTCGACTGGATTTGTGTTGTCAATAATAGAATGCTTTCACTGTGCAGGCCCGTCGACGCTGAAGTTCATCGCTGAAGACTAATTTGGTTCTGGGTCTTTAGCATGTCCCAAAGAATCAGCTTAGTAATTTGTGTAACAACCGAATAACAAGGTTTTGGAGTCTTTTGCTTTATACAACTACCAGGAACGCCACTGTTGAAAATGCTGCCCAGTACCATCGTGCAGTTAAGTCAACTGTCTCTAGAAGGCTCTGATGCAAGAAAAGCAGTAAAAGCCGAGGCGGAAGGCGACTTAATCTCAAACACAGCAGAATCCCCCGAACACCAACACCAATTTATGGGTCATCGTTCGGGCTTCGGACAAGCAATCACATCTTCCAAGCGGAAGCAATTTCGCCCGATCAGATATAGTCATTTAGGTGTATCCTACTTGTGCGTTTCAAATCTTTGGAGTTCAGGTCCCGGCTAGCCCAAAGATATGCACGGTTGATGAGCCATAATAGGAGGGAAACTAGGGTTTAGACCTTCCTCTCTTTGGTATGAATTCACCAGAATAACCGCGACAAGACACGAGAGGGACTGTTCAAAAGAATGTCATAAATGTGAACTCTACCAGCAACATTCATATTCCTGCAGCTGGCTGCCGACATATTATGGAACATTCATAATTAAAAATAAGCGTAACTTGGTTCTCTTACTCTAAAAAGGTCCACATCTATACCAAACGGCTTTTTGTGAGCGCCTAATTCCTTACTAAAACATTTTAGGCAGACGAAAACTTGATATTCGTAGTACAGGACCAGCCACCACATTTTTTAAAGGCGGATGCAGTCCTGATTTGGACCGTATATTGCAGTACTTAACACACTTTTGACCATTGCCTCTTTGACACTCTACTATGTCGGGAAAAGTTCTGAACAAACAAGTATCCAGAACCTATGAACCGCTGATCATCCGGCATATATTGGCATTTGAGCAAATGATGTCTTTGAGGCACAACATCAGATTGAGGACTAGACCTAACTGAAAAGTTCCAGCGGGGCGGAGACATTGACTTCATTGGTATTTTTACGTGAGGTGAAATATGTGTCTCGTTATTTTGCCAAACTCCTCTGGTATCAGCGCCTTGACCTTGGTCTCAGCGCTTGCACAACATTCTTACTGTGATGACGTTACAGTTCAAGTCTAGCAGTGCAAACGATCAGTGGCTGAGTACTGTTTCAGGGGATGGAGCGACGGTAGCTTGTTTGTAAATTTGCACGGGATGAGTGGAAAAAATATTCAAAGACTGACCATCGGTTCTTCTAAGAATAGTATAACACCAGCTGTGAGTTGATATGAGTTTCCTCCAAACATAAATCATTTTCCTCATTTACAAAAAGGTTTTTTCAACAGCTTACATGATCATATTTAAATCGTATTTTAAAGACTTCCGCAGACTAGCAAGCCACACATACATTGAATGACTGCACCAAATTCTATAACCTTTGTGATATTATATAACCTAATATTAGGACAGATTTCACTCAAAGCTACCATTAATGTGAGATTTGAAGACAATGGACAAGCAAAATCATAAAGCCATTGCCGTGTCCGTTAGTCTTGTCTATGCACTCCCTCTCCTATCCGGGCGAGACTCTACTGGCATGCATCAGAAAAGCAAAAAGACCCTTCAAGTGAGGAGCTAATGTACATCCTACAAGCCACACCGCCTTCTAAATTCGCCGAAATAAATCTCGCTGTAGCTGACTGAATAACAAAAACTGCACTGAGAAAACTAAGCATGCGTTTGCACCGAGAATATAAAAGACTAAATTGAAAGAAACACACAGAAAATTACCAAAACACTTCAGGAATATGAGGCACTCATTTGTTAGCAGATGAAACTGCCTTACTTTGGTCTCGTCCAATGCGTGTTTGAAGAAGTTTATGCCAGGTAAACTCCACATGTGTGGTCGAATTATCATCAGACAGTTTTCTAAAACACTCCACAGTTGATAACCTAAACACTTATTCCATTAGACCTGATTAGTTTTCCACCTTTGGTAGAAAGCAATGTACGAAGGATTTTCGCCTATGCTCCGTCCATTCTGCATTATAGACTCGGATTCTATGTACCTTGTGACAGCAGTCTCACTAACCTGATAACGGTGGAAGCGCACCCTTCGATTGTCACGTTATTCAGACAAGATCTAAGAAGACTGTCACCCACTTGATACTTCCGCATTGAAATTCTTCCTTCAGGACATCTATGCTTGAAGACTATTACTAAAAAGCCGCTCAGGCCATATTAGTGTAGAAAGCGCATGTTGTAGACCTGGTAGACACTTGAGGCTGCAGTGCCTAACGTAGATGTCTACATACCCATATAAGCCAGGCCCTAAGCAGCAGTTCTATTCCGTACTCATTATATTCACAAGACCACTGTACAAATCACCCAGAGACCAATAATTTTCTCTGTAGGTAAGTAGGAGGATTTGTGCGAGCCCAGTTCTCCTACAGAGGAGTAAACTAAACTGTCATTGCTGTCAAAATTCGCGTTGCAGTTTCGTTAGCTGAGACAAATGACCGGATCAGTCGGAATCATCAGGTACTTGCGTTTTTGGAATGTTAACGTATGGGAACCCGATATACCACGGAAATTTATAACACCACAAAACTAAGAGAAATTACGTGTTACTAATAATTTGAGCTATGATAGTTCAGTTTTGCTCAATTGTCCGCCTGCTTAAAAGTCAAACGTATCAAACTCGTATACCCAAAAGTTTGCAGCCATCTAAACAAAAGCCAAAGGAGTGTACTCAATGATAACGGTTATTCTTAAGTGTATAGTTGCTAGTGTGTGTAGTTGGCCGACTAAAGTACTTAGAAAAGTGAGCGATGAGTATTCGACAACCGCAATCTAAGGTAAATTTCATACACGCCGAAAAAATCAAATATATTACTGCTTACAACTCATAACGGCTAAATAACAACAGACTTCGTTCCTTACAGATCACGCACATCGTGTTATCAATATTTTATCATTCCACACACTCAATTCCATTATGATCATAGCGGTTCCATGAAACTAGTGTTCACGCTTTTCTTCTTGCAGGTGCAAACTCGAATTAACTTCACTGTCCTATCGGAAATCGAACGCATTCTATCGACAGACAGTTCGGACAGTTTTCTTTGAAAGTATAACAAAAAGAGTTATTTGAGTCTTCTTGTACACAATTTCCTTTCACGAGTCTTTTGTATTCGTTGAGATAACAATATTTCGTTTCAAAAAATATCGTAGTTTATTGACCAGCTGACTTAAATAAGCTGCTCACGTTGAAATGCAAATACGTGGGTGAATAAAATAATGAAAAACGATCACTCGCCACCCTTTACGAATTTCTAATCTCCTGTAAGTGAAGCAATGTTTCTTCATCCCTTGTAGTTACGTTCCAATGGAATCATACACCGCAAATGGTCGACAATAATCCTTAAAACCGAACATTTTCACTTCGTGACAGTATAACAATCCAACCGTATTACTTAAGTTAACTGTGCTGCTGAAGCGTACAAGTGAGTACATTCAAGATTACATATAAATACAATTATCAGAATTATATCTTAAAGGAACCGTTTTAACATCGCCAAAAGTGGTTACGCCTAGTGTTCTAATGGCAAGTTGGCCAGCTCACCTGGTCCTGGAATGTAAGGACAGTCAGGGTCCGATATGATAGGAATGTAAACCACTGCACTGTTGTGGCCGTACTCATGGAAGAGACTATCACCAGAATTTATTCAAATATCTAGATGCAGCTTTAGTATGAATTATTCCTTATAGTGAAATCTGATTAGGATCCCAGTTTACCTGAAACACCTGGTAAGTGATGGGCATACGACGAAAAAGAAAACTACGAAGGAAAACCGCACAATTCAGTAAAATGAGAGGGAATGCAACTCGAAAACCAAAGACTGAACATTGACAAGGCTTTTGTCATTGCATACAAAAAGTTCCCTTGTTCGTGCAGAAATTGATCAGTTTTGCCTTTGGGATCTGGATTGGGGTTTTTGTTCAACCAGAAGAATAGATGAATTTTTTATACAAAAATGCATCCCTAGCTTACTGTGAATTAAGATGACTGTACAAAATATTTTATCGCCCATTGCCGCAAAGACGCGGGGATAGTTAGCTGTTTTAAAAACAGAGTAGACTACTCCACAACTACCTCCAGTAGAAGTTTACTTAAGTTGTTTAGTGGAATGGGCTAGCAACAGTGGGACGTACACCGGAAGTAGGGAACTTGACCTGTTGGCTTACCCAAAACTTCAGTGAAACAATGGTCAGCTAGTGATCAACGAGATACTGGGAAGAGTTCTACATGATTAGAAACGGAGCAAATTCTCAGATTCACTCCCACCTTTTTTCTGTTGCATTTGTTCTCCGACATCTGTCGTTTTGAGCTATTTTTGGTGCTGTCATTTACTTCATGAGAACGTATTACCCACACAAAAAATTTATCCTCTTCCAATGCTGCTAATGAATTAATGCTTGAAAAAGTAAATGTACTTTTTGTTTCATCGGTTCTACGACGAAAAGCTTAGGAATTCTGCGATGACGTTGACTGAGTTGAACAGGAGCACCAATTCGTCAAAAAATATGGCACTGTGCCCAAGTGAAACTAAAAATGCTGTGTCACAAAAAGCGGCATTTCAAGTAAAATTTTAGAGGGCACGTAGCAAACGAGAGGTGATGTCACTATTATATCAATGCAACCAAAATGCTTTGATCAGATAATGGACAAAACATTATCAGGATGTTTTCGGATGCACAGGTTACTCGCAAACGACAGACGAACGCTGAGGATCAGTGGTACTTTCTGGTGAAAATCGGCCAAAACCGATCAAAATTGTGAGCTTTACGATCATTGGCGGAATGAGCTCCTAGCAACGCTACAGCTAAAGTATTTTTTGACGGCTCTGAACTTGAGGCTCTCAACCAGTCAGTAAATTCAAATGTATGCGTACGCTAATTCAGCCATCTGACAGTCCGGATTGAAAGCTGTTTACTGCAGTGGGCAACAAGATGCGAATGAGTTTATGCCACAAACATGATAAGACAACGGAAGTTAGTCCTCTAGATTATCGTTTTACAAATACCTCGTCTGGTGTGGCATCTTGCGTGGGCTGGGATATTTCAACCGAGCCCGAATGGATGCAAGCTTTGTTAATTAAGTTTTTGCGATGATTCTGGCATGCCCTTCTAGCTTATGTTCACACATTAAATATCTAAACCGAAAGTGCGTCTGATAATTTTCAGAAATGAGAAATACAAGTTAAACTGTGAGCTAGAAGAGGTTGTCACTCTTTCTTAGACTAGCCCATATAAATATGAATAAAGTCGAAATGCAATTACCGTAAAGCAATTCAACACCAAAATATTTAAAAGAAAAGCGAAAGTTCATGGCGTCCAATACCCAAAACTACCAAAGAATGCATGCAACTGGTGAATTTTCTTACGACTCTAGTCCCTTAGTTGAAAAACCTCTCGTGCGCCTAACAAGCTCATGGTTATTTCATACCAAGCCTCATTTAATATGAATCGGTCCGTTCAAAAGCTTCGCTTGATTATTTTGCAGATTGTATCTATACACAAGAAGATCACAAAATTACTGACATTAAAAAAGAGACCAACGGTTAACTTATCGGACGTTTCTTATTTCCAAGAAATTACTTGGTATAAACAGGTTTCAGACCCATGAAGCACTTGATTTAGTGATTAAGCAAACACAACTTATCATTTCAACAAATACACCAATTTGCATATCAATTTGATTTTCACGAAGAGGCTCAACTGAATCTTTCATTTATGATATTCTTCAACTGAATTCGTTGCACAGAGGCCGCCTCATATTTCAGTTGATACGATATTCGAGATAATGCAGTACATTTCTATGGAAGAAACTACTCACAAGGATCTTGAAAACACCACAACAGCCCACAACCAGTTTGGGTCGCTTTACTAATGACACAAGTTGGTTCACAAAGCTACATATTAACGTTTCGACTGCAATAGCTAGACTTCATAGTAGGGTAAATACTGTCACGTGGCAAGTAGCACAAAGGATACTTGCGTTCAGGATGTTTACCACCTAGCAGCCTCGACGGCCGTGATTTTAAGCTCTTCGGAAAATACGATTGTTAGAAACATAAAAGTGTTCAGTTTGACGCTTCAGACGGAATGGTTGAATAATGGAAATTCCATTGATACATAAGAGGCATCCATAACCGCCAGAGCGATGTTTGTGTTTCAGTCGCGTGTTCAAGTGTCCTTTTTCGCTTAACCAAAGCATGCAGATAGACTGAAAACTGACTACTAGTTTCGTAGACGATTTGTGAGTAGAAAGTTTATACAAACCTTGTACTTTGTTGCTCTTTTCTAGAGGATTCGTACTGGTTGTTACTGTAATTTTTTCGACAAGGCTTTTATACTTCTGAGAGCCTCCGTAACAGAGGTAAGTGGTAAGAAGGCAGGTAAAAGGTGCTTCAGCAAAGTGATAGGAAGAGCCAAGTAAGAGAATAGGGACGTCATTTCAGATTATCACATGTTTTTTTGCAAAGGTGTTCTACTATGCCACGAGAGAAGTAGATGGATTAGCCCACGGTGTTTCCGAATATTCGGATTTGTGGCAGCTTTTGTTCCAATAGGCGTGTTATCAACTGTCGATCACGACCATGTTACGTAAATGCTAGGGTTGCCCTGGTACAACATCCGGTGGCACGAGTCCGCTTAACCCTTTATTATTCTCTCGAGGCAAAAAACTGCATTTTACTTGCAATCGCCCGCGTAGGCGAATATACTATGCTCTATTCCCGGACTTTCTTGCTAAACACGGGCATGTTGCCAGCATCGAAAGCACAAATCTATAATTTTGTCTGAAAACTTGCACGCCTGCGCATGAGGGTTGCTTGCTTAGCGAACTGTAAACAAGCTCACTTGAATAGTGAGCCAAAAATAAACGTATCCTCGTAGACGGAGCGCTTTCGTTGAATGAAACCAGCCAAAAACACGGGGAAAAGTGTAGTGACGTGGGTCTATCTAGCTAAGTAGAATACAGAACATCATATACGTAGTAGTGTTGGTCACGAATCCAGAATCCTCACAAACCAAGTGCAATTGATCAAATCGTCCCCGAAATATAACGAAATTCCCGGGGCTTCGAGTTTAACGCACTCGAAAGCGTGGTATAGTCAGTAGTAGATTTTGCTTCTTAAGCACAATGTGGGTATCAGGCTGCTTTATCAGCGGTACAAAGGGATAATTTGGCAAGACCAGCTCAGATAATTCAGAACACGTCTATTTTTCCGTCGAGCTGATCATGGAAAGCACCTTTTGGTAAACCCAAATTTGCGCACTTGTCGCGAATCTTTAGAAATCTATTCCAAAAGTCTCTAAGTGGAGATATAAAGCGCAAATTTGAATCCCTATTAAATTTGCCCATTTATGTTGACATGCAACTTGTCCAAATTAAACTGACGATAAATGGTAAAATCTTTGTGTCTCAGTTGGAATATCCCTAACGAACAGTTAAATTGCTCATCAGTAGGGTACCGACACCGAGCACAAGTATGCGGTGACTCCAGGTTTTCAGATATTTGTTTTTGTTAATGGTCTAATAGCTGGGGTGCACCCGGAAATTGCTGCCTGTAGAACATTTTGTCCTTCAACCAAATTTGATGTAAAAAAGGCATTTGATAAAGAGAAGAACTCGTTTCAACTGATGATTCAGTGTCGAAAAGCAGGCACCAAATATCAGGAACTTTCTACTACTTGGCGCAGTTCTCGTCAATAGCAACTTCAGAACAAAGAATGAAGTGTTCTATAAATTTATGCTCTTGACGCAACGTGCTAAGTATAAGGTTACTGAAAACACTTCAAGAGCTTGCTTGAGGTCCATCAGCTAAACTTAGTCCATGAGCCTCCGTTAAATGGTGTTCGGCAACTAACTGCAAGTAGTGTAATACGTTAAGAAAAACCTCTCCATTTTCATGAATAATGTGCCACTCGAAACGTGAGGCTAACTTTATGCAACGTATTCAGGTGAAGAATATCGCAAACAAGGGGTTTGGCTAAGTCCTGTGTTAGCACCAATGTAATTCGCCCATTAGTGACTTCACCACCAATAGTTCCATTTAAATTAGCAATGTGACGAAAAATGAAAGCACCACAGGTAACTCTGCTAAAAAGCTCCCTGTGCAGCATTCGACTAAGCTGTCTACTTCCCTAAGCTCCTGCTGATCAAATTTGTGGTGACAATTCCCAGACGAATTGCTTTAACCAGAACAGTGGATTTGTAACCGGCTTTCTCGGAAGTGCCATTTGTTAAATGCCAGGCTGTCTGACTGACATGGTAGAGTTTGCAAAACAACACCCAAAATGCACAACTATTCACTTTTTGTGGAAGGAAATTTACCAAATTCAGTTGGTGTGATATTATTTCGCGGCTGTTATCTATGCGCAAGCTTCAACTGATTTGTCCATTGCTACCGGTTAATCTGATTCGGATGACAGCCATTCAGTCCTTCCTCCATCAAACTCAAAAACTCTTCCGTCGAGGAAATCTACATACTACGGCAAAAAAACGAACGTCTGTAATGTGATTAGCTAGAGCCGAATAAATCAGACTTTTGTACCCGTTAAACGCCAACTCAATGAATGGCAACCTTCTAATGGAAAAGTTCCTTTAGCTAATGGACTAGAAAGAATACTTTTGTTTTTGGGAAAAGTGTTGTTAACTATGAAGTCTTTGTGAGGAAGTCTGGATTCTAATCAAACAGCTCCATTTACCTCCTCCTACTCTGTTGACTAACCTGTGACTTAGTCACGTGTTAATTTGTAAATGATCGGACTAGCCATTAGAGAAATCTCTCAGATGGACACTTCTGTATTATTTGTTACCGTCTTGTGAAGCCGCACCTAGCGACCCTATAGTTTTCCTTGGTTGAGTAATATCCCAAACAAGAGATTCAGTCAGGATTTAGGTGAAAAACAACCTGGTATGCAAAAGGGTGTATTCGTCGAACAGTCGAAATATTCTGTTGCTGGACTTCCCATTTCTGTAAATACACAAATATTACAGAGATGAATGTTTGTTGCTCAGTTACGCATTCAGGAAGAATGTGCAACAAAGACATTTGTTCACCCTGTCCTAGAGCTATTCTATATTCGGATTAATTTCCTAATTTGATGTACTAAGATAGCCACTGACAAAACGAACATAATTCGCTCAACATGAGTGTTTCGAAATTACCATAATTTGTCGGCAAGATACGGCATTACAAGCTGTGCTATTTTCTTGTGCTAACAATATGTTCTGCACACATGGTAGTCCTTCTGAAATAAGGGAAAATCTCAATGCAACAAACAATCCCAAACAACTGATGTGCAGTCCAGTTATCTTAGTAATTTATATTGCAAACTCTGTTACACCATTCGATGTTTGCAACTCATTTCAATTCATAGGAGCTTGTCTAGAAAATAAGTTTATATAAGATTGTGGAATTTTTTATGAAGATTAGCATACCTGTACCGTATAATTTCTCCATAAAGACCTGTTTAAACTAGAGGTATTTAGATTATCCCCTGTAGTTTACTCAGGGTTGCAACTACAATCCGAAAACTAAAGGGCTTGGCAACTGTACTAGCCAGGAAGTTACGCTTAGATGTAGCTAAAATATGAGTAATGGATAGCATTGTTTTCATTTTTCTGAAGTGGATTGTATCCTTGAACAGTTTCCAGTTTTCAGAATTAATGTTCAGTTGACTTTTTGGATCAGCTTGTTTACCGGCTTTTCGGATATCTTATTTTACGGAATGCTGAACCGCTTTACATCGTTTGTTAGAAAATCTGCCATAATGGACAAGTTTCACGTTTTTGGTCTCGTTATGTGGTAGTTCGAGTGACTATTATAAAACAACGTCGACTTACAACAACTGAAGCATTCGTTGCTGGCTACAGCAAGACATCCATCAGTGGTAAAGTTCACAAACTGCGTGACATGTCATGCGCATCTGATCAGTTTTAAAGCACGACAAATGTGCTACATATGTAGTTATCAGTTACTTGTTTGTCGGAAGTGCGGAATGTCTAGTATGCAATCGCTTGCTGATTTTGTGCAAGACTCAGTGCTGGCCTACAGAGAATTAGGGAACATAACGAAAAGACTACTAAGAATTCGCATACACTGAGGAATCTTGCTCATTTGTGGTCTTTTTAAATGTAAACAAAGTAAGCGAATATATGGTGGGTTCCGATCAGTTGAAAAAGGACTAAATGATGCTTCAGGTAGTTGGAAAGAGCATCAAGCTGATGAGCTGAAGCCGGTTAAATGGTCACATGCGGAACTTATAATTATTTCTACATTCTGTATTAAAACTGAGGTGAAGAAAAATGCGAAGTGTTCTTTGGACTGACTGTGATAATGTGCAGGCACGATTGAAGAATGTTATCAACCACATCCACCACTGGGATGTAGTATTCAGAAGAAAGCATTTGATCACAGATGACTCCTATGGACCGATATGACACGCGAAAAAGATTTTGTCCTTCAAGTGAACCAAGTCAATGCTGAAAAACCGAGAAGCCGTTTTATCCTTATTGAGAATCATCAGCAGTGCGCACCTCCAAAGTCACTGAGGCAATTTGAGCTCGCGACCTTTCGGCAAGTATTTGAAGACTAAGCCGCTTGGCCACGAGCGACCGCTCCACATTGTAATCAACTAGCACGCAGACAAGATATAGCGCCACTCATCCCTCAATTACCGAGTTCAGGTCAGGTGCCAACGTATTGATTGGCTTCTTGAATGACGGCTTCTTGGGTGGGAGGTTTACACTCCGCATAAGTTATTCTTCCACCGAAAGAAGCCGTCTATCCTAGATTTGATGCTCCTCATTTAAATAGACCAACTTGAACATCCCAATGTTTCTTCTGGGATTTTGGATACTTTTTTGGGAAGCGCTGCTTCCAGCGATCGACGACATAGCTTACAACCAAGGGTGGGAGGTCACTGCAGTTTTCTTCCCGGTTAAAAGAAAAAAATGTACGCAAAATTCCCCATGCAACGAGTTTATAAACATTTAATGAACTGTTGCTAAGGCCATGTTACGTCTGGTTTCCGAGCAGCTCACTCAGCCCATACGAAACTCTCTGATTGATAATGGGACTCCGACAACACAGACACACACACACACACATAATACTTCTGCAAAACTGAAATTCCTACACGCCGAGCAGTTTATTAATACAGAAAACAGAAAGGCCACTACGAAACCTTTACCCTGTACCCAAGCTCGAGCCGATAAATCGCGTGTACAAAGATCGATTTTTTTTACCTTTTGGTGATTAGTTTATTGGACTGTGAATAAAGTGCACTACAGTATGAGAATATAAAAAAACATATATATTTATTCTGCAGAAAAATCGCAGAACAGCAAGACATTCGATTAACTCTTGCCCATGTAAAATAAGTGGTGTGATAGCATTTCCGTATCTTGCAATGCAGCTGTTTCCATTCTGTCACAATTTTATTGCGAGATTTTCCTCACAAGTAAAATCTCAGAGAAAGCATTGTGGGTGTTCATCGAAGGTTCCACCCAAAGCGTAAAAACATCGCACAATTGCTACGTATTTTACTCACAGTCACTGCTTTGATTTTCTGCACATGTAGGTTATTATCTCACAAGACTGCACAACTTTCAAGCCAGTAATTACACTTGTTCATACCGTGCACTTGTAAAAAAATCATCAACAAACACGTGTTGGCCGACAAATCTGTTTCGTGGTGAATATTTTTTCTTGTGAACATTCAGTAAAAATTGGGGCGACTCGAGCGGAAACAATTCGTTAAGCTTCCCAAACCGTGTATTGCGTAATTGCTTACACCATTTCATCCAAACGCTTGCCTTCTGCACTTAAAAAAATGCAAGGAGACAAACATTTTCCATCTACTTCTGTCGAGCACACGGACTTTGTCGGGACTCTAGACGTATTCGATCACTCGGTATGCCATGTGACATGATGCTGAAATCCGGCGCGCACCAGTGTCTGGTTCTAGTAGCCCAGCAGAGAGAATATATGCATTCTGTTCTTAGTCCACGAATGCCACGGTCAGAGAGGAGTGCTTAGACTTTCAGCGTCAAAAGTAATAAAAATGGTTTGTGTTTAGTATCGTGGTATGGGAATATAATGTGCTAGCTAAATCCATGCTGGAAAAAAGCAATTGAAAACACGACAGTTTCGGTGGACAGGGAACTTCTACTAAACGGATATATGTCACCCCAACATGGTCTTGCACACACTGTTACCAGTATAAATTACGACATACTGTTTCGGGGTAAATTATCCCCATCGTGACGGTCTTTCTTAGTGAAGTCCATACCTGAAATGAGGTCCTGGGAAGTTATAACTAGCGTAGTTCGGGACAATAAAAATATTTTTTTCCAAGGTGAGGTGGAATAAGCGAGACAGTATCATATTAGCATATTACACCTCCAACACCCTAGTGAGTAAATGGACTACTGTTGGACGTATGAAGTGGGGTGGCGGCTGTTCCTTTGTCACTTAGTTTCAGCGTCTCATTCATGGCAGTCTTGACCACATGGCCATTTGCTATCACCTCACTGAATCGGTTATACGTCTAAAGGTATGCGCACAGCACCTCACGTTCTCAGCAAAAGTTACACATTGCAAATAACTTTGGCTGCCGTATGTTTTTCAACTGAACGTATAAGCACAAATCTAAGGAAATTGCTTATCTCAGTTGTAAAATGACGATCTCATTGTTAAAGAAAGCCGGGATACCCAAGCTGAATGAAGCGGCTTTGATTGCTTAAAATGATGCCCTACCGTGGGTTTGCAAAATCACGAAATCTTTTGTCGCAAAAGCCTACTGCGTACTCCTACATACTCTTAATTGCTGGTTGAGCCTAGTAATTTTGTTTCAGATTTATGCCGGAGTAAACCGCTGTGCAGTGCAGTACTGCATCAGCGGATGCGGATAGAGTGGTAATAAATGTGGTTTTGCCTGCATATTATGATCGTTCGCCCGGGTGGAATATCCTGTTGGTTGATGTTTAGCTCTCGTTCTGATTGGCCTACGCCATGCTGACCTTGGAGCACTACTATCCGCATCTACTATGTGGGCTTTGCCGAATTATTTCTCCATTCACTTTTGTAGTCTGATCCGTTTGTCTGATAGTAGTAGTCTTTCTAATCTTCATATATCAAAGCCAAAAACTGGATGATGTCATCTCCTAACAGTTCCTTTTCCTTTGACCCCGTAGCTCGCCTCAATCCCGCCAACAAGCGTGGTATTTCTTGCGCATCTTACAGCCTATTTGGAAGGTGAATTTGTTGTGACTTGTCGCTTGACCATATACCTCCATAGTAGAATCAGTCCTTCTAAGACAGTCTTCAGGTTCTGAGCTGTGGAAACTTAATATGGTTGTAATAATTTTTCTGGTAGTTCAGACATTCTTGCCACCGTTATTCCTGCTGTCCTTGATGCTGTGTTCTCTTCCACAGTCATCTGAGTATTCGTTGTTTTATAACCGACGATTTGAAGACTTTCTCTTCTTTTTATCTCGGTTGTGTTGTGCGGCCGTGTGGTCTTGCTCCTTTTGTGATTAGTCAGGCATTTCATGTAGTAGCTCAATAGTTGGTCGCGTTCCTCTTCGAATATCACCAAATTTAGGGTGTTTTTCTGATATACATATGAATCTCTACATCAGAGACTAAATAGGTCTGATTTTTTAGCGTGATTGTCGCAGATGTCCCGTGAATTAGTTGTGCTTGCTTGGTACTGAGTTTCACTTTACGACGATGAGAAGGACTTCTTTTTGCTCTGCTCAAGTGCCGCTCAATGGTACTTTGATGCATTCAAATTTATGTGATGCAGGTCCAAATCGTGACTCTGGTAGCCCCACAGGTATAACCTTCTGTCGTAAGTACACTGGTCTATCAATTTAAAATATGTGGTTATATTGAAATCCAATCTTTAAGATACTTACTTGTCTAATTATTCCCCCTATGAGGTAATTCCATTGGGGCTTCTTCGGTCAACCAATCCGCCAGATCATATTGACACAACTACACTTAATTCCAGAAGAATAGTGACCATACCTGAAAGTATGCCTTTCTGACGTCCACTATGTAGGTATTACTTGCTTCTTCACATCCACATCCAAGATTCAGCCATAGAGCGATGCGGCTGCCGAGCAGGTTTGCACAGCCACTGAATCCATTATGCAATACTGTCGTTCCGATCACTTGTGAACATAATTAGGCAACTTGATGAATGACTGATAATCATGTTGTATGTTTAAGTTGGGCCCCGAAATGAATGCATAAAAATTTTCAGTCAGATAGCCACGTGATCCATAGCTTTGCACTCAAATATTGAGCCTCGCCTTTAGGGGTAGTTCTTTTGTGGTTCAGCCTATAATTATTTAATCATATGCATTTTGAAAAAAAATAGTTCTGATAAAATGTGATGAATTCTGGAACACGCTTCAGCCTCGTTCTTAGACCCCATTTGTCTTCAGATATAAACTACAACAAGTAAAGGTTTCACTAGAAAAAAATCGACTGTTTACCTTATTGTTTCTATAACCTGTTGGTATACGTTCACCTTCTGAAAGACCCGGCGGATATCCCACTGAGATCAACAAGGAGAAAAACAGTTTAACATCAGAGAACGAAATTCGATAAGTTATCACGTTTCATAAAATTGAGGAACTATAAGTACTTTTGTTTGCATGTCATCGACAGTCGAGTGGTGGAGGCACTGAGTCATTCCACGTAGGCTATTTTGAAGTAGGCTCCAAAATGAAATAATTGCACTGTACAAGCCAAAATAAATGCGAGTGCATCAAGAGATGCAATGGAATCTACACATGTTGAACAACTAAAAAGCCTGTTGCAAACTAAGTTTACCTTCTGCTTGCATCCAGCAGCAGTTTACACTGGCTGTTAGTCACCAATTTTTGCCTACGTCCGTTAGCGTAAACGTTGACGACGACGTCCTCAACCGGTATATCTTACTGTTTCTATTGCAAAATGTGTCAAAGAAAACCCAGTGTGTCATTAGAATGAAGACTATGAGAATTCTGACAGAACAGTTGGGAGGCTGATGTTGAACGTCCGAAGAAAGCAGTTCGGGTTTTTCGCATCATCGATGCTACGTCACACATGTGAACTAGCGAGGTGCCAGTGCTAACCCGTACCAGCCCACAAATTCCGATGTAACTAGAAGCATTTTATTCCCTATTCACCGGTTGCTTTCGTGAGTTAGTAGACGATGGAAACAAAACATACCACTCCAATCGAATCACGAGATCCTCTAGAGTGCTTAGTGGGTGCATGGTCCGACAGTAAACCGCTGGTAATTGCTATCTAGATGATCATATGTGGATTCCGTTTAGACCCATAAGGTGTCAAGATTGAAAAACCACACAAAGAATTCAAGAAACTCTGCTAAACCCGTAATTCCTGTCGGAAAGCTTTCGGTAATAAGCTCAACCTTTGGCAGTTTTTGTCCGCTAATAATAATGTGTAAATGTCTTTGCCAGAGATGAATCACGCACAAAGTGCATATTGCTGTCGTTAAGCAAAAACAATAAAAAATTGACGGCAGATACGAAATTTCGAAAGATGGAAACCCACTCGTATCTTATGCAAACATTAAATCAACAGCAGTTTCCTCTATTCTTCTTGTTCGTCTGATAAAATAGACTGATACTAGAAATTTCTTCAACAAACAGCTATTTTGGGTGCAGACAACCTAGCCACGTGACAACTTGGAACGAATGCGACTACTGTGACGTACAATGCCGAGACTGAGGAATTATTTTGTTGGCTATTCATGTTGTTCAAGAATTCCGCATTTTCTGCCGCCTGTGTGTGACACTGAGGTTAGCTGTCACTTACCACAAATGTACTCGATTTAGGTAATCAGAATTCCTCGGGTTGAATGACCGTGGGAAAAGTCAGGAAAAACGGGTGGCCTTGATGAATTCCTCCTTTCAGAAGAAAAGCATGCTTTCATCTGTGTAAGACCAAGATGGCCTTCAGAATTTATTCAGGAGAACCGAAATATGTGCCACAGTCAACTCCGCTGAACCCAAAGAGATCGGTATTCGCGGATATGGTGCATCACGTTTTGTTGACAGTGAATGCCATTTTAATTAATGCTCTTTATATGAAGCACATGCATGATTCATAAAAGTGTTTGATTTTCACAACACAAGAACCATGATCACTGGAACATATCTGTGGACCACAAAATCAACTTTACTGGACCACAGTCAACAGTGGCATGCGGAACTTGCGAAATTCCGACTTCTCCAAATACTGCAGAACACGTCACCTATTGTGTAGCGAGTAAAATTATTTCTCGGAAACTGCGGTGTTTTAGAGCTTGCCACTTCTTCGGAATGGTCAGTCAGTTTGCTTGTGATTCCATGGTCTAGGCGAGCTGTTTTTTCCATGGGCTGTTTTTCAAGGCTATCAATGCAGAACCATGTGTAAAATAATAAATAATGATAAATAAAACAGAAACCTGGCGTTTAAAGTGATGAGCTAAAAATGAACCTGTTGTGGGTAGATTTATGCCCAGAATAAGCAGACGCAAATTTTACTGGGGGCTGATTCGTGTATCTAACTTTGTTGATATCAGTTACTTTGGTTAATTTACTTCGATTATCTCTACTTATGAGGTTTTGCTACATCCCACTAGGATGAGGACATTCAGATGGGCTACGCAGACACCACTTCAGTACCAAGTTAGCAGATACGTTGGAGATGCATTTTAGTGATTGAAGTTAGCATGACTAACGACATTTTCGCAACAAGGGCCGAAACCATACATTCCAAGAATATGACATATTGAATTACCACCTTGTCCAATGCGGACGTTTCACTCATCAGAAACCTCGACAGTTGTTTGGAGCATGTCAACTCGGAGCCAAATTCTGGTGAGTATAAAGCTATGACGGTAGTCTTTGAAACTTACTGGTTTAATTCTCGGATTGACTGGCCAAAAGGGCATTTTTGCATCTTGCGGCCGATTGGCGAATGCAAAAGCCACACCATTTCGACCACACCTAGCTTATGAGCCCCTTCAGCAGAGCCAGAAAAACCTAGTGGTTCCAATGGAACCTTGTAGAGTTATCTGGACTTTGGACAAACAGATTATTTCTACTGCATGATCTGGAACGGCATGCATCGTAATGGTTTGGCCCCCAACATTCAAGAATATACTTACGTTCCGACGTCCGGCGTAAGCCACTTTCTTTGTCGTCATCTAATCCACCGGAAAGGCCGAAACTGTGTCACTTACGGGTAACGTCATAGCATAAGAAGAATGGTTGATCAGAATTGGTGATGCAATTTCTCGGGTATTAGTTGCAGGCCCCCTTCCAAACTTCATCAGAGTTTTGTTCGATGGTACACCTCTACGCTTTGCATTACTAAGTTTGAACCAGAAGGCAGCATCATGGGACAGTTGTCTTCTCCATGAAGTCATGGTAGTTCTCATCCACCCAATCCATCGTAGGTGCTTCAGCATTCTTGCCGCTGTCAGTTTGAAACCAGAATTTAGTTTTTTTTTACTTTGGTGAAAACGCCCAGCCACAAGATGGTACTGAATAAAACTTCTTCAGTAACGGCTGTATGGTAACAGGTCATTTAGGAGCTCGCCCTCCTAAGATATCTACCCCCCGGCAGGGCTAAAATATTAGAAAACCGCTTGCCAATATTGCCTCATTTTAACCAAACGGATGAGCAAGCATCCATCATTGTATCACTAGAGGCGCTTTTTAGAATATTTATCATAATGAGAACAGTTCCAATGTCCCGTCGTTCGCCCAATGACTTTTAACCACGGGATTCCGAGCAACTGTTAAGGCTCATACGCTACCACCTATCATTTGAGATCGCAGAATGAATTTCTTCCTGCTTGTTATCCTCTACATGCAGTAAGCTACAGCCGATGGCCGCAATATCACTGTCTACAAACGGCGCTAAACATTAGGCAGTTTACTGCTAGCAGCTAGAAAATATCACCTGATTTTAAGTCACAGATGCACACCGTAAGCAGTACACCGCTGCGTACTGAGGAAAAATCGTAGACTGTAAGTTAAATTTAGTCATAGCTATTGACGTAGATTGAAAGCAGCTGGCGTTGCCATTACTACCCAGCTAAACGAACCTGACGCGTGACCTTCCTGTGCTTCAGAATTGTTCATCAATTTGTACGATTATGAGCTATCCGCAATGTTTTCGGACAACAGTGCCAGTGCCCTAATAATGATTGTGCATCGTCCACAATGTTGTTTTTTATCGCCATGACGGTGTTCACGACAGTGAATGATGAAACCCGATGGTCGCTCTTCAGTGTCTCTTCTAGCTTACTGAACCTAGTACCATCAAAGATGGCTGCCTATGGTATTTTAATGACCGGCAGTTAGACAATCACAATATTGAGTCCTACACATACTCATCCTGCAGTTTTTTTTTTGCCGCAAAGCGGATAAATTTCATTTTCACCTCCGATTCCATTGTTATTAGGGTAGATGTGTTAAGGAGAACGGTCCCTCAGACAAACAATCAGCAAAGAGGTCGACAGTCCACAAAGCCTACAAAAAAACTCGTTCCTGAGTTAGGACCACCAACCGGCTTACAGCCTATTATCTTCAATCACCTACGGCAGCTCGTGTTTCACAAACCTTGAGTTTCGGTACAGCACGATTTGCCCCTGGACAAGCATATTATTTATGGTGTTTTCGGCTTTTCGGGTTTGAAACAATTCTAGTTTGTCCGCCACCCGGTCGAGTCGTTCCCTTAAGCCGTTAAGGGGTGATGGCGGCAGCTTGAAAAAGACCGCAATAAATTATAGTCCGACAGGCACCGTTAGTCGATATGATATTGACCGAAGTCAACATCCGATTGGCACCGTCGAGGCTGTTAGAGTTATGTGCTTACTTTGCAAGGCAACCATTGACGTTCTTCGGATGGCTGCTGATCACGTTGATAATGTAAACCACCCCGAATTGTGCGTGAAAGCTCACTTACGGGTGATATACAATCAGTGGGTCATGAGGTGGGAGATAGCTAAAGAGTTGGTGCAATGAAATATTTCTAGTTTGAGAAGTAAGCTGGATGTTTATTAGGAGACTAACTATGTGACGGTGTCCAGACGAACTATACGGTGGGATTTGTGCCACATTTGGCGAAGAGTTTTATAACCAGAATACGTAGTTTTCATATAGAAGTATTCGAATTGTTTACTTACATGGAAATAGTACAACCTAACGTCACAGGGAACACAGCTCCGGCTGATGGCATCTACGCCACCATTTTGTCTATCGCAAAAACTTTACTCTGGTACTGCTCACCATCAGCTGTCTGAACAAGCTAAACACTTTACGCATAGAAGAGATTTGCCGGATTTCCACGAAGGCATACATGGTAAGGCGCAGGGTCACCACATCATCCGTGACGAGGAAAATGTGGAGCTTGTACATAGGTACCACAGATAGACTGCTTCAAAAGAACCTGCCCAAAATGGCTCGTCGCCTACTCTTCGTCGATGTTCACGATATCTGGGTAGCACCAGTCTAAAGCATACTGTTACGTTTTAACGAAGCGTACGTGGCTGCAGTAAGCTAACACTAACAAGCTTTTACATTTGCAAAGTTTTGCCAAGATCGAAGTGACATCACCTGCTGCAATAAAGATCAAGCTCTCAGAGGTAGAAACAGGGAAAAACGGCCAGGCAACTGCAGCGGTAGTTGTTTATGCCTTGAGCTCATGTAGTAAACCAATCAGCCCCAAACCGCAGCACTTGAGATAATGACGTTTCGTGTTTCAGCAACACTGGACAGGTATCCAATTCTTCTTCAGCTATCTGCCGGTTGACAGATCACCGACCATACAACAAATTAGTGACCTTAAGGCTGTGAACATAAAAGAAGGGTGATTGTAGAATGGCTTTTCTGGCTCCCTAGGCCTCTTTATGTCTTTTGCTGCGCAGCCAATGCTTCCCTTACCAGTTGTCAGCTTAATAGCTTTGTTCTTCTCGAATATTGTTTGATTTCTGGGGTCGCTTTTTGCACCGACAGTAGATTTAATCACAACGTAAACTGGCTTTTCTGTTTGCTGCCCGCTATGTGCGCAACTTCAGCGCAGTTATTCACAAGGTAATCAATTGACATTTCCGCGAATTTCGGAGAGGGCTGCCACGTAATTTCTCGACAAAATGCCCCCTGAGTTCAGAATAACGTCTTTCTAAGTCATACCATTGGAAAGGAATATGCTAGTGCTGAAACCCGTGGGTAGAATCTGAGCAAGTAGTTTACAGCACCGTCCCGGTATCTAAAAAAGGTTGATTTGAAAACTACGGAGACGTTCTACAGCTTTTTATCATTGTTTTTTAGTATTCAAACAACTTTCCGAGAAGCTCAGAAGAACACCTGAGGAGGTTAGCCGGTTAAAAATGTCTCTGCGCATAAGACATTTACTTTCGTGTCTGATAGCTTGTAACCAATTAGCTCGTGTTTATTGATTAAGCACTTCGTAGTCGAAGGGACTTTCTGTCACCAGTAGATAAACAAATCTAAAAATAGTGTTTCAGAGAGCAGTGAACAGAGTTCAAACAAAGTTCATCCAAAGTGCGACAGACCACGGACCTTTCTGGACTGAGCACATGTGCACACGAATGCTACATTTTTACCCCAAATTCCGCCTCCAGAAATCTAGGGTCTTCGCGAAAATTGCATACGCCCTGTAATGATCGGTCCCGCATACTGCACTCAGAAAAACTGATGTGGTCAGCGGAGATACGTGTCGGTGGTGCTCTAGACGATTAGAGTTGCCGTCAATGACCGTGCAGTAACAGTCTGTCTCGATGGTTTACTCAAACCAATTTTAGTAAGCGTTACAATGGGCTGAACAAACACACGAAATACTTACAAGTACGTACAATGTTAAGCATATTACATGTCACACAACACCCTTTCTTATACCATTCGCTTTATCGCTTCTACGCACTGGCATTTTGCCATTTGAGGAGCATCCCTTTATGCAAAAGCCAACATTGTAAGGTGCAATCGTTTTTAACAAACCCACAAGGGTAAGGTGGTCCAGATGTATCTCGTGTCACACAGATCTGTGGTTTCAAAACACACTTGTGATGGAGTCTCTCAATGAAATAAAAACCAGTTTTGGGCTCAATTTATTATTTATCTGCTGCTTGTTCCTGGGTTCACAATAAAAACACATGTTCATACACCAAGCCAGTTATTGATTTTCAAAGAAGCAGTGTGATATTGCTGTCCAGGCTTCTTTGTCAATTTGGTTGGAGCAGTGGTCTTCAGCGATGGCAATATTTCTCCCTAGGGGCGTTCTGTAAAGCACGTGTGGGCCGGCATGCATGTGGGCGTTACGTAGAACTGAAGTTGCAGTAAACGATGAAGAGCGATAATGTTCAACCGCGCATGAGGGGATGGTGAGCACGGGGTTATTTGTGCGTCATTCTGATACTCCGCCTTTGTACCACGTCCTGCAAACTACAAACTCATAAGTAAATGACATGAATATCATAGTCATATGATTGCACACACAATTTAGGGCTTATTTGACTGTCCCTGTGTTATTCTCTCACCCTAACTGTCCATACCTGTTAAGCTTGCTTTCAACTTTGCCTGAATTATGCAGTCAGAAACATGTTACACCGGAATTCTTGTGGCATGCTATCTATTTAGTTTGATGGGGTTCCTTATCGTCAGGTGTCTTTTAGCATGTCTCGATTGTGAGAGATCATTTTTAATCACAGTTTTAATTTAAAGTCTTGCTTGTGATTATACACATTATAAATAATGCGAAAGCAGCAAGAAACACAAGTAACCTAAAGTAGAACTCTGAGACGGGGTCCGACTTGGGAACTGAGTCTTGTGTTTATCGTTGACAATAACGGACATTATCCAGAAAAAAATAAAGTATTGTTTCTCGTGTTTGATATTGTGAGATAAGTCGACGAATTTCGAACAACCTTAATGTACTTTGTATCTTCAGTATCCTCCAGGTGAATTTTGGAGAGGCCCGTTTCCGGATATTTAATCCAAGAAGGTCGCGACTGAAGACCTTGGACGAAAGCTGAACACGGTGAGCCAGTAACGCCCGTAGGTAAATCGACACTGATGCTGTTAGCATTGGAAATCTCCTAGAGAAACGAATTCCGGGAGAACAAACCAAATCGCATCACAACATTGAGTATGCTGACACCAAACAAATCGCGTGGACATGCCTAATGGTCGAGGTATTCGTTTTGTTTCAACTCATTTGGAGTCCATCAATAAAAAATTGCAGCACGTCCCCAGACACCATCAACGAGACCTAGAAACGCACACCCGAGAATTGTACTTTAATCTCCAGTTAGGCTGATATGGGAAACAAGCTTGTGGTTGTCACGAGGATTAAACCAAGGTATCCAGAATTGCTGAAGGATGTATGGGAAAGTAGGCTGGCGTTAGAACAAACTTTGGCAATTCCATTTCTTACACATTTGTGTTGAGGATGAAGGCGCCAAGCTAATCGATTTTAAAGAAGTTGCAGAAAGTGGACGGTAAAAGAAAAAGAGTGAGGACATTTACTGCAGATGTATGTGTGCGGCCATCCTCGTAAATACACCACACCGGAGGTCCCAAATTTCTTCCAAACACTGGAATCCATCATGCTTGGATAACACTCCATTGGTCCAATGTCAATCGGTACTTAACACGCTGTCGATAATCCGATGGCTTTCATTCCACAGCTCTTTGTGTTGATGTCTAATTATCCAAAGCATTTTGGTCCATATGGGGTGATGAATAATCTGAATGTGTTGTGGCACAGCATTCCACAGTCCTCTAACCACAACTGTCAACATCCTCTTTTCTACCATTTGAATAGGCCACACTGGAAAGAAACTGGAAAAAACACTGGGGGAAAAATATATGCTATATATGGTTACTTCGCCCGACAACGAATGGTTGTTGATAAACTTGACATCAACCGACCTGGCACATAAGGATCAAGTAAGTTTGCATCGGATAAGACCATCGGCGTTTAGATCCCCTAGGCTCAATGCTGCGAAACAGAGAACCGGTGTAACATCGTATAAGCGAGAACCTAATAGGGGCGGATGCGTGTCTTCTGATTTTTTCTCTCAGTCTTTTTTTGTCCCAGTGCCATTTGTCTGGTTATTTGGCACAAAAAAGGAGTAGACTTGAGATCTGTGTATAGCTCATGCTTTTCATTTCGTACTAAAAATTCATTTTTTGCGCCTGAGTTTACGCTGATGAAGAGTTACAGCAAGGGCCATTCCCTACTGTGGTTTGAACCCGGAGAAGTATCCGAGCAGGGACAGAAGCGCGAGCAATGTGGAAATGTCTTCTACAAACCTTACAACGATTCATATTTGTTCGCATTTGAACTTTACAACTGTACACATTGATCCGAACGCAAAGGTGCATTGGAGACCCACTCCGTTATCCTCTCTGAGGTTTTAATTGATCATTCTCCTCCGCTACTTTGTAGATATTTTGGGAAAACTTGGCTACCGGCACAATAGTGAAATAGTTCACTTTAAACCTAGAAGCCAGAAGTCCACCGACGTTCACCTAAGTACAGATTCAAATTATGCTGCGAAAATGCTATGTATAAGATAAAATTCAGTCTATTGCTCTTAACCTCGTTGAACTGTGATGCACTTTTACCCATCGTTTCAACGTACTAAATTGAATTTGTCAAAACGTCGGTCCTTTTAGTTTTACTGTCAATAGTTTGATGTTAAAATAAAGATTATCTATACACGGACGTCTCGTCATAGCGTATAAATATCGACTTTAGGGTTCAATTTCTGCCTGAGATGGACGATTAAATACAAACCAGAATTCTGCAGGGATGATGGAAGATATGAGCCACCTGTCTCATCGATGGTTATTCGAATTAGTTAGTAATTGAGTGGCGCCACAATCAGCAAGTCCCATGCCTCCGCTGAAAACTTGCTCTCAACGTCATCACAAAGTCATCATCTTATTTTGATAACGTGCACTAAATGGCTTACTATCCCTTTAAATCATCATTTCAGTCTAACTGACCGTTCAAAATGTTTCTTTTTTGTCCATGTTTGCTATCGTCTGGTAGGCTATGACAAATTCTATCTTGTGATCTAATAAAACCCTTAGGTGGTACCACCTAACAGGTGAGCACCTCAAACCACTGCTTTACCACGTGGAATCAGCTTGTATTTCTCTTCAAATGTTGAACTTCAACCTTGTCTGACGAACCGTGCGAACCAGCAAGACACAGAGAAACATGTATTTATTACAGCAATAAAGTACCTGAAATGATACATCAAGCAGAAGTTACGCCAGTAGAAGCAAGTCTGTCAGGCTTCACACACCGAAAAATTAAAAACTTCAAATGTTCTGGTTAGTTAGTATCCAATGCTTAGAGTACACAAAACTTTTTTGCTTTAGTATAAGAACCCTATGCACCACACGCCCTCATTACTAACATTCTAGCCTTCCCTGAGAGCATCATGGTTTCCTTAGGTAGATCGCGTCCATTTATGGAGGGTGTCCGGAATGGAAAGACCAAACCTTTGCGCCCTATCGAACGATTTTGGACGCAGGCGTTGTTAGAAATAGTCACGTTTAGTTTGTATTATTATTAGCAGAGAATATATCATAAAACAGCAGGCTAAATTTCCCACTGGATAAAGAGGATGGTTGGTGAAAGCGGGTGTACCTCAGTGAAATTAAATGTTTTGAACCCTAACTGGTTTGTTCAACAAGAGGACTCCATAAGTCTTGCATTTTAAACAATTACTCCCATAATATTAAAACTGTTTTATGTAATTTGTCGTTTCTGTGGCACAAATTTGAGTGCAGCTCTATGGCTGTGAGAAGATAAGGCCTCAGTGGCGGGTTTGTTTCTGGCTTCCTTTTAGGTTCCAATCCCAAATGAAGCAGCTCGGAGTAAGTAACCATTTGATTACCCTCCAAAAAGGTTGCTTATAAACTACACATCCACAGGTGATGAAGCCTTAACGTGGTGGTCTGCTAAGAACATCCTCTCATGAAGAAAACTAGTTTGTTTTTGTCACTTACGAGGTTGAAATGGAAAACGCTACAATACGGTAAGAATTCGGAGTTTCAAATTGTCATGAAACAAGATTTGCGCTGAATGAACACTCCCACTAATAATTATGCTCCTTGTCAGTCCGAGAACAAATTGGTGGGAAACTGTCTATTTATTGTATCTTTGATCCTAATACAATAGTCCACTGTACTGATTGGTGACTGCAGGAAATTTATCGTATATGGCACTGGTAGTTGTAATTTTTGGTCGTCATACTGCCACTGGAGACCTGTGTTGCTTTGATTTTGGTGTAATGAAAACTCAGGGAAGCGGTTTATGATCACTTATTCAGTGCATGTCGCGGAACAACCAAGCCTTCTTTGGTCTGCGGACATTTAACGCACAGAGATAATAACTTTCATTGAGTGGTTGACTTAGATTCTAACGATAATTGTGCAACACCTGGACGTGTTTTCCAGTGAAATTTGAGCTAACTCTGCATAGTTGAAGCACTTATGTTTTACCATGCTTCCGACTGCTTTACGCGGTGTAGACGAGTATTTACTGCATTCTCGGGCAGAATTACAGTTGAGTTGCAAAGTTCCGTGGCTTCTGAACATATTGTCCAGTATTTTAGTGCAATAAATGAGTACTTCACTCAGTTCGGGGATTGCTCACCAGCACTATTACCAGTCAAGGAGCTTTCGATCCGATACTGTGCAACACGCATGTCGATGAACTAGAAGCGATGCGTGTCCCCCATCGATATGAAAGTCTTCCTATATTTAAATATAAGCGTTGTTCTTTGAGATCCTAAGTCGATACCATGAACTACGTTTAGATATTTTACAGACTGAGTAGAATGTGTATGCATCAAAAATTCACGTAAGCATGGAGTCAACCTGAATGAAAAGGTGATAGACAACAATGAGTAACAAGTCTGTTAGAGGCACTTCAAACGATTCTTGTAAAGCGTAAAGCAAAGGGAAGAGAGGACGTAAACATGTTTGAAATCGCAACTTGAACACCTGCACAGAAGTGTATATGGCAAGCTAGCCATCAAATTCATAAACACAGCCCAGAAACCATCACGTTTTCCTATTGATTGATCACGAAGATTAAGGGAGAGATTCAACTAGAAAATATATGTAAAGAGCTGGAGATGCGGACTTTGTGGAGGCACAGTAAGCCATCAAACGCTTACCAACCAATATATTAGGAAACCACTCATTTACGAAATCCTAGAGACGAAACTGCTTGAGAAACACCAGGAAGCCTAAGAAGAGATCAGCAGGATCGCAAACACTTCTTGCAAAACTCGGTGTGAATAAACTATACAATACGGCGATAAGAGGCAGGCTAAGAATAGTTGAATCACAAATCAAACAAAGAGGAGACTGGAAAATATCAAACAACCAACTGCGATATTTAATCACCCAAACGCATGTAAAACAAACCACATCTCTGCACAAATCCTGAAAGCGTTGGTCAAATCAGTGAATAAAAATATCTGAAATGGAAGCCACGCTGTCAGCAAGATACATGAAAAGCAGGTTATAAAGCCACTGATTCAGTCAAATCAAGAAATGCTGCTACTGAAATCGGAAGGTGAAGATGTACCATTTGGAAGTCAGTAAGACGGACCACAATGCACAACAAATTGCAAGGAAGCTAACACCAAGTAAATCCATTAAGCCAGATATATCACCTTAGTATTAAAAACTATGTAAACATAGAACGAACATGACGAAATACTCATCCGACCTTTCTCTAATGGTGTCTCCATTAGTGGTAACAAGTCGAAAATTAACTGCCTAGTTGGGTGCAGAAATCAGCGATCAATAAACGCTCTCAAGCTGTCAACATCTGAGAGAAATAAAACGTCGTTTGTCTATAAATTATATATCAGTTGCATTCCTACAGTGTGGCGGACTCAATGAACTACTCATGATTCCGCAAGCCGAAATGTGAGGCACAGTATTTTGAATCCTCACTTATTACTGTCATTCATATATCCGGTATAGTTGATCATTAGAATATACGGCACAATAAAAAGGATGTTTTGAGAATGTCGATGACAGTGGAAACTGAGAACAACCATTTCACAAAATTCAGCCAATTTTCTCAAGGCGTTACCTTCTGGAGGCTAAAAACCCAACGTGGTTTGATATTCAGCCTATGAATTTTTATTCCCACCCAGTAGATTTGGTACACATCCAATGGTGTTTATCTTCCATTCACATATGTCCCTTCACGACCCAACTGAGCTATTAGCAAAAGACCAATATCTGAGCGATTTTTACACGTTACAGCCATGAGTGTTGGGAGAGTGCCACCAACAAATTACCACGTGGCATGAAACCCTTTATTAGAATATTCGTGGCTCTATATCCATATATACTTATATATAGATTTATACAATACATTTACATAATTATGCATACAGTCTAAAGCCGCTGCCGAGTTGTTCTGAAAGCTTGTCAGTTGCGCGCTATCGAGGATTACCAACAAGGGTGAAGCAGCTGTACAATACTTTCCTGTTTTTTAACGTGAACTCAATTTTCTTGCCGAAAGACGTTTTTGCTGAAAAGAACTATTAAATGTTCTCATACTACCCAAATGCTGATAAAATTGTAATAATCCGAATGATTACTGGGAGGTGCAACTGCTCCTGCTCTCACACCGGCATTTTAGCATGCTAGGTAGCCATGATGGGATAAATCTTAGTATGGAACTTAGCTATAATGCTTTTTTGCAAAGCTTCTCAGGCAAACTACCTCCTAACTTCGGTTATTAATTTTGTAGTATGAAGTGTCACTTTTAAATACACGCAACATATTTAGCACACAGGCCTCATAAATAAACCGCAATTTTACTCCTAAAAAATAAGTCACACGAAATTTTCTGGAGACAAGATGGAGCATAGATCTCCACACAATTAGGCATTTCAAGTCCAGGTACCTCCAGGAGTATCTATGAGCCAAGTTACAATCAAACCTCCCATGCTGGATAATTTAATAAACGTGTGTAAACTATCAAACAGAGATAAGACACAAGTTATTATCGCACAAATGCTTGGTTTCACATGGTTATTTGTTTGTTTGTTTTTTATTTCTGAAGGGTTCGCTCTTGCTAGGCATTGTGTCAACTTCCCAGATATCATTATATTGATTCTTCCTGCGCACTATCCACGGCAGCTCTACTTGTCGGGCAGTCCAATTTATACATCAAGTTTGCATTGCATTTTTCCTGATAGGGTCTGTTGAGAATTTATTTTAAACAGGCCTGAGCGCGCATTCTGATTTTGATTCGTAGCACGTACTGCATCATCATACTCTCAGCTGAAGACTGCAGGTGTAGTTAATTTGTAGCAAACTCACCCGACACCTGTTTTCCCAGATAATTTCCGTTTCCCTTTGATTCCCGAAAGCGCTGACTGTCTTCTGTGTCGTTATCCTTGTATACTGCCTGCTTACACTGTATAACAGCCCGTATCCGTACCTTTGTATATCATTTGGTAATTATTTGCCATTGCTTCCAGAATGCTGTGCTGCCTCACCGCTCCCTTTTCTTCTCCTGCCAATGGCGCTATTGTTGATTGTACGTTCCAGTTAAATGACGATGTTTATTAACCCATTTGTTCATATAACCGGTTGTCAATACAGCATCTACTTCCCCTCATCCGTCTGTTCCTGCTACCTACTGGGTAACATCTGCGTATGGTCCGGTAGCTCCAATCATCCTGTGAGATTCTAAGCCGTCCGGATCTTACACATTCTCTCAGATAAAACCTGTATGGAGCCAGTCAAAATGTTAATATAGGTCCTTCAGGTCCAGTATTTGCATCTCCATTAAGCTTTTATTATGAGGATTGTTCGGACGGGGGAAGTGACTGGACATACTACCTATCAAAACCTGTCCGAAACCAGTGGCGTACAGTTGCAAAAAATTTCTGGCTACCAGGTTATCTGAGTTTTAAAAAAAAATCTGCCCCAGACAGGACGCACCAAATCGTGGTTAATAAACAAGCAATTGTGCACTTTGCCCAAGTAAACAAATTGATGTGAAGGAGCTGCTACTTTTGGGTCCACAGTCCATCAAATTTTGGAAGCGACTGCCTTGAAAGAAGACGTAGGAGCCTGCAGATGAACTGCAAATATTAGGAAATACACTCATTTGCAAATCAGTTTGGTTTTGCGAGAGACTCACCTGGAACCCAGCTGAATCTCTCGTTTGCGATGTTTCCATGCAACTGAATGTGCTGCACCAGGCCGCCTCATGTTCCAGTTGCCACGATATTCGAGATATCTCGATGCATGTAATTTCACGCAATGTACTACTCATAAGGTTGCTGAAAATTCTTCGACAGCCCACGACCGGTTTCGCCCTTTTTGGGGCTCATCACAAACGAGAGATTCAGCTGGGTTCCAGGTGAGTCTCTCGCAAAACCAAAATGATTTGCAAATGAATGTGTTTCTTGAAAACAGTCCAATTTGGGTTCAAGTAGAACATAAGGTTGACAAAAACTCGGGGACTGCACCTGCCTGATGCGCCCCAAAAAAGACGAAATCGGTCGTGGGCTGTCGAAGAATTTCCAGCAACCTTATGAGTAGTACATTGCGTAAAATTACTTGCAAATATTAAGCTTTAAAAACAGTGGTGGCCGGCTCTGCATATATGGGATATATCACGACAATGCTTTTCTGCAGGTAAGTAGGAAAAATGTGATCTGAACGGTTGTTCCATATGTGATCTAGAAAATTCTGTGATGACGATGAGTTGGGTTAATTTGATCATATTAAATGAAGCGTCAGAATAACGAGCTAGGCTTTTGCCAGTTTCGGAACGCGTAAAGAAAATTTCTCACTTAAACTGGCCTCGTTGTTTGACAACATAGTACAGCCACTAGATAGTATCTCAGAGAGTCCTCCTTTTGAGAGGCCTCTGAAAGGACGAACCGCAGTTTGTTCCTTTTGCGCCTTCTTGTCTGTATTGAAAGAAATATTACAATGCGTCAAGAGGCCGACTAAAGTTGACTTGATTGGGTAGGAGAGGGTCCAAAGAGATGAACTAGGTCCTCCCAAATCCCTTCTCCTAGCGTGTACTTCCTCCAAAAAAGTGAGTACACTGTTTCTCTCTCCAGAATTTTACCGCTAGACCGATGGATAAGATAACAGACTCCTAGAGTGGACCTGAAAATTTCGCCAATTTTGGCCTGCCTCTCCCATATAGGGACTTTTTTTCTGGAAATCGGAAAATGTGACTAATGTTTGGCACCGCAATCGGTTCCTCGTTCCAGGTTGTCCAAAATCAAGTTAAGCTGTACTGCCCACCTGTGCACATTCCGGATACTGCCCAATGATCACTGAATCTTCCGTAAAAAGCGCTGATTCACTGAGGTGTTTTTCGTAAGGCTAATCGCAAGATTACCCATCGGATTATCAAACATGGGATCAGATGCGGCTGGTTTAATTTTCTTGGCGTGCTCTCCCAGTCAGTAGTCAAAAAAGCGCAAACTGTTATCAGCCCAATAGTTTGAATAAGTGCATTCGTATTCCTGGCAATCCAACTGAATGACTTGCGTTCTTGGATGTTTATTCCCAATCCTCTGGGGTAAGATGCAAGCCCATTGGCACAGTTTAAAAGATATCAATGAACACTACTCAGATAACAAAGATGTTAAAGGAAACTCATGTACATGTTGCAATATCCTCAGAAAATGATGAAGTTATGGGACGTTTCACATATTGCTTCCTGAAAAGCATTCGTAAATCATCTATGTTTCAGCTTACACACCCTTGAGTCACAAAGTGGTCGAATTATAGTGGAGTATCCTCTTTCCATACAACTCGCACCTGTTCATTAGGTCATACCGGCCTTAACTGCCTAGCCAAATTTTATTCCTGACAGGTTCTACTTGATCGTGCTTCCGTATAAACCACTAGACCTAATTCCAGACCGAGTTTTCAAGTAGCTTCTAACAGCTCAAGCACAAATCACCTATTCTAATAAAACAGCCCCCTAAAAATCCCAGGTTATCAACACTTTAAGCTAGTTTCATCCGCGATAAAACTCCACCAGCGCAGTTCTTCGAAATACATGACTACCAGGTCGACCCTGTTCGAATCCAGTGATACAGTCGTTTTAGAAATATATCAATAACAGTGTGCCACGGGATCTATATTTGGGGACTTATTCCAGTTAATGTTATTCAGGTTGCAATAAATCCATGGACAACCACCGAGACATGTAAAAGGATGGTGCTCTACTACGATCTACGCAACAGTAGACCGATTTCACGACCTCGGGAAGACTCACGCATTACCTGCTTCATTGGTAAGGTATTATGAAAATATTGGGTATATAAGTTTTTACACACCCACGTGTTGATCGTTCAAGAATTGATGTTTAAACGGAATGAGTAAAGAATAACGTAAAACCTAAAACACATACAACACATTTCAGAGGAAAAATCTTGACTTTTGGAATATTCGGCTGCTGCATCAAGTTAGGGATTTGACTGATCATTCCGAACAGAGCACTCTTGCATAGCAACCTGTTGCAGGGAGAAATTTCTTGATACAGTTAAGCGTATTGGATAATGTGTACCATAAATTTGGGGTGAATCAGTTCAGCCAGAGAAACTGTAAGAAGTTACGTCCATATAAACCTGATGAAGGAAGAACTGAGTGACGTGGGCACCCTCCAAGCGTCATTTATTAAATCAAACAGTCTCCTACGTGTCAGTGAATCTGGTACCATTCAGAAGGGCTTGGCTACATTTTAAATTCTGTCACACTTTTCCTGCTTGCGTTCTGAACCCAAGTCACAAAAATGCACTTTTTGGCAATCCATTATTTTGGTCGCTCCTGGTCAAAATCATCTATGGAGAGCGTAACAAATAGAATTCTTGATGAGAGGTTCGCAGGAAGCGTTGAAATTTGATAAAATGCACCATTGTAATTCTTTTGGAGTCCGTTCTGTTTTGAACTAACTGCTTTGCTGCAAGTTCATTAGCTGTTCGGATAAGGCAGTATTTTCAAAACAGAAGGAACGGTCAATGTGACTTTCTTGCATGCCTTTGCTCCAATGATTGCTACCATTTGTCACATCAGTGGGTGTCGGTGTGGAAGGCAAACAGGTCTTGTGTGATCATCGGTAAAGCATCCAAAAAGCCGGTGATTGGATAGTCGCAAGAAAGGTAAGACGAACATCCCTGCTGAACCGAAGTCCCACATTTCTGACCCTTTTAAAACCCTGCTACCTGGATCCTGCTACCTGCAATCTCACCAAAGGATCTGTTGTCTTTTGACAAGGTCTTTCTAGCACACGTTACTCCCATGTGCATCTATTGATCTCCCTAAAGCATATATATTTTTCTCTAAGGCCCTCATGATAGTTCCAAATGACCAACCCCAATATTCCTACCCTTCCCTTTTCAGGCGCATCACTCCTAACCGATCGCTTATCGGATACTGAGGATATTACAGTTGCTTTCCGCTACATCCCAACACAACCAACCACCAATAGTGTTTGTAAATGGCCTCGGTTCGGCGATAAGTATTGGGTAGTTCAACTCGCACCTGACACATTCCCCGAGGAAATATTTATTTGACGGAAGTTTCTACTCGTTCACCACTTCCAAACCACCATCAGCCAACCGTCAACTCCAAGTAAGCACTTATTTCACGCAGTTTTTAAAGAAACGGTCCTGGGCCTGGGGCGAGATGGCTCAGTGGTTAGAGCGCGAGTTTACTGGTCGGAAGGTACGTGGTTTGAACCCGACCTCTGCATCTCGACTTCTTCTGTTTAGGCTTGGACAACCTGGCTGTATCCCATCCCTCGTGCTTCCCTCGGGTGGCATGGCAGCTAAGCATCGATAGGGTGTTACTGTCAATTAATCATTATATATTTATGGGCCTACTACTGCTATCACTTCTAAATTGAACTTTGAATTTACTGCAGGCTACACACCTGGTTCAAATTTATACTCATTCACACAAAATTAGCCTCATGTTCCGGTTGGAACCTAATCCAAGATAGATAAGAATTCCTCTTGACCCAAAACTGCCTATGTAAAGTTAGTGTAATCCCTGACAATTTACCACCAGTTTTTACCTTGAAGTTCGTCATGCACCGAGCTTCCAGCACTTTTATTTTCTACTTGGACACCAAAATGCGCGTAGTTGGAGCCCCTACCTCGTGTGAAAATCAACTAGGTATTAGTGGGCCAGTCAGCTGAACACCAGCTGAATCCCTCGATTTTAATAATTTTTAACCAAATGTGCTGCGCAAAAACCCCCTCATGTTTCATTTGAAATGATTCTCATCACACTGAAATGTTCTTTTTTACCCAACACTATTCAATAAGCCTCAATAAGGACGAAAACAGCATAAAGCTGTCAGGGTTTTCAGAAACCTTATATAAACAGTGTTAGTTTAAACCCATTCGAATTGTCCTCCTTTCAATTAATAAACTGTCCGAGCAATAATTCAAAATTCACCGAACTCTTCGGTTTGATTGCATGTCCACTTCAAAACAGTATCTACGTTAAAGCAAAACACTTATCTATTGCGTGTGCCCTGACTTTGTCCATATACGTCAATTATTTGATGCTCATCCTGTGCGTTCCTACCTACATTCAACCCTATTCGAAATTCCAGCAGCAGACATAAACCGTTGGTGTTCGTGTTTAGTATGATCCAGTACCATTGGTGAACGGACCACAATGTACCTTTTTACTAAAGTAGACTTATTTCAAGGTCGTCAAAAGAAACATGCTCAACATCCGGCTAGACGATCAAGCTTATTTACCCATAGAAAAGAAAAGGCTATGTTGACTGTAGCATCAGATATGGTTACACATGTTTCTGTTCCAGAACTATGTACGCAGAATGATCAAAATAAATCAGATTCGTGAAGACCAGTCACCAGATACTATTGTGTTATGTGAAGCGAATGCTTGTGCGCATTATTTTCTATGTGGACTTCGAAATTCTCATCTCTAGCACAAAAGACTACCTCTAAAAACATTTGTTAGCTAATAAAAGGGTCATTCTGTTAATCCGCTGACGGTCCATTTTCTCCTATAAAGCTGTCGAAATCCGTTGAATATAAAAGTGGACGAAAATGAACCAGAAGATGGGGAAAAACAGTGATATGCCGATCTTGTATTTTTCCGCGCATGAAATGCCATTATGTCTGCTCGGTTTTTCCTAAATCTGAACAAAGTAGTATGATTGATCGTCAAACTATTTTGTGCTGGCGGGGGAATCGGTTGCTTCACTGGACGCATATTCGTTTTTTAGTTGCATCGATACACAGTTTATAAGTGAACCCAGAATGGCACAGAATGCTGTCCTGACTACCTTGAGGCTTATTCGCAGTAAAAGCCTAGTAAATAGCCTTGACCTTAGGGATTGTAACTGAAATGTACAAAGCCGACATGTATACTCAATTTACACTACCGGGCCAAATTTACATGGCTCCAAAATGTGTGGACATATGGGCATAGTTAGGATACTCTAGTTGAATCACCGTTTAAATCAGGACAGGACTGTGTCACCCGGTCTTATGGGCTCCTGTGGCTTGACGCAGGAGAACGAATAGTTGGGCTCATAGCCAGAAGAGTAACATCGAGCGAATTTTTTGTTCTTCAAATACAGTTTGCGTCCGGTTCAACCGACTTTTCACACTTAAACGCGATTTCCAAATTAACGCTAACTGGGAAAGAGGTGACATATTGAAATATTGACTGTGGGTTTGCAGAGGAATTATCGTACATCCACCTCGTTAAACGCACCAGAATAATCAACAATTCGACAAATTTTGAACCCCACCTGCTATTAATCTGCTTTATAAAGTTGTACAACAGTAACGATTTTCCATTTGTGAGGACCGACCCACGTAACCGCAACTCAGTAACTACTGAGCTTCACCTACACCCCTATTCTTCTCGGTTTATTCGTGGTATGTTTTTTTCAAGTTCACGACTCATGTTCTGCACTCAACTACAGAACTTACCTATTTTACTGCAGCCTTCCATAGTGACATCATATATCTAACATGGAAAACCATCTTATAGCAGTTTGACGGCAGTAGCCAACTATCTGCGGCTTTTGCGTATTTTCGCTCTTCTACTGACGACAACACAACTTCCGAGACCCGAATACCTAAATGAAAAATGACAAGTCTCTGTAGACTTGCCAGAATAGCACACTTGGTCATGTGCGGCAAACCGTCTAAGGACGTACTAGATGAAAGGGCTTTCCCACTGGGAAAAAACGAGTAATTAAGAATCTCCTGGATCCCCTGGAGAACCCACTCAAGTTCGGTTGTTCACACAAACACTGCAAGACTATGCCACAGCGATAATCAGTGCTACCTGAGAACCGCTTGACTGGAATGCCGCAGGTAGTCCTGTCCACAACTAACATGTCAGGGATATTCTACAATTTATTTCTCATAGGTTTTCATATGAAGTACTTGCTGGGTTTGGTGTTCCACGAGGGTTCATCTGAAGTATTCTCAGCATTCCTAACTTTATTGAAGACTGTATCTCTAAGCCCCTTTTTGATGGACTTTACAACTTAATTCCTTAGTTCAATCACTTGATAACAGCTATTGTCAAGCCTGACTTGAAATCACTGAGGCAGGTCCTGGACAACTAAAAGCGCAACTTTTATCACTGCACAACGCACACACTGGGTCACTAGACGTGCTTTCTGAAGATCCTAAAAGGGGAATTCTGCCATATATATATATATATATATATATATATATATATATATATATATATATATATACAATACTGAAAACAACAGTGGTCTAATACCCCAAGGGTGTTTAGACTGCCCACATTTTAGAACGCTTTGGGTCTTTTAGGATGCAGTTAAAAACCTCCGTATCTAAGTAGTCTAAGAAAGATAAGCTTTTCCGGTATTAAATTGAGCTCGGTCGACTGGGTGGTCCTTCGTTTTATCCATTACCCGAAAATGGATATAAATAGCATGAATTTCCATAGCCTTACCAAAAAGCAAGAGCAGTACGGCTTTTTTATCACCTGGGTAATGAAAATTCAGAATCCGCAAAACCCGAGAAAATTAAATTATTAGAAGTGACAGAAGATATATGCTGTGTGATGTCAACATTTCTTTTGCTGTCGTCACTCCCGAACGCAAAGCATGGGACCTATATAAATAAAGAGCAGAAACAACGTTGAACCGCCACCGGTTGGCTAATTTCTGCAAGTCAATCAGTCAGTTCAAAGGCGACTACGCTAACATTGACGTCAGATGCAAGCTCAGTTCATATTGCAGCCAATCGCCGGAGCAGTTAGCTGCCC
Organism: Opisthorchis felineus; assembly: GCA_004794785.1. NCBI lineage: Eukaryota > Metazoa > Platyhelminthes > Trematoda > Opisthorchiida > Opisthorchiidae > Opisthorchis > Opisthorchis felineus. The sequence goes on along the minus strand of SJOL01002116.1, from coordinate 578,397 downwards.
TGAACAAGCGTGAGCCTAGGCTGTCTAATCTATCTGCATCTCCTGATGATCTGGGACAGACAGTGCCTAGTGGAACGTGCGGTTGAATACATTCTAAAATATGCAGTCAGTATGCTGTCAGCAGAACCGTCGGTCAAAGGTCAAATCGCAACGCTGCCTCTTCGATAGTCAGAAGTCTGTTAGAATAAAAAAAGTCGACGCAAACGCTTTGGTTACCTTGGCGTTGATCAGATAAGTTGCAGAAATCTGTCAACCAGTGTTCGTTCAACAGCTTTTCAGTTCTTTATTAGTATAAATTGCATGTTTTACTTCCAAGACTGAAGACAGCAAAAGAAATGTCAACATATCGCAGCACGTGTCTTCTATCAGTTCTAATGAGATGGGCAAAAGGGAAGCAACGTTTCAGAAATCAAATGAGTTGTAAGTGGTTGCGGGATTTGTAGAATTCTAGCTCACTTGACTCTCGTGTGAACAATCCTCATGAAGTCCTGCTCAAGCCTGAACGCGTTCACCCGTTCAGAAGTCATAATTCAAATCCATCTTTCGTGCTGTGGCTGCATAGGGGTAACCCGCTCCCCTCGCATGTCAGATGCCCGGAGTTCAAGTTCAAGGTCAAATCATGCACTGCTGATGAGCTCCACTATGAACGAATCCGATGCTTCTCGCCTCGTGTGTAGACTCACCAGAATAACTTCGCTAAGACAGGAGAAGGACTGTTCATACAACAGTAACGTCGACGTGTAAATCAGATCGTGTTCAAAAAAATTTGTGGAGGAATTATGTGACTCCATCGACAACTTTTAGGTAAAGACTCCCGAGCTTCGCGGATCATTATTTAGAACAAGTGCAGTCAGAAATATGTCCACATTCGACCTAGTAAAAACACTTTATAAATAGTCCGACTATAGATGTGCTTACCACCATAAGCACAATCGTAGTCACTACAACTAAAAGAATGGTAGCATATGACTCCGTAGCCAGCTGATTAAGCCTCATAATTCTTGCACTACATCTTTTACTTAATGCACACTTTGGTCTACACGTGGAAATGTATTTACCCAAGGCAATCCCAGTTTGCCCTTCATCTACCATTAGCATATCCAGTATCCATTGGCGGGGATAGCGCAGTAACCAGCCTAAGGCTAGTTTGATATCCTTCACTTGTGAAACAGTTTTTTCTAGGCCTCGTATCATGGTGTAAATAGCTCTCATCCACTTTGTACACTGAAAGAAGGATACAACAGACTATGGTACCACGCTGGTGTTTTTTCATCCACGCACTTCCATATTAGAATCATGTTTAAACATCCCATTCACCCTGTAGGATTCGCCTCGCGTTATTTTCGGAAAAGCAGCATTTAACGGTCTGCTACATACCAAAACCCAGCAAACAGACCCGTTTTTCCCGCTCGGTCGACTTACATTTTCTCTTTCTGAAGTAGTATACCGTGCGACGTTGGCGTTGACGATGCAGTGAAGTTATGTGACGAGTCAAGCAGGTTACTTAAAGCACTACATTTATGCACTACTCAGCATAACTATAATACCTCGCAGTTCGCAGTTCCTCTGACGCACAGAAGTTTTCATACATACATGGCGCTAACCAATTTGGGGGTCATGACACAAATCGGTTAGTTATTGGGTTGTCACCTGACACGTTCAGCAATCATGCATGAACACGTTCGCTTGTTCGGACAAGATTGTCCAGGGGCGGACAGCGTGCGCTAATAAATCAGTTGTAAAACGGTTGCCTCACGTCATATTTCTGGTCCAGCCAACAATATCCACTGCTGAAAAGCTCTAACAAGAGCAAACCTATAGCCCAGCGTTTCTTGAATTTGGGGTGGGCTAGCCGGAATAAGTGAGTCAGGATGGAAGATGGATTAGTCAAATGAGCGTGATGGGAATACACATTTACGGGTGCGCAAACCTGCTCTTATCTAAACTTGCCTGGATGCCTGTGACTATGCGCAGTTTGACACCACACCTGATGGCCTACTCTACCTATGGATCTATTTGAGCCCAAACACCATAAACATTTTTAACGATCAACGATGCTCGTTTTTGCGCATGCAAGCATGCTTCTCACTAGGAAAAGAAATCAAGATATGAGGGTGTGAAGAAGGAAATAACGAGAGAGGAAACATGCTTCAGAGGTGCAAAGAAGTTTTTTCATCAGTCAAGTCAATACCTACATGCCTTTGTTCATATGAAATAAATGCTTGCATTTTTCGTACATGGCTTAGTAAGCCAGAGGATAACATGTTTTGGTTACTATTGCTGGTCTTTTAGAAAATCCGGCCAATGGCTGATGACTTTTCTTCATCGTGATCCGCGCAGAACGACAAATGTCACATAAACCTAGTCTCAGTTACCTGTCATTTAAGTTACCAGTTTTAAAAAATTATATCTTCCAGCTTTTTGTTAGGTTGGGAAATTTCCATCATGTCAAGTCACAACATTTGTTGGCTGTTAAATTTTTTTCAAAAGCAAGACAGTCTAATTTAGGAGCACCTATCCTCCCATGTAGACAATGAATCTGGGAATAAACATACAACTCGCAGGAGTCTAATCACAAGAGCCTAAAAACTAATGCAAATAGTGGTTACGGAACTGAGATGTGTGTTGAAGCAAAATTCTGGTGCTAATTGAAACATTTATCATGGGTTGCAGCATACTAACAAAAAACATCACGGAGAATTCTCGTGCCCAGACGGTCAATACGCAGAAGACTATGCATCCCCCGGTTCAGATCCCTTAGAGACATAAGGCATTTTAAGTAGCCTAAATGATTCCGCCGCATGGTTGCTTGCTATTTTGCAATTTCGCATTAATTGACCGTACTCATATATGCCACGAGCGGACATTTATTCCACTGGGGCCTATCCCTGGCTAGTCTCCTTAGTGGATGTCCCCGTGGGTGGTTGCCATTTAGGAGATTCAGTGTGCTGTCATTTTAGTGACATCCATCATGTGATATTTACCTTCCACAACATGTCCCAGCTTGGAGTGTGTAACGAGTGTAGCTGGACACATGGAAATAATAAAAGACCTTTGAATCCCTGGTAAACTATTTTTGTTCCCAAAGTTGATCATAATACGACCAAATACGCCATGAGATGGTGTTCTTGTAAAGGTGCGCCAACCTTGTGGTGCAAAATACGGTTATTGAAACGGGACCCTGGAGCTACGTAAGCCCCTTGATGTCAATCAGCATTCCTTAAAATTATCTAAACCTGTTATGGAAATGGACATTTAGGTAGCTGTTATTCTGCTTGGTTTCTGCAGCTCGCCGAAGCCTATTTCGCGTCATGAGAGTGCGTGCACTCGAATAGTTTAACAGTGACTGGAAGGTACAGTATGCTCCTACTGGAAAGCGAGATGCAAAGGAAGGCACACATATGACAGTAAGTTCGGATCTCAAGTTTATTCAGTAACCAAAACATTCCCTTCGAAGAAACAGTCAATAATTCCGGCGCAGGCCGGAACTATTCAGTGCGAGTCTCGAAATGAAGAAAGGAAGCAAAACTGGCCGCAACAAACTGGATTGCGTCTCGGAAGACGTTTCTGAAACAGCCGACAGTTTGCCGTATTTTTCATAGAATTTACTCTGCTCCATGCTCAGAAGGGGGAAACGACTGATTCCCCTTGGTGGCCTCACAGCATGATATTCCAGAGTAAATCATCAAAAAATGGAGGAACTGACGAAATCAAGTAACTTATGGCAGTCTGAAGTTTGGATTTCCTCCAATGAAATCCTAACATTTAAATTACTATTGGTGACTGTGGAGAAAAATCACAAAGCAATGTTAATGCTAGGAAACAAAATGGAGTTAATTGCCTCTTCAACACTACCCGAATAATTGCAGACACCAGATCTGATCTGGAAGCAACCAGGGGTAATTTCTGCCCCGCCCGTGTCCAGATCAATTAATTGGTTTTCCCAATCGGACGTGACAGACTTTACCTAACAATGGGTCATTGAAACCGCACTTTTTGCCGTTCGTTCGTTCATTCATGCGCGTGTATGCGCAAACATGGCAGTATCAACGGTCGACTGAATTGAATGCGCATGGTGAAATTCTAAACCTAATGAATACTGTTGCTCTGAAACTTCATAACTAGTGAGCTTTGAAACGGGTGGCTAAAGTGTTCATAAAAGTTGTCACTGAGAGCATAACATTCACGAGTCGTCACCAGTTCAAAGGGCAAAACAACAAGTAATGTGATTCCTGACGTAGGAATGTTGCGTCCAGGGGTCCAGTGTTTTCAAGTAAGGGGTCCTTCAGGTATGCGTTCTTCTTCACCTGAAAGATATTAATGATTAGTTGAGGTCCATTTAAGCTTTATCTTACAACGTCCCTCGTAGCAGAGCTGTCTATTGAACAGGCATGAATATGCCCGTAATTGCATTGAGGCAACATAACTTACCTCCGCGTCCGTTTTCTCACTAGTGACAACCAGCTACATACAGCTTAAGACAGAATATTAAGGGTTTGTAACTTTATGTTGTATAATCTATTATACTATTATTATATTCCAGACTCTTGGGCAAGTTGCATTCATGTTAGCCTCACAGGTGTGTGGACTTTGAAGTAGACTGTCGTGGAAGACACCACCATGCGAGGAATAGCTTGGACTGAAATCGTTCAGTCTACATTAATTTTGTGTGATCCCTCAGTAAACCGTTATTTTTCTTAAAACCACGGTCGTCAGATGCATTCAGCAAAGCGCTTGATGTCACGTGAGGTAAACTTCTTCCGGTCAAAAGCGAAAAAAATGCAAGTTCATTTGTGCTGTGTTAGTTGGAAAACTGAATTTGTCTTCTTTTATGTCAGTTCAAACGAACAAAATTCTATTAATCTTCAACTCAAAGGTTCTGCACGCTTCCAACATAATTGAAATTAAGGATAGTTAAGAGAAAGCGTAAACGTTAGAGAAAGTCTTATAAAGCGAGCTAAGATCATTTGCTCTTTGAGCACATTCACAAGATCATCATAATCTCCCTGCTTTTGTGATTTCGGTAGCGTGTGAATGCAGACTGTCTCAGTGTATTTACTCACTAGATATTCTGTGGTATCGAGATAGTTTCAGACAGTGGATTTCCCACATCAAGAGAGATATCGGCAAACCACTTTAACCAAACAATTAGTTTTCGTTAACGAATGCAGCACACGTATGAAACTAGTGCCCATTCGGTCGTTACAAATATAACATGGCAACATCGGCTTCCTGGACAGCCACTTCAGTGAAACCAAAGAGATCATACTATTTTGAATGAAGCTGACTGACATATCAGTTTCCCTCTAATTAGAGATTCATCGAAGATTCCAGCGAAAAAGTAAATTTTGTAATTACCAACGCAAGCAAAGTTTACACAGAGTCTATTGCACTCTTTTTGGAAATGTCCTCTCTATGCACTGATTGCACCGTTAGGCTCTACATAATGTAGCTGCATATTGCAATATAAACTGGAGCAATTGAGAAACAACTGTTTGGATGTTATTCATTTGGGGAATTTGGTGGTTTCCTCTTGTGGAAGTAGTGCAAGAGTTAGTGGCTTTCAACTCTTTTTTATTAGCAACGTACCCTATCACAAATCCAAAGTTAATCCCTTCCAACACACGTTTCGTTTTTTCTGGATTTTTTGCTCAAATGCTGCCCAACGCATAATGAAGAACACAGATTGTTAAATTTAGCTTCGTCCGACAAAAGGGCTGTTTCAGTACTATGTGCGTGCTCTTCTCCCGCTCAAAGTTTTGACGAACTGTACCATTTGGCAACAGTTTCTGCCTTATCATCATTTTGCGTAATTCGTGTTCGCTCGCTGCTAGTGGTGTCGTTCGTGTTTGATACAGTGCCAGTTAGGCACTGAAACACTTTCGAAGCTAACAGAACACAGTCATCATTGTCGGTTGAGAACGATTTCTTCCTTTTCTCCAGTCATTGCGGTCCACACAATGGGAAATTTGACAGGCGACTTGACCATTAGCAGTCTGCAAGTAGGGCTTGAAAGTCACAATGTCACGGGCATAACAGATGCTCGTTCCAAAAGTCACACAATCAGACCAAGTTCAACTACCAGGAAACTGTTTTGTGGCTCAGCAATTGACAGATTATGGGTCCAATGCTCTGATACTAAGTCTGAATGAGAGAAAAAGAAAGTTTTAGAGAAATACCGAAGTCTTTCCTTATCGTGGTTTCCGTGGAATTAGTTCATATTTGTGTTGAGGCGTTAAGCTCACCCATTTTCGTAATTTCCGTTACCCAGATGTCGACCGCAAAATATTGGTGCATGTCAAATTCCGAGTGTTTTTAGTACACCGTATGTCAATCAGTCTCACTGCATACATGTTTCACATCCGTCGCATCAACCGTTCCCAAGCTGGACGAGTTCAAACGGCATCAGATACTTCGAGATTCCAGTGTAATGACTTCCACTATTGCTATCCGTCTGGGCTTGGATCAACTTACGTTGAACTCTAGGAAACATTGGTAAACGGAAACTTTTAAAGTCAAAACACAGTGCAGTGGAACAACAACCGCGACGAGATTCGTCTGGAACTCCTAAAATTTGTTTGCATCCTAGACAGAAGTCCCCTCGAAACCCTCACTGTAACTACTCTGACACTGCCGCGAGGCTCAGCACGACCAGCGTACTGTCAGGCTATTTCTCCCTCCATGATGCAACTAACACTCTAAAATGAGATTGCAATACAGAGGAAGTTATGTAGGGTGTTTTTAGATTGCCCCTTTGGAAGATATAGGGTCAGTAATTAGGTACAACCCTGCTGGTTTGGTTGAATATGCTACCAACTGTTCTATACTCTGAGAAAATCGATAATGACGGGATGAATTATTGGAAGATGGTGTTTCTGCTCAGTAGTTTACCTTGAAAGCCTATCAACAACAAACGACCTCATTTTCGGCGCATTTATATTTTCGGCAGGATGCTGAAAATTTCGACCGATAATCTGCTCAAGAGATGATGGCGCTTCAAGTGATCACCATTGGGATGCATGTTGCCGTTTCTAACACATTCTGTAAAAACGACGTTTACGGTAAGTATCGGGGTTTCAGGAATCAATGAGTGGATTATGAGTGCATTCGAAAGTTAGTTTTAAAGAAAATACAGCATTTTCAGACATGATATACTTGTCAGTTATGCGGTGTTTGAAAAAGGCTTTGTGACAGAACCAGACGTGAAGTCTGGAAACTCTAAAAACTGGTTCATGAACAAAACAGCTGCTTGTTTAGTTGCGGAAGTGGCTATCTCACTGACCACAAAACACGGCAGAATGCACATGAGAGAACGTAGGATTCTAAGAACCATAAGTATACTACTAGCTTAAAGTAGTTCCGATGCACGTGTTATCGTGTATCCCTTATGGGAAAGAGGTCGATGCAATCAGACTAAGAGTCACGAGAAGAACGGAGGTAGCGAACAAACCTTGCTTTCTGTGGTTGTTCCTCTTGGCTAATACATCACAGCTTTATATGATAGCTTATGTGAACATCATCGGTACATACAGTTTAGAGAAAGGAAGAAAACGAAGAGGGTTTGATGGGTGGTGGATTTCTATAGCTTTGTCTCTTTCAACAGAAGCGCAATCTGATTAGAAACCTCACTGAAAATGTGCTCTATGATGCATAGAACTAAATAATGTCCGTTTATGGAAAAGTGCGTCTACAAAAGGCTCCTATTCAAAGATGATTGGGTTGCTGGACTAGTTACCAGAAAGCTTAGGTATTTTGTCTATACGACACTTATCTGAGCTTCAGTTTCAGATGCAGCATCACTATCAGGTTCCGTCTGAAGGACGAATTGATACATTCTACCCCCAGCTTCTGTGTATACATATTCGTATTATTGTACCGAGTATTACATGTTCATCATACGGCAAGGCGTCTGTCAAACAGAACGGGATACGGGTATACAATCCCATGTCACTGATTGGTGGTTGGAAGAAGTGGGCTCAACTCCAGTTGTGCCCAATCGGGTGAAACCCAGTGACGTAATCGACACGCTTTCGATGTTATAAACCGGGCACCTCTAAACAGATCACGGCTGGTGTGATCCAGACCGCTATCGATTACAGATGGGATTGGAATCCGACTGAATGACCCACAACTCTGCATCCAAAAGAACTTGTGCGATCACTGAACTTGAGATGCCCTGTGAAAAATCCGGCTCAACAAACTTGTCTAACATTGACGTAACTCATTTGACCCATTGACCCATGTACCTCCCATCCTGCCTTCTTTCTTTAGAATACGTGCTGGTGATTTGCACACAGCCTTCGCACGTGATTTTCGTTGTGATAAAAAATTTTAATTTAACATTCAAGAGGACCAATCACATAAAACAAGCTTTGTTCGCTTTCTTTATTCTTCCGATGACTTTCACGGATATCTTTACTCACTACAGAAATTGTTTGCCGGAATCTAAAGTGCAACTAAAACTCAAGTTAAATAGTCATCCTCGCGATATTGAAGTTTACTTTTAACAGCGTAATTTGATGTAGTTTGAGTGTGACTGTTTGAGAAACAACTCAATGTTGTGTATACTGGGGTTCCGGTAATGTGCTGGAGTATTGGTAGGTCGGTGCGTTTATTTGTTGTTGATCAAGTGGCTGTTGTCTTGTTGCCAATTAACTTGTAAATAAGGAAACACCATGAGTACGTTGTTGACGATGTTTCCCAGTGAGCTCGATTCATTATGGATCATTCATCTACTGAAAGACCGATATGTTTGCTTTCGATCGCTCGACATGATTAAGCTTTGCACCTTTCACCTCACCGAAAAACCCACCAGATACCCAATTTTACTGGTTCACAGGTTATGACAACAAACAAGAAGGGGGTCATGATTCGATTTAGCTCATTCGCAAATTGCGCTTCATTGCTTCGTGGTGCCACAGACAACCTCGATAAATTTACACATGTGAATTCTTGATGAATCATTTGAGTATTTTTCACCCAAGTCGTTGCTTTTCATTTTGACACAAAACCGGGGTTGTGCACGCTGTTTATTCCAAGAAACCCGACACCTTCGTTTAGTCCTCTTATGAGACTGCCAATTGCTCCGAGCTAATTTTCTCGGTCTTCAAGTTATGTGGAGTTGTACTCTAATTAATTCAGTGAGGGGAACGCTGGTGTGTAATCTGAGCTGTAAGAGGTGCATCCCTGGAGGCAAGATAATGGAACGCCTTTTGAATATTTAGCTCATTGTCCCCGACCACCACACCGATTTGATTGACCGAATTCAAGTGAAGACTCACCGTTGCGGCCAAAACTCGAAAAATCTACCACACCCGTGAAGAGGAGCCCACCCATACACCCAATGAGGCAACCTATTGCGGGATTCATAGACGAAGACCTAAGCAAATCTCTTGGTCGCCAGCTTCAGTACATATCCAGGTTTCGCTTCAGGACCTCGTCCAAAACCTTCTAATGTGAAACTTCGTATGCATATTTTGCATGGAAATTAATGATATTTCAAAAGTTGAGACGGTCCTTCCATTCTACTGCGGCTAATTAGTGAACTGAACTTAACACAGATCACTTCTCCCAAGTTGCCAGGTGACAAAAGCGTAAAGATCGCAGTAGACAAGCAGCTTCGTTAAGAACTGATGATGCAACCGACAGACATATTTATCCGGATGTTTACAGCTTAGGCTTAGCGGCTCTCAAACCTAATAACCAAAACGGTACGGAACACCTCGGTAACAGGAAACCAGACACATAGGAATGCAGTAGGTGATAGATTACCAGGGCGATTCTCGTGAACCTGATACAAGTGAGGACCCCCCACCATTCACGTGTCCGAATCCGCCATTTGCGTCCTACAAAGAAACAGGGTGTGATGATTGCCCGTGATCTGATAAGTTTTCGTACACCACGTGACATTACGCACTACCATCAAGACCCTGGGGCCTTGAATTCATTTAGTGCATATCCCTCTCCTGACAGTCACATTCAAGGCCCCGCCGCCCTTGGATGCACCGAGCAGTCACTCCACTTGCGGCTGTCTCTTCTGCTAACGCTATCAACACATGCATCGATTCTGCATGTTGTAGCACGAAGCCGCACTGGGCTGACCACACCCGGTTTCACCTAAGTGGTGATGCAAAGTAACGGAGAGGATACCGAAATGCCTCTTCCACGGTGGTGAACCAACATGGCAACGGTGACCAAAAACCAACGTACCTCAAGGCCATGAATCGCGGTAATGAATGCTTGGTTTTGTTGCTATTTTGGGCAGCTTCTCTAGTGTACAACGGAAGTTCCGATTTGTCTGAATGTATCAGACATGTAAAACTGCAGTATGGTCAAACTACCTAGTGGTTGTCGGTCGCCGTCTACTATACCAGGACGAAAGCGATTGTTTTGCTACCTGGAACGACAGATAATTTTATCGAGATATCTTCATGTGAATCAATGAGAAAGTTGTTTGTTAGGAACACCAGAAGCATCAAACTATCGTGAATGGCTTTATCCTACAGTCCAGCCTCACTAGTTAGAATCAACACAACGCTCCTAGAATATTTAAACAAACAGCGACGAGCGCATATTCCGAGTCAAGTTATCAGTCGCGCAAAAGTGAATCTCGGTCACAGAAAAAAATCGTCGATGTACCAGGATACTGGATCAACAATTCCTATGACACAAACCGCTGAACATGACAGTTCACCAGCATAAGTGGATCAATGGAACAGGGTCCCCCCGTGATACACAAATCAGTCATTTGGAGGACCTGCGTGTCTAATATTCGGTTCTGGGGGTTCGTTACTCCAATGGAAATTATATATCCTCATACGGAGGAAATTGTGCTCCAATAGAGACTCGTTTGAGTTTTCTAGTCTCAAGTTGATATCATTTTCACTAGCAATCAGTGTTTGACTCCGCCGCTCAATTTTGCTGGCTTATGGAACGCCTGAAAAGGAACGTGTCAAACCCAGTGATATGGCGACACATCATTTAATTGACTTTGGTTACCTTCACCACCACTAGCGTTTTTGGTCACATCCTAGTAAAAAAAATCGTTCACCTGTGGCACCCTTTCAGTGCCCAACTGCCGTGCCACCCGAAGGAAGCACGAGGGCTGGGATACTGCCAGGTTGCCCAAGCCTAGACAGGGGAAGTCGTGAGGCAGAGGTCGGGTTCGAACCACGGACTTTCCGGTCAATAAATTCGCGCTCTAACCACTGAGCCATCTCTCCCATCCTAATACACGATGCCTCCATCCAACAAGGACTAAATCTGCTATATTCACCAGCTGCTCAATACTTATGGAAATCAACTTACATAGACGGAACCTCAAGCAAGGTATCTACTCACAAACGGTGCCCCCCAGGTCAACATCTGTGTATATAAGAATGATGACAACTTCAGGCAATACTAGTATTCTGCATAGTACCCAGCAAAAAAATACTAGTTTTGTGCTGCTCTGTGAAAATGATCATTCACACAAATCGCTCGTGAGAGTTGTGCATACATTAAACGGTCAGTGACATAGTGACCAAAAACGTAAACAAGGTTGGAATAGTTGAAGTTGGACGGTCTGAAACAAAGGAAAACAATCTAAACAATCCGAAACAAAACACATAAAGTAACAAAAATATACAGTGGGAGTTAAAATGCGGCAGGTGAGGGAGGGGTAAGTTGAAATGGAGTTAACAGCTCCACACGGTAAATGGAAGTGTTACTTAGAGGGTCTTCTTGTCAGCGACCTCAAGACTATCCGGTTCCTCCAGTGGGTCTGCAGGAGTCGAATTAGCAGATAGTTTGCGCCACTTTATCAAACGCCTTAATAAAATAATATTGAAAAGCAAGAAAACCAGCGATGAGCACCAAACTAAAATCCATACCCAACGAGCCATCTGTTGGGAACTGGGTGTGCGCATTTCTAGGGTGTAAGCCGACGCTAACCACAGAGCTTGAGGAGCCAGCCACATCAGCAACATCTCAACCACAGTTGGAATAACCAGGCGGTTGGACGGTACTTTCACTTGGGCTAATGCAATTGGCAACAAGACGAGACTCCAAAGGAAATACTGTGAAGTGCACACCTGTATTGGACGGAAACAACACAGATTTACATGGCAACATTGTAAGAAAACATGAAAATCTACTCTGGCAAAAAATAACCCAGAAATATTGAAAATAGTGAGCAAACAGAAGCAGTCTCAAAGCAATGAATCAAGTGCGGCAAGGAACGGCAATTCTCATCATCAAGAGCACAATACTAGCGTTTAAACACCGATGCTTCGCTGCCGTACAACCATAATTTGAGGGCTTTATTGTGAAGAAAAGTGGACGGGGAAAGGACTTACTACTGACCTGAAAAATCATTTCGAGGTGCCTCATTCAGGCAATCTGGATAGAAAGTGACAGCGATTAGCAGCTATATCTTGCAGCATCTAAAACAATATACACGGGGATCACGCGGACCGCATCCTGGAAAGCGAGTCAGTCAGTCAGTTCATTAGCTATAAATCGTGCACCAAGGATACGTTAATCTTAGCTGTTACAGTTTCGATCACCGGGAAATGGGAGTGTGGGAGCTACAGCCAAGCACTGGAGGCGATGGCACCGACAATGCCCAGACATTTCCACACTCCTCTGCCAGGTCAAACGTTGACCATCTCTCTGCTTGCGCCACTCTGAGTTAGGCACGACGAACAGCACTCTTCGGCAAACGAGGATTCAGCATGTTCAATACATGACAAGCCCAGATTTTGGTGCTGAAAACACCTTCTTTGATTGAAGTCACCGTTGAAAAATGGAACGGTCAGCATATCCATTTCCAAGGTTTGAATTGACTTAGACAGTAATGGTATATGGCTCGATGCACAACTGGTAAAGCCGAGAAGACAGTATACAACACTTGCTCTTAAAAATTCACGGTGAAATTGGCTTCGCCGAAAGGGTCCCAAACAAATGCTCAAGAAAATGCAGAATGAAGACTTCCCGTTTGTGGATGAACAAAATACATCAGTTTATCATTTGAAATGAACACGAAATTTACAGAACGCATTCAAATGTTTTCACTAACAGGTGAAACATTTCCCTAATCTACCAGTTATACTCCAGCAACTAAAGCATTTGTTGTCAATCTACAGTAACTTCACGTGCTTCATTGAAGCCAGTTATACTAGGAAGGCCATAAGGCGTGTATGAAAAGGTTCCTCTTTTCAATTGACCTGGAAGCCGAGTGACAACTATCATCTCACCACACTCGGCCGAATGTAAAGGCCGAGTGAACATCAGTAACGCCTTCCGTTCGCGCATCAGGTCGCTATCCCAGCTCAGTCAAACTTTTCGATCTGAGGGGGCAGATGCTGCCAGGTTCTACAACAACTGTTTGCCCGAGTCCTTAGTTTGTCCTGAAAGTGCAACCCTAGCACGAATGAGTTCTTTGGTTAGATGAAGACATTAATATCTTCGAATGCATCTGTCTACTGATATCCTATTAAACAAAGCTTTCGATCCATTCATGGCACGCTGAACTCGTTCAGTAGGTAAAGCGCCTAAAAACAGCTCGTTTTAGCAATACGGATATGTTCAGAATATCCGGAAGTTGCAGATGTCACCTTTTTTGCTCATATAACCTTCACCTTCACTTTGCTTGACTACCGCGGAAGAAAAGGTTGGGAGTGCCGCGGGAGTAGAACCCCCGAAACTGACAGATATACCTATACTCTTCATTCGGAAACGACGGTTAGTCATGGAAGTTATTTGGGGCATGGGCAGGTGAAATAAATCTAACCAAATGTGAGGAGTTCGTCCTTCAATCCTAGTCCCTTGAGTCTGCTACAGTATTGACAGCACTAAACTGCTTGGTGTAAACCAAAACTGGGCGTACGTTTGATATGCGAGTTGGCTTCGAGTGCCTGTTACCCCAAAGGAACAATGTCTACAAAACTGCGTTCGCCTCTCGAAATCGTTTAGAGAAATTGACACTAAATGTCCAGTAAAGAACTAGACCGCGAGTGGAGAAGTGAGCTACATACAGCAGAATACTACGAAGACATGATCGTCGTAGCTATATGAAGTTCGGTATATTGATGTTACAAGCTATGCCCTATTCAGAGACAACGCTCTGCCCGTGAAGCGGCTTATCTAATAGCGGCGATTCCTCGAGGGGATGTCACCCATTCTATTAGCCTGTTGTATTAGTGTACTAGCATAGGGATAGTGAAATAATCCCAAAGCCTGCGCACATCACGAATATGTGTGCTTCTGAGGAAGCCGTGCATTATTCTTCGTCTAGCTTCACTTGGTTCAGCCTATTCCCCGGAATATCAAGCTCGGAAAATGTCCCGAGGGTGTTGGTACATTGCTGTAACATTATTGTATGGTTACCTGTCCATTGCTTGGACCAAGTTCTATGGGAATTTCGGGCCACCTGTGAGCTTTTCCGGAATTCAGTACCAATTTTGTTAGGCTTTTCTATCGATAGAACAGTCGGTCTCGACTTCCAAGTACCTTTGCCCACTCGGTTGTGGCCATCATGATGGACCGCAAATGGAAACAACGGAGTCCAACAACAGAAAGTCGAGCGTAAACGATCTGTCAGAAAAAGTAACAGCACCATAGCGAACTGACATCATAGGCGGATTCGACAGTTTACGCATTTGGCTATACCAGTGACTATCCAGTTACCGTATCGTGCTGACAGACGGTACATTATCAAAACTCATTACCTTTTCATTTAATGTAGACCGCAGGCATGCTCTGCGGACCATTCAGTAATACAACTTTGCGGCATTCTGGAAACAAACTTTCCTATGGTTGTCTGGTTATGGACAAGTGCCAACGCAGTAACCTAAGAGAAAGTATTGCTTGCTTGTGAAAAGAACAATAAAAATACTAACGAAGTTAAAATATCAACGAAAATACCTGCTCCTCTCAAAGTGGCCAGTTTCAGAAGAGCTACCAACTGCGTCATTCACCAAGAGTTGTTCATTCCAGAGGAGAGGTAATGCAGTTACCAAAGATTGCTGACAAAAAAGCTCACCTTATTAAATGTGACGAACGCGTAGGTAACCGCAAACCAACATAAACCAAGCTGACCAAATAGTTTGAACGACAGTCCAGGGATGAGCACAAGGGACTGCAGCGTCGCAATTATGTTGAACACGCGTTCGACCACATCTGCATTTAACGCGCACTGCGTGATGATCCAGGTGGTCAGATTATCTTGTACAGTCGGTTCGTGCATCCCCATCAGAGCTGACAGTTGTCGGAAGAGGAGATCTCGTGTCGTGCCGTAATTTAGAAGCCCTGTGACAGTTTTCATATCTAGCATTTTCCATTGCAGGCCGGACAACAGATAGAACGGATAAAAATGTGGTGCGAAATTGTGCTTCATATCAACGCGCGTAAAGTGATACAGATAGGACTGATGGAGAAAAACCATGCCACCAAAGTACACATAGCCCATCGTTGTGAACAGGCCAAGGCTGAGCAGGGTGCCGAGTGCAAATGCAAAATGGGCTCGTGATGGAATGAGGCGACGCAAACGGGAGTAAACTGAACCGGAAGACTTGCAAGACCACTGAGACAACCACAAATAAATTGCCGGGGCGTAGATAACTGGATAGAGTTTGAGGTGTATGCAGAGTCCAAAAAAGAGACCCGCCAGAAAAAGACGACGTCGCAAGATGAGGGCAAGGCAAGCAAGTACGCACACCCCAAGAACAGCCTCCGCGTTCCCACGGACTGACACCACCGCCGTAACCGGATTGAAAAGCCATCCGAAAGAGACCAACACAACCGCAAGCTGGCTGATTTTGGCCGAAGGGAGGGATATGCCTTCTGAAGACTCACGTATAGTCTCGGGCTGTATTAGGAAAAAGGGGGTCGGCTCAAATGAATAGGTGTAATTGCGACGTGTGAGTTAAAACATGCAAATAGAATGTGGTCTTCGATTTGGAATTACTGATGAAAGCTCTGGAACGAATGTAGGGGTCGGTTACTAAAAATTGGGACTTTTTTACCTCTTCAATTTGAGAACGATACTGGTCAAGAAACTTGCATCTACCATCTGTAAGACTAGCCCCCCCCCAAAAAAAAAAAGTTACGGCGAATCGTAATTTTTGCGGTTAACCCGTTGTTAGTGATAACAGGTATCTTCAATTTAGACTGTGTTAAGTAGAGCTCATCCCTAAATAATTACTAGACATTCGAGTATCAATGCGCTGTGGTTAATCCATAAATAAATTGGAGGCTTTTGAAATAAAAGCGGGAGAACATTGAGGAAGTCCAGTAAACGTCGTGCCAACCAACAGAAGAGCACGGACAATTAGTTTAATAGCGCATAAAGTGCAGGGGACAACTTGTGCATTTGACTCAAAACGGTTCCAAGCGAAAAACGATACTGGCAACAAAACCAAAACGCTGACCCGAGGAGTCCCGTTGATCGACCGCCCAATATGAAAAGCTCTGCAGTACTTTTAATACAGCTCCCAAACTTTGGTTTTGAAAACAAAGAAACTCTCAGAAATCAGAGGAATAATCTTCAAACAACCATGAGACACGAATGTCAGGGAAGTGGCACTTTCAGTTGTAAAGGTGTGGTATGAACAGTAGGTACGATAGATCACTACGAATTCTGCTTCCCCCAGACTTTCGGTCGAAACAGCTCAGACCAAGTTGATTCCATGTCACCGGATGTAATGTTGCCATTCTAAACTCGAATAATTGACCTCTCTTGAAATAGGAAACGTTTTATCTGACGAACAAGCATTGGAGTACAATACCCAAAAAATGCGGTGGAATCCCTCTAGCTCGAATGTTTCGACCGATCCTTTCAAGGATCGTTGCGGTAGGGTTCCAATGCATATGCATTTCCAGCATAGATCTCAAACCAGTAACAATGCTGTTCCAAGGGATAGACTGGCATTCAGAACAATCCCCAAAACCTAGTGACACTAACGAAGGGTAGACTTGAGGGACATATCCCAGCAACTCACCATGGCTTCGATAATAATTATGTTGTACTGTAACCAGGCGCACATCAGGTCAGCTATGATGAAGACAAGTTTCCCCCAAAGCCTTGACAGAGCGTCTTCAACGCTCGTCAGTCCGTGAGTGCTTGCATGCATGGGAGTGCGTTGCGTATCCAACACGTTCAAAGGTGGATCGAAAAAGGTCTTCGGACTAACTGATGGAGACTGGCGAACCAGACGGTTGCGAAATAGCCAATGTCCTGGAGCAACCAAAGCTGCTATGAGGGGCGAGTAACGATAGGTCGGTCTAGCATTGTAAATATCTTCCCCGGAAACAAGGGCTCGTGCAGCATCAGTGAAGACGTCATAGTCCACATCAGTGAAACGCAGCTGCCCATCGGGCCAACGCGTAGTGTCCTGCCACACGGAGAATAGTAGCAATGCAATACGGAACAAGAAGGCGATAGATAATGAGACCCTAAGATTGAGATAGCGGGTTGAAGACAATGCTGAATCATGTGGAAGTTGCTGGCGAGGAGTAAATCCATCCCCGGAAGATGGACGAGATGATTCTTTCAGAGTTTTAGAACGAGAACTCACACGCCCTCCTATAGAACGCAATCTTACGGAAGGCGATGGTTCATCTGCTTCCTTCGGATCTTCATGGTCCATGTTGATCACATCAAAATCTCCATTACCAGTAGGTCCATCCGTACTTGTGTTATTTGCAGTCAAACTCATTCCTGACAAGGATGAGCTGAAAAGGAACATCTCGCGTTAAGAACGGTTTGGCTGAAAACATATTCTGCGAAGGTTAGAAGGTGAAACCATTGGAGTAAGTGGCCGTAACTGTAAATTATATTTGACAAGGGATGATAACGAATGAGTTCAATTTATAATGGACCGGAGCAACCAAGAAAATCAATATCTTTCTCTATTTTTCTATGAGTACCAGCGTTTCAGTGTCTAGGGATGATGAGACAAACTGATCAGGTTGCACTAAACATAACTGCAACAAGCAGAAGACGATCCTCCTTATGGTTCCGGGGACAGACAGTCACAGTCCATCGACCGCATCAGACAATAGGACCTACGGATAAATTATGTGGTTAAAGGATGCGAAAAAGAACTAGGAGCAAAAAACATGAAATACACGTAAGGCCAGAAAATCTAAGGGAATTCACATTCCTACTCATCCGTGTTCTTAATTGATTTCCGACTTTCCTGCGCAAAGCCGATGGCGACGTATCTCCCCTATTCCTTTTTCTAGCTGGGAGCGTGGGTACTTCACGGTAGCCAACCTAAGCCTGACAAGAAAATGGCCGAAAGCCAGTCACGTCGGGGTAACTTGTTGAGCATGTGACCAACTCAGGCATGCCGATTGTCAAACAAAATCGCCTTCGACAAGGTATCGCAAAGAGGAAACCTGGAGAATCTGAAGACTGGATTAACTGATTAACGTCGACAGGGCAAGCAACGGGCTTGACAGGTTTCAAAAATATGGCTGCATCGGTTAAAAGGGCTCCTATTGCCAGCTGCTAAGCTGTTTACCCCGGGTCCAACGTTGGCGAGTCGAAAAGTTATCATGTGCAGTTGAGTTGCTGCAGCTACCTCCTCAAATTAGGTTGCGCACTTCCTCGCTGTTGCAATGCCAGTTTCTGAGCTTTGGAAACCCACACTAATTTCACTTTTCCCTATTCCAACGGACAACCAAAACGCGCAATATTTGACCTGTTCCAATGTTACTGATTAATCGATCGGTTTGGCGTTGCAATCACGTGATCCTTATAGTACGCACATTAACTGCTGCGACCAAAACTACACCTGGCCAACGCAGGATGAAGTGAAACTAAAAATAATCATAGCCTTGAAAGTAGTGAAAAATTCTCGGGGTTTGAATCGACATTTCATCCGGCAAGTGAGTTTAGACCAGCCTAAAAGGACAATGGGCACTGAAAAGTTGTTTAACCCTCGTTGAAATCAGCAGCAGTGCGCATCTCACGAGTCTTCAGTGATTGGATTCGTCGTCGTAAACATCAGTTCATCCACGACTGGCTGAGCGGGAGTATGAATAAGTTAAAATTGGGTTAACGTAGACCTATACTTCAGTCCCGAAATTCACATCACGTGGCCCGGTGACAGATTCCTCAAGTGATAAGTCCACGCGGCTTGTGGACTATTTTCCTTGCTGAACAGATTGCCAAGATCAGTTGTGTTTAGTATAGTGCCCAATTAGGACACAGTGGAAAAGCCTCGCAACTTTTGAGCATGCATTGGTTTACCTGAAGGATGAAAAATCGATTGCTAACGAAAATTGACCGCATAAAATACGAGACTGGATGGAATAGCCTGTTGTGGTGCGCGACTTCAATGTAGGACCTCAGCACGCTTTTCCGCTCATTATGGAATAACAAAAGGCATCATAGCTCGAAACAAATGAAGACTGCTACTGGCGTATTTGTAATTACAGAATTTTCGACAAGGTCAAGCTACAATCTTCAAAAGACGAGAAGCAGCGACACAAAACTACTCCATTCTGATCGGCCCATATTCTGACCAAGGTCCGTAGCCGGTTCGCGATATATCCGTCCAATCGAAGTGATGTTCGCTTCATTGGACCGACTCACCTCCGAGCCAAGGCGCTTCTAGCCGCCTGAGGGTGAACTTTCATATAGATAAATCAGTTACGGCGTGCATTAGTAGTATTTTGAGACGAGGCACACAACTGGGTGATGGGGACTTTACCACCAATTAGCTATCGTTTCTTACAGCGCAAATGTCACCCAACAATGGACACAGAAATAATCTAACCAACTAATACAAAATGGCCACCACAGTATTCTTCTAACTTTTATGGAAGTAAAATCCCTAAAACAGCTATAAGAAGTAAACGTAGTTCTGGGGTCACGTAAGTAGTATATTGCCCGTAGGTTTATGGCGTGCCAAGCGAATTGAGGCAACAGAGAAGGCATGCACCATTCGATGCTTTGATATAGTTACCAGCTCTTCTAATGGGGTTGCGCCAGAATCCTGGGAAACTTCTTCAAAATAATTTTTTAGTCAAATGGGTGGCACAAGTATCCTCTCACGTGCTGAAATCCTGAAAAACAGCAAGGTCAACTGACAAGCATCCAGTGTGATGGGCTTTGACACAACCCAAACAAGTGTCCAAATATAAATTTCTGTATGGTTACGTAGGCCATTACTGTGAGCTCCGACTGCCTTCTCGGGCACTTTTATGCCTCCACTAAAAACTTACCTCAGTTTAGACAAAATCAAGTCTATCGTGCGAAGGACACCGAATTCCCATACTACGGCAAGTTGGTTAAAGTCGGTGATCAAAATGTCTATGATCTTCATTGCCTGAAGCTTTTATTCAGATTTTCCGCTAGATATCTGTAAGAAAACCGACCAAACGAGAGTTGGGAGGCTCGGCTGAGAATGTCCGACATCAACACCTTGGGTGTAAAGTAGGGAAGAAACGTTTTCTCAATCTTCTCAACCAGAAAATCCATTGGATTATAGGGAACAAATTTCACATGGTAACGGCGGGTAAGAGTGAACATCACATTTCAAATCTCGCGTTATTTATGGACTTGTCCGGCAATAAAAAGCTTTGCAGCTCAATTCCAATCAAACCGCCAATGCTGCATCACGAAGTACGCGTAGCAATATCCGTCTTCCACCCAAATGCTTTTTACTAGACCTGTGTTGAGACATTTTGCAAAAATGCATTAATCTGGACAGTAAGCATTTCACTAGCTAAGAAAAACGGTGAGTAACAAATGGAGAATTGAACAGGTAAACTGGGCAAGAGTTATCCAGTAAGTCGAAGCTTATAGACCGCTCCTTGACTTTCAGACGCAAACCTTCCAGATGGAATATATGGGTACTATTCGAGCTAGTAAGCATTCGAGAAAGATCATGAACCGCCGTTCTGTGACGAAAACAGGAGCAGAAAATCCAAAATAAGTTTAGACTCCTAGTCCAATGGCGTTACCGAAAAAGCTCATATCGAGACTCCCACCAGTTATATATCACGCCCCAGGATGCCGTTGGCAGAGTGAGGTGCAGGTCAAAAATGGAACAGCAAACCAACAGGGCATCACAGTAGGAACAGAACAGGAGAGTGCTGCCGGAACGAATTGAATTTTCTATTAAAAAACACGAATCTGGTGACGGAAAGGACAGAAAATTGAAAGGCCTGTACATAAAGTCAAGTCCTCTATAAGTTCTGAACAGCAGTGAAGTTGTCCAAGCCCAGGATGATATGAACGGTGCTAGAGGCATGAGGATAGACAGGGTGTGTCACGCAGATCTACAACGAAGAAACGACAGTGTTCAGGCGGAAAAACAATAAGACAGGGAGTACATGATCCATTAAGCAAAGCATACGGTAGTAAAGCGTAAGAGAATAATTGCATTGCTATTAATGGCATGCCCGTCAGTTGCATCTAGGAATCAATGAGCGGCAACGAATTTCTGTCCTGCTGCCTCGAAGAGGTCGCTAAAATTCAGTGATAGCACCAAAATCCGATCCTCCAGCTGTTGCATATTATCGGTGAATAGATCCCGTGCATGGAGAACGAGGCCCGACTAGAGTACTCCCAAGTTGCTTGAACATAGCCCGGAGTAAGTGGAAAGACAGGTGTAAACGAATACACGAAGACTCTCCGATCCGAAACTCGCACCGCAACCCCTAAGCCGATAATTCGTTGATCAAAAGAAGGCGTTTTCAAACGGTTGCAAAGCTGGCGAACGGACCAGTAAACGATGTCCGCCCACACACTTTTTGCCGTTGTGAGATTGCAGATGTCCTATCAGATTCTGACGACATTTAGTCCGTATCGGCACACATGTAGGTCGGACATACAACACCGACTACTCAACAGTCACTCACTACCTACGCAGAGGCAACAGGGCTAGAATATAGGTTATAACTGTCATCAAAATAGAGGCCACAAATAGCGTGTGTTGGTCACTAGCGTGGTTGTGGTGATTAGGGAGCAGTAGAAATCACCGATAATTAGCCCCGCGGCGTGCTGGACAATGAAAAGGAAAATACAGCTTCAGCAGATATATGCGCGGCGATACAATGAGTTCGAGATAACTCACTAGTCAAGGCGCAAAATTACGGACCGGAAGGTCCATGGTTGGAACCCAACCTCAGCATCTCGATTACTCCTGTCTAGGCTCTGGCAACCTGACGGTATCTTAGCTCCCGCACTTACCTCGGGTGGCATGGCAGCTAGGCACCGAAAGGGTGTTACAGCTGAACGATTTTTTACAATGAGCCGGGAATCGACTGCTGTTCCGTCCAGCTAATCTCAGCAGGAAGATGCATGCAAGTCGATCAGATACATCCTACTTCTTGCCTATGGGAAATCAAATGCTGTGCACTAAAATGAGTGGCTAACCGATAAATCCACTCACAAAGATGCTGAATTTTTTGCCCTACTGCCCTGACAGTGAACCCGATTGAGTCCACAGAGGTAGAAAAAGGATTCGGAATGGTTTGTGATATCTACGATTGCCATCGCACAGAAATTCAAAACAGACCAAAATTGTGTTGCCACTTAATTGCGATAAACAGGTCAACGAAGACGAAAAGAGCTTTAGAAATATACAACCGAAAATCGTAAATACTTAGTTTACGAGCGCCTTGTGAACTTGCGATTCATGAGGAATTGCAGGTTTGGTTAACCTAGTCTATAAGAGGGCAAGATAATTAATTATACAGTGTTCAGGAATATTTACGGTATATTCTTCGACAATGTGAACACCTTCACTCGTGACGTTTCATGGCCAAGGACTAATTACAGTTCCCTAATTTCAATTTGCAATTCCTCAATCTTTCAGGGTGCTAATTTGATTGCAACTGCCGCTTTCACTCAACTTGAAAGAATTTAGAGTGGATTCAGCTTTGTTATCGGATCCCAAAGACCCCAAACCAGAGGTAAATTCTTAGGTTAAAGAGATTGGAAACTTCACGTGTTGCGGTTGAAACAACGTTCGAAGGTACATCATTGATGAATATTTCCGAAGATGGACTTATCTAAATGTGCAGGTATTTTAAAGACGGACAAGAAACCGGCACTCCAAACGTTGACAGATGTTGTCGCTCTCGATTGGCTATACTCAAGTTCGTTACTGGGGGAAAGACTGTGCTCCAGAACATTCGTCAAACGCTGCTCTTCAAACCATTCGGCCTTCCAGTGAGTAATCCTGTAGGTTGTCCTCGGTGAATTTTAAGTTGACGCTTTAGTCCTCTGGACTTTCATATGTCTGCGGCCATTTTTGCTTTCTCTGTTGGCAGATGTCTGAGCGCTAACCATTTTTGTTTAGCCTTATGTGTATTAGACTTCAATACTTTACATAAGGCTTTTTTCCTTTCGGAATGCAGTCGGTGGTATCCATCGCATGCGTCTTTTATGGTACGCCCTCTGCAGTGCAACACACCACATCGAAAAGACGTGGTGATTGTGGACAACCTTGTCGTGATCCCACAGGGCTGTGAAAGGCACGTTACTACTGATCGTAGACACTAACGTGACCTGAAGTGTGTATGTCTACTGAGTGACCCAATGATATGCTTCTCAGAAACACCATCCCTAATCAGACAGCTAACTATAAAGTCAGCTTTGATATCTATAAATGGCTGATGTTCTGCTCATCGAGCTTAGGTAACTGGTTTGCGAGCCAGTTGGCCTATCCGAGCCGAGGGTCGTACGTTAAACGCCGGTAACTTAAATGAAACACGGTCATCTGACATTTTCGGTCAACTTTGGACATACTAGGATAGATTGTAACGGGTTACTAACACAGGTGAGTATTAAACTAGTGGTAGCACCCTGATAATTCTGATCCGTCGTGATGGTTCGAAAGATGTGAGAAAACGATGGGTTGGCTGTGGAGAGCCGGGTTAAAATGATGCCGATGTGAAAAGAACACCATCTGCTAGTAAAGGGGTCGCCAAAAGTCGGCCGAGTAGTTGCATGAAAACATGATCACCGGGCGCCCGCCAGACCCGTGGATCAATTAATGTTTAACTCGCAAGACAGAGGGGTTAAGCACGAAGGTCACGATCCACGGAGCACCAAGAGCAATTCACAGTTCATTCACCCTTCGGACAACGATCACCCATCCAGGATGTCATATATGCCTGTAGCTCACGTATGCCAGTGAGCTCTAGATAATGCGGCTTTGTACCGGAAGGATGAGGGGTTGATTTTGAACGGAATTCAGTGCTTCACCGTCAGATACTTCAAACGCAATCAGGGATCAGCAAATCATTTAGACAATCAACCGGTGATATGTCATCCGGGTTAAAGTGCCACGCGCTCACTTTCGCCCGATAAAAGACAATGGGAACAAAAGCCTCGAGTGGCTCAGAGAATAGACACCCATCTTGTCAAACATCTGAATAAATTCTAAGTGCATGGTTCCGCAACGATGAAACAAGGTATCTGGTGGATCACGCGCAATCGGTCTGCTCAAACAAGTCCGCAATTGGCCTGAATAATCCATACCTACGAGCGGAGTGCTCAGAAAGCCCACATACATTAGAAAAATCTCTTATGCAGGAAAAAAATCATGTAGACATTTGTGACAAATGATAGCTACAACGCCCGAACCCGGAGTTTGTGTGGTGTGGCAAAATCCAGACAATCTGTCACTATACTGATGTGACCGGAACTGTCATTTACATGAGGCGATCCCAGATACTGCGTTCTTACAAACTGAACTGGGAAAGAACAATAAGAATAACGCGTGCAATATCTCGAAAAGTGTTGGGTAAACAATTATATCGTATAGATGGAAGCAACGGTGATAAGTGCTCCAGCTTCATTATGCCATTTGTTTTTCTATTACTCTCTCGAAAACAAGATGCAAGTTTGGCATAGCTGATTTAACAAACACTGTGAAGGCATGGATTGTGCAATTTTTCCACGGAACGTAGACAAAGCGCCTCAGTTTAGGGGTACATACACTGTGGTAGTAGAACGACACTTCCTTGTCGTCCTTACAGCTTAAGTCGCCTTGGTGAAATAAACCACTGCTTTAAAATGGATGTTCCCGTTATAAGACCGGACTTCACTCCCGCCCATTCTTTCCTAGGACGAGCGAACTTATACACCCTCTCTCACTCCCTTCGAACATTCTCTTTAACTGGCGAGTCAAAAGAAAGTTGACCTCCTAAAAACGCCTTTTTATCCACTGTTTGGTTTCGCATTTCTGCCACTTAAAACCAGCCTCCTGACTTTAGAGCTAGTTCTGTGTAACTTTACGTGATCGAGTAAAAGATGTATGTAACGTATGCGGAAACGGGTCATAGCCGTCTTTGGGTTTACTAAGTTGTTCAGATCTGCAAAGAGAAAAGACCACTTTGCCTTTAAAAATGAGCAGGTAACTGGTAAAAAAATAGCTAACGGCAATCCAGGTTAACCTAGGAAGTAGGACCAAACTCACGTGCTCGGTGTATCACGGAGGCTTTTCTTGCTGAGAGGAATCCATCTGCGAAAACTCTTGCAGTGATGACCATTGCGCCGCTGTAAACTTAATATGGGGTCGCTTCTGTTTGATCAGTTTAACTGCGTGTTCTGCACTGATTCGATCACGACGCATAAGATAACACACAAGGAGGAAGGCAGAGCGCGTACGACCAGCCTTACAATGCACGTAGACCGTCCCATTAGGGTCAGTGCACGAATCGATAAATGTTATACCGGCTTCTACCTAGGGGAGAGAGAGGAAAGCGAGTTAGAAGAAAAGGGCATCGCACATCTAGAATACCACATGCTGATGGACCATTTTCCATTGCTCTGCATACAACCCTGCAAGTGAAGTCAATCTATGTTGATGATAGTCACCACTCACTGCATATCTGCTTCGGTTCTGTGGAAAATCATCAACAGTCAGCATCTCACGAATTTTTAGGATGCGGGACAGTAATGTTCAAAGCCTTATTCGAAAGATTACCGATTACAGATCACTATTCGAACAACACATGAATAGAAAAGGAGGCATACTGCTGACTGTTTGACAGACTATGGGTCGGATCAAAAGGGGAATTACCACCCTCGGCATGACAATGATGCAGTCAGTTCCAAAGAGCACCCAAATACTCCGCCCACCCGTAAATTAAACGAAACAGTCATCCCGAATTGTATTACGTTCGAGATGGCTCGAGATGTATCAGTGGTTAAGGTGCGAAATTACTGATCGCAAGGTCCATGGTTCGAACTTAACCCAACCATTTCAATTGCTCCTGTCTAGACCTGGGTAATCTAACAGTACCTCATCCCTCGTGATTTCTTCGGATAGCATGGCAGGTAGGCATCGAAATGGTCACAGCTAACGATTGTTGTTGTTGTTGACTACGTTCATGACATTACTTCCAAACTGTTTCTACAATCACGTGACATACACACTAGGGACACGAGACGATAGCGATGAGGTCAAGCTAGCGACGAGAAACGGTTCATGCATCAGTATTCAGTTCATGTATGCGTACGCTCAGTTACATAAAAGGTCGATTAAAATATGGACAGTACGCTACATACCGGTTATCGCACTTGATTAAGTGAAATGCCATGACTCCCCATCCCCCTCCTAAAAACGCAATAATCAGCATCCACGGTCGACAACCTTCATTTGAATGGCACAACCTCTGTCAAATTATCTGGGCTTGGCCTCAAATGAGGCTCAAAATGGATCTCAAGTATTTTCGTCTCTAGAGTCTGTACGAAGTCTGAAAACTGGACAGAAAAATACCCACCTGTTCAACTGTGGGCACACCCACGAAATCCCGCACCGGAAGCGACAAATGTTTAAGTCCACGTGATTCGGCTTCTTCAGATCCAACAACAAACGACTTCACTTCGAAAGGTTCCAGCATGCTCACAATATGCGTGACATTTTCCGTGCGTTCAAGCTCATCCCAAAAGGACCGTAAAGGTAAAGCCCCCAAAATTAGCTTCGGCGTAATCCGCGTATACCACTTATGTCCAGCCAGATACTTTCGAACGAAGCTGTAACCGGTGCTTACGTAGAATACAAATTCTCGCAGAAACATACCACAGCGAGAAACTGTTGCTCGCCTATAAGTGAAGTTGGAAAAGTCTGGGGTTAACACAGTGAAGAGACTGCAGTCTAACATTAACGTCACAAAACTTATACCGATGCACAGTTGAGGGTTGATTATGCAAAAATTATTCAGGGTTGGTTCATCAGCTTCCAACTAGACTAACAAAATAACGGATCATCTATTTATGGAAGACATTGCATAGTGTATCAACCGAATTGGATAAGTGGATTTCAGAGTCAGTTTGATTGACGGGGTTGGATACCGGTAGTGCCAGGGATGCTGCCCCCCGGGTAACGAGAAAATGGCAGTAAAATTATTGTGATGGGTACATTAGTAACAGAAAACCATGCAAGGACACCAATCTTTGGACTACGGTGTTAAACATCGAATACTGTTTTGTTAAGGCATACCGTTCTTGAAATGAAATCAGACATTCTTGCCCTGATATGTCGTTCAGAGAAGGCAGAGGACTGCCTGTGGAAAGAGAGCTTGACGGTATCTCCACATCCAGACTCAGCGTGGAAGTTAGAAAAACAGAACTGTATAATACGTAACTGAATACGTGCAGTGTAGTCCGGTCCTAAAATAACCTTAGGAGAAATACAAGTGTGAAGATCTACGTATGTATTAAGGCAGTGGAAGTGTACAGGATGGGTTCATTTATCTGACATGTAAGCTAGAACCCCTTAATCGATTGAGGCACACCGTCGACCTGAAAATATGTGCTGAAGTCAGTTATAGTGAGCAATAGGCCATGAGGCTCAACGCATTCGGAGTAATCCCCATTAATAATAGTCCGTCGTGAAAACTGATGAAAATTGGAACAATCACTGGTGAGATACAATCTACTGCGCGAGCCGGGAACACTAAAAGTAAACGGAACATTGGAAAGCTTGACAAGGAGCAGCCAATGAGGTGAGAACAAGGAGGAGGAGAACAAGGCTTTTTACTCGTCCAGTACCTCCTTCCCCACAATATTAAGTTCCGATAAAGTAACTTTGTGTCGACACTGATGTTACTATCTACGACGAGACCCTGATGTGGCAAGACTTTTTCGTATATAGTTCAACTTAGACCCTGATTATCCGGATCTCTAGGCACTGACTACGAATGAACTATGGTCTTCCGTAGGATGTACTACAGCATAAGTTATACAGTATGAAGCTTCGTTCATCCACCGAACGGTTGCGTTTGTGGAATTACCACAAAGTGATCCTATCAAGGGGGACATTAACGCATTATCTCCTGGTCAGTAGCTAGGCTATGGAGTTTGTCGGTTCTGTGCCACAGAGCTCACAACTTACAAGCAGACGTTGGTTGAAAAACAAACACACCGGCATTTAGGCATGCAAACATGTATGCAGAAGCAAGAAAATGCTGTACAGTATTTTATTATCTCACTACTAACGGAAAAACGAGTAGGTCAGAACAGGCGATCAACCCAGGGCTTCCTGTTGACAACTGGCAGCGAGGCCTTCACGGCATGCCTCGACATGTTGCATGAGCAGGCGCTTCTGAGAATCGGCGAGAGGTTCACGGTCGACAAACATCTATAAGTCAACAATAGACAGCTGTTAGTATAACTGTAACAAACGGACCAATGAGCCATCATAAACACAACAGTTCAACAACGCTGTCAATTGCTGGAAGTAGCGACCACCCAACGGAGAGCGCAACACGATAAAAGACGAAATTCGTTCAGAATGGAATTTTGACACTCCTGACCTGAGGGTTTCTTTCTTCTGATCAAGAAGACATCTTAGAAACCCTATTCGTCTCATTTGCAATCGTTAAACTGTCCACCTTTCCATCTGCTTCGTTTTTTAAAAAATACAGACTCGCGTGGTTGTACGACAGTTAAGCAAACGTGTTAGGTGAGCTTGAGAGCATCAGAGTTGGGACCCATATCAGTGACCAATGCGTCAGTCGTTCGAAATCAATTCTGGCTTCTAGGTCGTCCCCGCCCACATCGCGGCAGCCTAGCTGTGTTTCCTCCATCGCGCTCAGAGTCGCAGAGGAGTTGTGCACTAAAATGGGGCCACATTTAGTGTTCAACGCTGGTGTTGTTGTACAGGACGACACCGCCTATAGAGCAACGTAACAGCGTTTGAATACTTCATGGACGCACATGAGTTATCCCGTTCCAACATAGTGACATGTTCGCTATGGAGATTTACGATATTGACCATGTGCATTTGTGTGTACGTGTGTTTATGGATGATAGTGACCAGCCACAGATTACCAGAGCCCAAAAGGTAGCAGTTAACTTCAGAACCCCATTATCGGTTTACCGGTGACCAACACAGCGTGAGTCTACGTCAAACAAAGTAATGCACAGAAAGACTGGCCCAAAAGTTGTAATTGCATGCTTCTAAAGCTGGTTTCAAATTGCGATAATTCCGGTTTTTGAAGGGTGACTTCGTTTGAGAAATTGGTACTGTTAATCCAATAGGCCTCGTTATCGTAATCTCTTAATCTAAAGTTGTCTCAAACGGCGAGCGTAGTAACGAATCCGGATATGCAAGAGCCACTGGGGCCAGTAGCACTCAGCATGCTATCCTGAGATAAGGCAACCACAGATGGTGTCCGCCTAAAACAACTTCATACCATCATGCAATGATAAAAGTAACCCAGACCGAAGCTTCGGAAAGTATGCTACTATGACAGGTCGTGTGATATAGTCAGCATGCTTACAGGACAGTCCTGAGTTCACGACCAATAGACACTATCAGAACTAACGTCAACCGTGAAGACAAAGTGGCGAAAGTTAAAACGGCACTCGGAACTGCCACGACTACAAACGACGCAAATTTAGTCAGTTTCATTCAAGCAGTTCCAACATCAAAATGTTTCCATGTCCAGGTCAACCCTGCAGCCAAACGAGGTCACCTAAGCAGGTGAAGCAACGGGTAACTAAGGCAGATGGTCCACTGAATCAGGACAGTGTTGCAAACCGAAAACTTGTGCCTGGTCATTTAATGCACAGCAGTAGAAAGGTGAGCTTTCGGTATGTTAATTCACCCGACCCTGGTCGGGGGCACGTAAATCTGCAGCTAGTTAGTAACAACCCTATGTTCTAACCCCATTAATTAGAGGACCGAAGAAAAATCAAAAAGAATGGAACTATCTGATTTGCAGACAGCCAAACCAGGTTTAACATAATATGACACACTACAACAGAAGTGGAACACGGGTTAATGTTTCTTGACGATTTCATGTGCGGCAACTCAACCAGAGAAGTCAAGGTAAGTAGTGCCAGCCACAAACAGGAATGACAGAATATTTAGTAGCTGTTTACTAGTCACAAGTGACCACACGTGTGACATATCACTTCTACGCTTTTGTTAAAAGTCAAGGTAATGATGTTCGTGGTGAAAACTTGATGGGAGACCACGCGAATGGAGTGATTTACATTGTGAAACAGGCGGTACTGAAAGTTGGCATATTTGGAGGAGCTCCCGACAACAAATCCATCATGCAGCTACCTTTCAAGAGTATAATATACATACATACATACATACATACATACATACATACATACATACATACATACACACACACATACATACGTACACATATACATATATACATATACATATACATATACATATACATATACATATACATATACATATACATATACATATACATATACATATACATATACATATACATATACATATGCATATATAACAGAACAAACACAAAAATAAAAAAATCCAGCGCCAACGAGTTTGCTCGTTCACATGTGGACTGAGTTGTCAGAACACGTGGAAATCAATAGATAAGCCGGCTTTGAACTGTTGATTGCAATCTTGCTGGTGTGCTGTTGGAGCTGTGGGAACCTCCAATCGGGTTGTTACCTGATGGAGCCTCAGAAAGTGATGTGCCAACTGAAATTCCTTGTACTCCCCGATCACTTGTGCCACGCTGAGCTTTCTACACTGGAAATCGAGTAAGAGCACAACTGGATTGTGCCTGTCATTATATTACTCGAAAATCAGTGAACTATCGCCGTATTCTGGCGACCACTTGGTATTAGGCCTATATATCCACTAAAACAAAACGCAATTCTCGAGAACATGCTGGTCACAGATGTGTTCCAGTGCGATTGAGTCTCGAACACACCAACAGTAACAAGCTGCAATGTGGTCCATTTGCGTTCAAAATCGAATAAGAAATAGCGAGCACCAAGCTATGCATCAGCGGCTACTTTGGCGGAGAATGAGGCCAGGGAGAACATAGCTGTCTAACACTTGTTGCGATAAGCATCCACAGAATATCGGCCGCCTGGGCTAATATCGTCTGAATCAAGTGTGCCAACTTAGGTTCCTATGTCTCCAGCCAATACCACAAAGTCAGTCTTGCGTACCTTCCTTAAAGTTCCCTGTATTTATCGGCCGATGCTCTCTTTCTCTGCATCGCAATTGAAGGTGCTTGGGACATATGTAACCACTACAAAAAGACTTCGATTTCTTCATGTTTTTGAGACTTTGGGCCCACCGTTCAGCTGCACAGTACACAGCCTGTCGTTAACCGGGAATCAATCCACCAGAAGGAATTCAATCATTGTACTCAACGACTTCAAAACCAGCTTCCTCAGTCCCTTATCAGTATCCCGCTCTGCTTCAGATGGGCAACAAATGCTTAATGTTCACGCCGGTTCATTACCGTTCGTACGTTAAACGCCACTAGTTTGAATGCACTAAGAGGATCCGAGATGGCATTTTCCGTTGACTTTGAGAGTATCGGAAGAGATTATGACAGCTTGACTAGATGCATCATTCTCACACGGGGATTGGCACGCAGATGTGATAGGATATAATAAAAACGGCGGACCAAATATGGAGAGAGTATGACAGAAATGAGTACACAACAAGGACGTCGTGTTAGATAACTGCTACGTCGCAATCGCATCGACCGAGTAGCTGCGTGAAGAAAGTCATCACGTAACAAGTACAGTCACAACTCGTGTGTGGTGTGGAAAGTATAATCCATTGCTGAGGAAGGCCGAGGAAAAGATTTACCCCCCAGAGACTCCAGTCATCCAGGAGCTAAACAAAACGCGAAGGGACGAAACGTGGAAGTAGAGTTCCAAAGGCGATCAGTGACCATCTCCAGTTCAGATGCCCACTGCGCCTAGGGTCCACGTCTGCTTGTGAGCCCCAGATAATGTGGGCATTAGGATTTCTGGGTGTCGAGTTTAAGCCACATTCTGTCCCGTATTGTTAGATACCTCATGCACCGACCATGGGCGACTTGAAATAAGGGTTCAGTAAACTCTCTCAAAGGAGACAGGAGGGTTTGTCAAAGCGGTTAAAGCGCCATACATCCGTTATTCAGGAAGCCTCCACAACGAGGGGGGAACGAATAGGACGTCCTTGTCACGGAGGTAAATTAGCACCACGCCTCTTGAAGGCACTTCGGAAAAACGCATTAGGCAGGTTCCAAGCAGGGACATGAATTAAAATCAATGTAGTTCTTGTTTCAGAGGAGGGTTGATTTCTGAACCGATAACAGAAAAGTCTGCTACGACAGGACTTCCAGTCGCACAGGCCCAAACCGAGCTATATTTCGTGAAGACCAGGCCAGAAATCACAATCCGTTGACGTCGTGTGGGTTAAAGAACTTAGGTACACTCGACTAGCATGAATATGGGAGTTCACGCGAAAGGGGCTCATCTTGTCGCGTGTTCTTTTGGGAAGCAGAGGAAATTCATCATCCCATGACACAAACCAACGAAAAAACAACACTAAGTACCCCAGTGTCAAATTCCCTAAGGTGACGGAAAACACTTCGTACGACAAATTAATCGATAGGTTTTACATAGCATAAGGGGTGTCCGTGGAAGGAGTTGCCTCTAAGTGATTCAGGACAGACAATTCGTGAAGAATTACACCTGAAGAGAAAGAAACCACTGGAGGAATTGCCTCCCAGTAATAGTTGGTAAATACATCTACCGATTACCTAAATGAAAAAAAATCGTTCAGCTGTAACACCCTTCCGGTGCCTAGCTGCCATGCCACCCGAAGGAAGCACGAGGGCTGAGATACCGCCAGGTTGCCCAAGCCTAGACAGGGGAAGTCGAGCGACAGAAGCCGGGTTCGAACCACGGACATTCCGGTCAGTAAATTCGCGCTCTAACCACTTGAGCCATCTCGCCCCCTACCTAGATGAAGCGACTTGGAACTTTGTAAGTTGTATTCTTTGGGCTGTATGTGGAATCTTCGTTTTTGATGCTTCTCCTATCTGTTAGCTATATGGAAGGGTATAAGCATACGCCAGCAAAAAGTAGGAGACGCCCTGTAGAAAACGGACTGTCTAATGTATGGGGATCTGTAGACCAACAGGTTATACCTGAACATAGGATAAAATGTTCTGTATATCCGCTGAAGTCAATGGTAGTCTTGACTGGTCCGCTAGGTATGTTCCAACATCCACCTCTGCAGGTGGTGGGGGAGGTAAACCGCACTCCTTCAATGCCACGGCGAAAGGGGATGCAGGCCGAAGGATAAGCACGAGACGTAGGAGCCAACCGAGACGCGCATAGTGTTGACACTGTAGAGCCTCGTAGACAAGACCACCGGGGCTGCCTAGATAGGCAATCAGGTACAGAGCCAGAGGGCCATAGTGTCTTGTGTGCCGAAGTAAACGTAGTGGATTATCTGTAGAAGTTGGGTCTGTCTCTGTTGTCGAGTGTATGGGGGCCCATGAGTTGGCATTGACATGATTGTAAACCGAATGGCAAATACGAATATATTCGGGGTCATCGGGCTCAAATTGATTGCAGGCCCTATCCAATATGTACAAATACTGGCCTCGGTTGAGCATATCCTGAGTTTTCAAAAGACAAAAGGCAAATCTCAGCATTCGAATATTACATCACTCAAAAATCCAAACTGTTCACAGTGACATAAACTGGTCGGAATAAGAAGCACCATACTGTAGAGAAACTAGGTAAACTCTCGTGACAACTTCCGTTCCGGTGAAAAATAATGTACGCCACATAAAAAAAGTATCACAATGCTGAAGCTATAAAGCAAAATGTCCTCCAAGGCACAAGTGAGGAACTACAAGCGAGCTGCTTATCCCCATGACACTGCACATACTGAGATACTGGAAATTCCACAAGTAACTTTCGAATTTCGACCACGTTTCGTAATGTGTCACCAGTCTTGCCTGAACTGTAGCATTTGTGTTAGTTGAATGAGCAGCCAGTCGACTAAACTAGTCCGTGATGCCACGTGATGCAGTTCTCGTATGTCAGGTGACAGAACGAGTGTCTGATAATGCAACTAGTTGAAAGCATGAGCTAATAGGCATACCAGATGGACTCAGCTATACGTGGTATGCGGAAAGCGGCTCGAAGTAAATAGTCAGATGATGAAATGTCCGGATTAATTGGGCCAAACAAAACAGTCAGCAATGCAAGCTACAAGAAAACTGGACAGAACGTGCTCATATCAACACGACATGACTAGGTAATGTGATTTCAAAAGAACACAACAATAGG
The DNA here is from genome assembly GCA_004794785.1 of Opisthorchis felineus. Lineage (NCBI taxonomy): Eukaryota > Metazoa > Platyhelminthes > Trematoda > Opisthorchiida > Opisthorchiidae > Opisthorchis > Opisthorchis felineus. Next base: position 543,842 of record SJOL01002116.1, on the reverse strand, counting down.
GTTGTCCGTCAGTCGCACAACTGTTGTGCAGGGAACCGTAATTGGTATATTTCCTAGCCTTCGAAAAAGTAACTTTTTGGACCATTTTAGGTTCCTTTACGACAATAATAACAATAACAAAAGCCACAATAACCAAAACAGCCAGCATGTTGATCGATGAATCGGGTGACTTTGGAAACAGTTTGATTGGTCCTCTGCTTCTCTGCCTCCCTCTTTCAATAGATGCGCTCAAAATGAGTCACAGATTCAGTTTAAATCAGCTCACAGCTGGTGAAGGGAGAAAATATATCTATCTTCGAATACTGCCGGACCACCGGACGGGATGAGCTTGCACCGGTGTCAATCAGAGACGTACTGAGTCCTTGCAGTTTACCTTGACCAGGCTGTTTGAACTGATTTTGGAAGAGCCCGTTCCACAGCGCTGGAGCATTCGGTCAACATACCTCTATTGAAAAGGGTACCCAAAGAGACTGTTCCAATGGCAGGAGTATAAGCACAGTATAAATCGTCACAAGGATACTAGCTTGAAGAACACCACGACATCAAACTCGCATGTCTTAGATGCAAATTCAAAAGCGCAAACCTGAATTTCGACCTGGGACGGGATGCACAGATCGAATTTCTACATTACGTCAAATGGTTGAGCACTGCCATGCACACCGCTGGTAAAAAATCAAACAATAGTGCGATAGTGAAGAACTTAATCGTAAGGGAAAATACCACACGTACACATACACGCTGGTGTTACCTGCCGTTTATATTTGTATATCTGCAACAGTTATCTAACGGAAGGTTTTTGTTTTCGTTTGCTGTGAGCACTTTTGTAACATTCTGGGGTACTCTATGGGTAGTCGGACGCTGCGTTCTGTCCTCAAATCTTCCAATGTGGACGACATGTACGCAACGTATGGTAAATCTTAACCAATTGAAACCGACTGTGGATCGGAGAGATTACTTTCTTGTAAAAGAAGTAAACCCTGAATGGTTCTATGGGACTACGTGAAATCCTACGCTGCAGTTTAACCATCGTTTTTAGCTATCAGTGATCTGGTGCTTAATCACAGGATATATTCTATGCACATTGACAGTCATTCCTATGACCGCATAGATCTTTTTTGTTCCGCTACCACACTCATAAACGAAAAGTGAAGTGCAAAACCACCGAAGGAATTCGCGAGGACCGGTAAATGTGTGAAAAAAGGTCACCATAACACAGACGAACAGCTAGTTAATTTATTGCTAGAAAGTAATTTAGAACCTAGTGATTTAGAACTTACGAATCGATTGGACGAATTAGTCAGCGCCTAATACGTGACAAAATGCATATAGTGCGTACAGCTGGCGGAGCTTCAAGTGTGCTGTTTAATGTGCACTGCTATCTCGCAACCGCTAGCTGTAATAGATGCTCATAAACAAGCTGTATACAAAAGTCTTACCAAACTCTGAATGGAACACACTACCCATAAGGTTTCTGACAGCCAATGACCGGTAGATCCCTTCTTCGGAAGCACCAGATAAGTGCGACACTCGGGCTTCCGTCAACTTTATGTTCTACTTGATACCAAAGTCGTCGTGGTAGCATTTCGAGGCCGTAGCGAGATAAGTAGAATTTTTGCTACAAGCTTTCTCCAAAGGAAAAATTCTCAGTAATGCGGGTCGTTGAAGGTGCAGTGATAACAACTGGATAGCTCTATCGCATACGAGTGGAATATGTGGTACTGGGAACATTAAAAGTACACCCAAATCTATGCATACCATCTCGATTGTGTAGGCAGTAAGCCTGTGTATTTTAGAATAAGACTAAGGTATTTCATAGTAAATCGTCCCGTAGTGTTACATGCCGACCGACCTATTCGTAAGTTGAAGGTTTCGTCATCCAAAAAAGGAGAGGGAGACGTGAAGTTCACAAGCACAACTTCCTTCTTCTGGCATAGCTACAGTGAGTGGTTCGAGGTAGTTTGCTTTAATGGCTTTTGGAGTGCGACATATTGACACAACTGCGTTTGTGATGAGTAAAGAGCACACACCTAGGAGAAAGGATGGCCTGGTTTACACTGAGATTGACATCCTGAATGATTACGCAGATTGATGTGCAGTCAGTAAATATCATAGCAATAGGTGACCAGCGCTGCCGTCCGGGAAAGTACCACCACCTAATCTGTGGGAGCCTTATGTAGTCCAAGCTTCTGGGTTGAGTTGCCTGTCAACACAAAAACCATGGTAGCATGACTTGGTGAATAGTTGCTCTACTCCCCCTCACCCCCTCTGCAGCATTCGGGGCGAAAAACTGAATAACAAGCCACGCTGTCCTCTTCATCTCCCCTTAACGAAACGCGAAGTTCCGGGACAAGCCAGATGACTCATCTCCAGGTTAGGAACTATTTCGTATTTTGATGGTAGCGTGAGGAGCTTTGATAATTTTCAATTGAGACATCGTCCTGCAAGTGATCGTGCTTAGACGGGATATAGCGCCACTCGTTGTTCAGTCACAGAAACCGTACGAAGTGAACTTCGTAATTCAGTGTTTTCGTTCTAACAGGGTTTGGCGGTTTAATCCATTCTCCCTTATTTGTCACGTACTATTGCTTGATTCTTCCACATCCAATATTTAGCCGAAGTCCCCTTTTGCCGGAAGAAACAAGTACTTTTGTTACTCATATCGATTTCCGAGTGTAAGTGACTCCGTCCGAACGTGTTTCCCCACTGAACGTCAGTTGTGAACATGGTCCTCAGTTCGACTCCTTTACTGACATTTACATTTTTGATGTTCATAGTTCCCAATGGCTTGCTCCCTTAACCGCCAGTAATCAAGCTGGCCGCGAGGCTATGTTCTCCTACGATCAATTGTTCTTCCTAACTTTCGTCTCACCTACCATCGTCCTGGACCGTGACGGAGACCTACAAAAAATCCCGGACTTTGCCACCACCAACTCCACTCCATTTATTGCCTCTTTTCCCCTCCCTCCTTCTGAGTCGTAAGAACACAGCCCGATCACGTTACAACCCACTGTGTCCCAAAAAGCTCTTGCGCCTTTTAGTTTAGTAACCCAGCGGCACTCTTCCCCCAATCGGAAACTATGCGTCCCCTTGTCTCCATATTCTTGGAAACGTCGTCTCTCTAGCTTTTCCCGGGAAACGGCTGTCAGTGACACACCTGTTCATACCCGACCACTTTAAAACTATTCATCATACTTTCTCCGAATGGTTTGACGAAACCTGTATCCGTGCCGTTGCCGGAAGGAATCCTGTGAAAGAACGTTGGTCCAGTAGTCCCTCTTCATCTAAACGCTTTGAGTATGTGGTCAGCCACAACTCTCGTATTACCATCAATGAAGCGAGAGACAATTCCGTCGATCGAAAGGCTGATCCATCAGTGAATGGGCCTACAGCCGTTCCTTCTGAAACTTAGCCAGAGCAATCGCTCGTAATGTTCGTACTCTGTCCTTTCCTACCGTGTCCGACGGTCCTTCAATTTTCCCGCGGGGGAAATTTTGTATCTTAAAGGATAACTTTGCTTCGAACGCCAAAATCCTTCCACCCTTCGCTATGCCCAAAAATTCGCATCGTTTCAACGCGAAGGGTCTACCAGTCTATATTTCTAAGCCACTCGGCCTTGATTATATTCGTCCTATCATATTTTAGCAAGTTGTAAAACACATTGTGCCTCATCTTCAAATCTGTCCTTCACAGGATATCTTCCCATTCCGCAAGGAACTAAATCACCTCCATTCCTAAGTGTACAATCATCAATGACAGCGTCACCAAATGAGAACACTGGTACTTTATTGCCGTACAACCATGTTATTTTATTTGAATAAAGCCTTACAGTGCAAAGAAGAAAGCAATGGAGGGGACCTGGAGCTAGCCTACTAAAAACATCCGAAGTGCCGAACGACTAGGTGACCTAGGTCAACCTTTCAATTAGCTGTTAAGCTTCCTGCTCTCCGCCAAAAATGGAAACAATGCTATCTGCATATTCCAGGTCGACAAGGTTCTCCCTCGGGCCGGGGTTTTGGAGACCTTCCAGCGTTCGACTCAATATCAGCTCAGTTCCACTTAATCCGCTATAAACCATGTAGGAAAGGTGCATTGGCTCCAGCTGCTACAGTTACGATCACACAAAAAAGCGAGAGTAGGAGATACAGCCAGGCAATGGAGTCGATGCCATGTTCAGTTAGTTCGGGAATTGGGTAGCTACGCATTGAAGGCGATAGTTTTGATGCATGAGCGCCACTGATTGCGTGATTGAGCCATGTCATTAAGCATTGGTGAGTTGAATCCTGGGGAACCCACACAGGGGAGCGTCAGTTGTCGACCCGATTCGCCTTACTGGTTCGTTGCAAAGCCATATACTGTCCACCTCTAGGTTGCTTCCACTCAGCACAGGGCTGAGTGGCAGACGGTCCTCTGGTATGCGGAGTATCTGTCCTAACTCTGACAGATTTCGCGAATAGAGGCCACGGTTTTGATCCATAAAACAGTATGGATCGCACAGTGTACACTCTGCGGACAAGCGCACATCACGTAGGCGCCATAGGTGTCAGCGTCTGGCAAAAGCTGCCCTGACCTTTCGGATTCGAATAGTCTTCGGCCAATCCACTGCTGCTGCTCTCGGGTTCCGTCTTTACGCGCCTTCGTAAGGCGATGTAAAATAAGAGACGCAAAGAGTCTGATTACCACGGAGGTCAACGTACTTCCTCTGTGATTTCCATACTCACTGCAAATTGGCACCAATGTCAACTTACGCCACTTAGTTGGGACGGTCTCTTTATCCCAGATAGACGCAAAAGGAGTGAGGATACCATCTCCATCTTTGAAGAGAGTGGATGGGAGTTTGTCACGACCAACAGCTAGGTGACGATTCAGGGCTTAGTTCCGAAGCCGTCGGGGGTCTCAAGCTCACTGTCCAGGGATGCGTTGCGACTAGAAAGCAAGCAAGCAACTGCTCGCTAAGCAGCTGCTAAGCAACTGCAGGTGGCCAGTTAGGAGTGGTGACAACACGTAACCGTTGAAGCTATCCTGATCGTAGTCCTTTCTTCTGCATTTCGTTTACAAGAGATACCTGATCACTCCGTCACAAAGAGACTGGACCTTACCGTGGTGTGACGGTTTGCGCACCTCAGCGACCCATTGAGCTATACTGGGGGGTGTCCCCGCGACACTCACAGAGTCTCTCATACCAGGTTGGTCAATGGTTAGAGGTCTGACGAACACAGTCTCCTGGTCCTCCAGGTTGGGGGTTGGAACATATGGCGACTTGTTCCGTAGAAGTGGTAATGCATTTGCATTTCCTGCCAAACACCGCTGCCTTGCGGTTAGGCTTTTGAGCCAAAGGCTTTGGTTGAGGACCCTAATCGTCCTCCTGTCTAGGTGTGGGCGCCCTGACAGTATCCCAGCCCACGTACAACCATGAATCGCACATATACAAATAAACTCATGCCACATCGGCCGTCGCGTGGTGCCATCAGCCGGGTCGCCTTACTTGCTGCATACAGCAGGGCGGGTAAGCGAAAACAGGCTACTGCTGACGCCTCCCTTCTTTCTATTTCACATACTTTTTCTTCCCCCTCTCCCTACCCCATTAATAACTCTACTCTTGTAGGCCCAGCACTTAGGACTGATGACTCCGTTCGTCTTGCATCGGTTTTGCGTGCAGCATCTGCTCGTCACATGGCGCCGACATCCTCAGGTATCTCCAAAACAATCTTTAAGCCTCGACAGCCAGTCTATCTGGCCGCCTTCAATGTCCGCACTCTGAAGCAAGCGGGACAACAAGCTGCTCTTGCTCTCACGCTGGACTCGCTTGGCATTGATGTGTGCTGTGTCTCAGAAACAAGAATTCAAGATGCAAGCACAGTGATTGAGCTAACCGCCCCATCACTCTCCACTCGCTTCCGGCTACGCACCTCTGGTGATCCAGAGGCTGCTGCGGCGGGATGTGCAGGGGTTGGTATCGTTCTGAGTCAGCGGGCGGAAGCATCCTTGCTTGACTGGATACCTGTTGATAGTCGCCTCTGTGCGGTTCGTCTGGCAACGTCTGTGAAGGAGTCTCACAAGCGGGAAGTTGAGAGATGTCTGTTTATCGTGTCTGCTTATGCCCCAACTGACTGTAGCTCCGACGCCGTCAAAGACAGGTTTTACGACGCCCTGAATGTCCTGCTGCGGCGAGCTAAAAGCTCAGATATCGTGGTGGTTGCCGGAGATCTGAATGCACAAGTGGGCAGGCTTAGCGTGTCTGAGACTCAATTAGGAGGTCGACATGGATTGGACTCGGTACGTACGGACAATGGTGAACGACTGCTCCAGCTGTGTGCTGATCGCAGGCTGTTTTTATGCAGTACCAACTTCCGAAATAGCCGAAGTCGTCTGGCCACATGGTGTCCTCCAACGGCATGCCGGCCACAAACTCAAACCGATCACATTGCCATCAGTTACCGATGGCGTGGATCAATAACTGACTGTCGGTCGTTTTGGAACACATTTGTGGATTCTGACCACGCACTCGTCCGGAGTCGCTTCTCCCTACGTTTTCCAGGGCCGCGTAAGGTGCGGACAAATCGCTTGGCAACTGAAAGACTGGCAGACCTGGATGTTAGACGAACTTACCAGAATAGTCTCCTAGAATCTCTTCCAAATGCTCCACCATAAGATGCGAACTCATACTGGGACGAGATTGCCACTGCTTTGCATAATAAGGCTTTCAAATAAATCATGGTTGTACGGCAGTGAAGCATCGGTGTTGAACACTGATGTCATGCTGTCAATGATGACGACTCAACCATAAGCCGTCTAATAAGCAAAACAATTGGCCCACTTTATTATAGGGAAACAAAGACTCGTGACTGCATCGCTCGCTTCTTTCATTGGATGGCCAAATGAGGTGGATGCAGAAATGACTACTTACAGTTGGAACAGACTTATTACGAAAAGTGTTCAACGTCTAACAAACGTACTGAGAACTAGCGCGCAATGATGTACCCTTAGTGTAGCACACGTGTCTATACGGGAAACGGGTTATTCCGAACGATTAAAAGTCAAAAAGGTTCATGCTACGCTATCATAGACATGCAGGAAAACGTAAAGCATTACGGTTCCTACCGGTAAAATGGGTACTTTTAGTGGATAGCGGTTTTAGTAAAGCTATTTATAGCAGACGCACTTGTAGCAAAATGAAAAGCCGCTATGGTAAGTGAAAAAGTGCAGACAAGTTCAGTGTGCATTTATATATCTGTCATTTGTAATTCCCCCACAATAGACCTAGCAACATACTTCGTCCTGAAGCCTGAAAGCAACATTAAAACACATGGTTTTGACCTCGAAACTGAACCCATCTACCAGCGCTAGTTGGGCAACAAGCTCAACCTAACACATATTGATAAGGGGTACTGATTGATGCTGCGTAATACTAGTTTGGAGTGAGACTCATCGAAAGCGAACCTACCATGGATACTATCAACTATCGGAGCAGACAGAACAGGAAAATACTTGGCGTGAAATGGCGAACTTGGTGTCGCTTCCAGGCTGAGTGGCCTTCATGAAGCATGATGTATGTGTAGTTCTGAATGCATCGCATGGTGCAGCGCTGTGGCAACAGACTACAGACTACTACAATGGACTACTCGTGTATAATCACTGTTGGTCGCACAGTATTTATATCTCGACTTTTGGACTGAAAATCATTCATTTCATTCCCACCGTCCGATCCTGTAACACGTGCGACGCGGATAAATCTGCTAGCCCAAACGAGGCATTTCCGCTAATGGATACACAAACACGGAAATCGGGTAGGTTCACCCACGCGGATGCATCCGCAGAATCATAGAGCTCGAAGAATGATAACCTATATATTAGCGATGAAAAATGGGTATAGGTTGGATCCTTTAGTTCCACCAAAACCTGTGCGAGTAATCAAATAAAGGATAAGGTAAAGGAATACCTGCAGATGCTGGCCATAAAACATAAGCGGAACCCGGACCCGCCGACCCGGTAAAAGAAAGTAAGTGGAATTGATGCGATCTCGTTCTGAAGCCGAAGCATGCCGCAGAGTGCCGTCTGGTTCACGTACAACAATCAGTCGGCGACGAGGAGTTTCGCCAGCACTGATATCTGTGAACACCAGTTTGTAGTTACTGGGTAGCAGCCCCTGAAGTTTCTCGTCTTTCGATATCACGGGAGCAAGAGTGTCATTCTCATCCCGCACGGCAAGCACTGGAGGCATCTGAAGACGTTGATTTGTGAAGGCCACGCTGAACTGTTTGACCTGCATGTGGAATTTTTTAATATGGTCATCTCTTCCAACTAACCGTTTGCAACTCCTGGTCACTCAACAACTGTATTTTATCCTTCTGAAATTTTTTGACCCAGGGTTGGTGGACGACATTCGGATTACTGTAAGTAATTAACCGGAGGAGAGTGTGCACTTTCGGATCTGCGAACAGGTCTTGGAGATCCTTGGTTGTTTTCGAAAAGGATCTGCGAGGAGTAAACGCTGGAACAATTTTACATGAAGGGGAGTTGCTTGCTTACCATTAAGGCGTGTTGTGTGAACAGGAAACATAAACCGGAAAGGCATAATGTCACTCTGAGTAATAACAATTTAAAGCAATGAAACGGAACAATGGACACATTGATGAATTCGGGCCCTCTTGAACTCTGAAAAAGGAATGCAGCAATAACATAATTTCACCAGGCAATAAGATCAATTTCTCGGTGCACCTCAACTGAGAGTAAATGTCATCACATTGCTTAAGTCCAAATCAGACCAAATTGTTCAGCTGTGGAAGCTTTTTCGGTGCACAGCCGCCGTGAAACTTAAGGGAGACACAAGCGATGGAAAATCGAGGCTTGATCTGAAACATGCATCACCCGGTGAACGGTCAGCAGTTTAGCCCCTGAGCCACTTCGAAGTCAAATGGATTTCCCTTATTGCTGCACTTCGGCATTGCAAAATCAAATGTTCCTCAACAAATGTCTACTGCATCAGCAAAAAGGCATGCGGTTTCGGATTAATTTTCACGAATAGTAGCCAAAATTTCCAGCATGAAAATTTTGTGGTTTTCGCCATTTACCAACAACTCAACCTCAAGTAGTCACCCCCATGTGTCTAAGTCGCTGGAACTCAGAGGCTGTCATGGATCCAAGAGAGAACTTCCTTGGCATTGCCGTCGTCCGAAGATATGTAATTAAGGAGACAAGTAACTTAGTTGACTTTCCCTGTACTTCAAATACTATGGCTTTGCACTCCATATGTACGAAACACATCGCTAATTATATGGATGCATCACTTCATTCATCGCGTGTCCGGAAATCTAAAATCGGCACTTCGATAGGCACTGGATACAGTAAATTTTAGTGTGTTCTTCAGAAGGTCGATACATGGGAGGCAAATATCGTTTCTTATAGGACACCGTCCTATAGTCATCGTCAGTCCCGGACTCCGACTACCCACTTGATATTTCCCGTCATCAACACGAGTAACGAACGTAAATAAATCACATCGCCACTACTTCTAGCCAACGAGGACGTCTTTAAGATGGCCGCTCCCGTTGGTAAACTTGTGTTGACTCCCATCATGCGTGGATAATGCTAACAATGTGGTCGCAATTCAGTGGACGATCTTGACGACACTTTGTGATCCCATGGGCATAGGAAGGCCAAGCTGACAAGCTGCTGTTTCAACGCTTTTGTATCGAGAATTCGACTTGGGCCAGAGATGTTTTGGTGTAAACGGTCTGCCTCTATCGACCTCGTAACGGAACTCTGTTCCGCGTTCTTTTAATTCAGAAATCATCCCAGAAATTTGTCTCTCTGTATGCATTAGCTGACGTCCATATAGGGCTGCTGTATGTCGTAAATAGTCTGTTCCGGGCTTCGCTGTGTGGGAAGGCACGACTTACACCTACTAAGCCCGTCTCTGTGTCACGCTTGAGAGTTCCGCTGAAACTTTGGCTGTAGAAACAGCGTCGTTATTTCGAGCTGAGTAGCATTTGACGACCACTACATTCTGAAGATCCACTCATCGTTCTGTGCAGCAGCGCTTCCACCTACGCTGCAGACTATTTATTTATCAATCCCAAATTATTCCGAATATCATATTGGATTTATGTTCCCACAAAGCCCAGTCCTACAGACCCAGCGTCGATGACTCTGTACGCAGATGGCGAAAAAAAGGTCACGGCTAAATGAGTCACATCTAATTCACGATGAGTACCGGTGGCCCTAAGACGTTCACATTGCAGACGAAGATGACTGGGCTTTCAAGGGAACTGTTAACCTGACGACAGATGAAAAGTTCGAGTAGATCATTCTCTCTCGTCCCCAAGAATTGCAACAAACGATCGCTCGGTTGTTCCGCTATGTTGCTTATATTCAACGATCATGTGAAAACTTCCTCTGTTCCTTACACCACTATTTACCACAGAGATAGCTCCCAGTATTAAAATGTGTCTAACGCGAGCTAACACTCGTGAAAGAGCGACATTTGACTTCACAGCACAGGTCTAACACTAACGAATACAGTAAAGTTAAGCAACAGAAGCAGTTGTCTCACAGCCACAGGTCAATGTGAGTTAAAACCACTGATGACCAACACCATTTTACGTGATGGCGGACGCCTTCAAAACGTACTGATTCCCTTTGAACCGACACCTTCACTTATTCGATCAACAGATGGTTTCGCTACGAAGCATATAAACCGACGGCACCATGAGTGTAATCGTCACATGAGTTTGGAGCACTTTACACCCCCGATCAGACAGCGTTTCTGGACCGTTCGGTGTTGAGTGTCGTTCGAAAGGATGAGAAACGATTTCCTTGTTTGTAAACGGTATTTCTCGCAACCTTGTCAGCAAGTGATGGCGCCTTCTGATAGAGTATCCGATGACGCAACTCCCTTAGATGCTGATTCAATAGGTTATGTTGTCCGTCTTTATGCCACATGTGGACATGGAGTGTGGAAACGTGATTGTTTGCTTGCTTGCTTGAGATTTCGGGCGGTTCACATAGCAGTTGCACATTCGTTGTATGCTTCTTCTTGGATTACTTCGAGACGTTACCGTCCACGTCGGGATTACAGCGGCAACTGTTCTAACGCCCATGGGGCAGACAATCATATCTTGGTGATGGTGCCGAGCCCGGATCAGGAAACAATGACTCGGCGAACAATGGAACGAAGGTGTGCCTGGACACTCAATCTATCAAAAACGCTGGGTGCAGAAAAAATGGTTCAGCTGTGGCACCCTTTCGGTGCCTAACTGCCATGCCACCAAAAGGAAGCACGACGGCTTGGATACTGCCATGTTGCCCAAGCCTAGACAGGGGAAGTCGAGAGGCAAAGGTCGGGTTCGAGCCACGGACCTTGCGGTCAGTAAATTCGCGCTCTAACCACTGAGCCATCTCGCTGGGAGCAGAGGATGTGCCTGAAAAGATCTAGTCCGATCTATAAAACTATTGGCGCTCAGATGATGGTGAATGAGACGCCCAAGTTATCAGTTATAACCAAATTATAACCAATTTACCTGGCGATCCAACTGATCAAGCAGTTCTGAAGCCGAGTAAGCCATTGCGAGGAGAGTAACTGCGACCTAATCGTCAGTGGCACGAAGATTAACAAACCAGTGTGCTTTGGAAAAATCCTTCGGAACTCGTCAACACATAAAGCTGAAACCTCATCATGGTGGTTAGGCTTCAAAGCTAGAGTGATCCTCCGGGTATACTGGCTGGAACTCAGTTGCTAAGGGTTCGACCATGCCAGGAAGGCCAACGGGGAGCAGCCCGACGAAGAACAGCGAGTCTCCGTACTGCGGGGAATCGTATTACGAGGCGGTCTGGAGGTAAAGCCGCACTGTCCTCTGGATAGGAGTGTGAAGGCAGTAAGGCATTTACCCAAGCGATCAGCATGTCCATATTTATGGAGGCAGCACTGCTGCCTTCCCCCAAGGAAGGACGGGTCAGAAAAGGTCAGCCGCAAAAACCGCATGGTCCGATCGCCCAGCGGTTAACCGTGAACGTCGGTGCATTATTCAACACTGGTCGAAATATTTTTAAAACAAAAGAGTCTGGTGCTGATCAAAAGGCACCTGCTACGCACAGCCACATTAGGAGTTAGACAGTCATACCTTACTCCTTACACTATCGGACCAGACTATTGAGTCACTGACTCCGGAAAGAGTCCCTCAAGGAAGCCCTACCAACCACTGCCTCGCGATTAAGACTTTTGAGTCAGCAGCTAGAGGAAGAGTCCCCGAACAAAACTCTACATCCTCCAACTGCCTTGCGGGTCAGATTTCGAGTCAAAGGCTCGAATTAGGATACCTCAATCAAAACCCCTTCTTCGACTTGGGCGACTTGAAAGTATCATTCACCCCTTCGTTCAGTGATTCTTCCCCACACATCCCTCACCAAAGTTCTAACTTCTTTAGCAGTCAATTATCTAACGGTTGCTCCACATTTAATCTTCTGCACAGTAAAATAAAACAAAAAGCCCTTCGACATATTTGTACCACATTACTGCGTCTAACGTCCATATTCTGTGTCAAATAGGGCACCACTTGCTGAAACCTTGCTTTCCCTCTGTCGATGTATGTTCTGTCTCCGAAACACGCATACAAGATCCCAGCTTGGTCATTCACCTCAAACTGCTGGGAGTGAGATGACTCAGCGGTTGGAACGTGATTTTACTGACCTGAGGGTCCGTAGTTCGAACCCGACCTCTGCATCTCGACTTCCCCTGTCTAGGCTTGGGCAACCTGGCAGTATCCCAGCCCTCGTGCTTCCTTCGGGCGGTATGGCAGCTAGGCACCGAAAGGGTGTTACAGCTGAATGATTGATTGATCGATTGGCTGGGAGCGAGCGCAAGTTTATTGCGGTTTACTCTTCGGATTTCTGGTGATCCGGGTGCAATGGCTCGTAGTATCTACGGCTCACCCTCAACTCACACTCTGGACATGGATAGCAGCCCGCCCTCGCCGACGGAAGTCCAGCATGCAATCTCATTGCTTCAGTGTAATCAAGCACATGGACTAGATGGTTTGCACCCATCACTCAGAAGTTGCGAGTCCTTCGTGGTTACCCTAACGAATCTATTTCAGAGTGTTTGGAATGAGACAATGCTAGCAGAACAGAGGATTCCGAGAGTGATTCCCATATTCAAAAAAGGTGCCAGAACATCATGCGAAAACGACCGTGGTATCAGTCAAGTGGCTATAGCTTCCAATGTGTTCTCTGACATTATTCTACACAAGTTGACCCATCACCCGGAGAGTCAAATTCGCGAGAATCAAGTTGGCTTTCGCCCTGGCCGGGGTTGCATCAATCATATCTTTACCTTGCGGCAAGTGTTGGAAGTGCGCCACTCTTCCCGATGGACAATGGTCGTATTTCTCTATCTCAAATCTGCTTTTGACTCAGCTTGCGATGAAGGGTGTTTCTTCTAAATTCTCGTCTCTTACCAAGGCTTTATATGACTCCTCTTGTGAGCGCGTACGTGTCCCCGACAAATTCTACCCTGGGTTCAACACATGCAGTGGTGTCAGGCAAGGATGTCCCCTGTCGTCCTTTCTCTTCAACTTGCCTGTAACACCTCGGAGTCAAAACGCTAACGGGGCATTCGCTCACGGACATGGAGTAGGCTGATAATCTTGTCCTCCTTGGATCAGATCCTTTAGAAATGCAAACAAGTTTAAATAGCCTAAATAATACTGCTGCATAGTTCGGTATGAGCTTGGCATCTGTAAATTTTAAAGTGCTGCCGCAAGATTGGGGTTCAAACCCAAACCTCATTGTTGCTGGTGAACTGGTCGATGTAGTAGCTAAGTTCGTTTACCTGGGCAACTAACTAAGTCCCAGCAGTCTGGCGAAAGACGAAGCCAATTCCCTAATTATGGAGGCCGGGACAGCATTTGGTAACCACCGGCCTCTAAGGACCGTTTGCTTTGTCGAGCCCTCCTGACCCAGTCTTGTGTAGGATTGAGACAACCCAGAGGCGATCAGTCCGATGACCTGACGATGAAGCATGGAAGCCCTTACCAGACAACCCAATCGCGTTGATAAATGCCATATTCTAGAATGGGGACCGCAAGACGAGCCACACCGGCTGTTGGTGACTTTGACAGATATTGCTGTGTCGCGCAGCCAATGGCAGATTTGTATCAAAGCTATCGCCTTCACTGCGTAGCTTTCAATTCCTGCCACAACGGACAAATAGAACCATTCGACGTCAATGAACTGACTGAGCCATCGCCTTCAACGCGTGGTTCTCATTTCCTTATTCTCCCTATCCTCGTTGAACGCAGCTGTAGTAGCTGGAACCACTGCATCCCGGTGCCCGGTTTGAGCTCAGAAAATTACTGACTGACTGTTTGGAACTCATGACTGTTTCCAAGTGCCATCGGAAGCGCATGAGGCTGAGAATTTGAGGCTCAACTATTTTTATCGACTAGCCTCTCCCAAGAGGACAGTAATCGAAGGTGGTTGACAAGGAGGCAATCACCTCGGATGATCGATTCGTTCATGAGTCAATCGTTCGGCCGGTGAACAGAATATTTAAGAGGTACACGGCAACGGCCCACTGAATGGAGACACTCGATTGTTGTAAACGCTGACATTCGACTCCTTTGTTCGACTTCCACCTTCCGCTTGCTCTGTTCAAGGATGGCGGTGGACTTCTCAGCCAGTGCCCGTCTAGCCTAGTTGGGTCTATCTGCGAGAAAGAGACCGTCCCAGACAACTGGGGTGAATAGATAGTAATGCCCATTTTCAAAAAGGGTACTCGCAGTGAATGTAGTAACCACGGAGGTGTTAGTTTCACCCCCGTTGTAACAAGGCCTCTGGCCTCACTTCTTCCGCGTCTTACAGTGGTACGATAAACCTTGACTCTTGAAAATCAAGCGGGATTTCGACCGGGTGGAGACTGCATTGACCACATCTTCACACTCCGTCAGGTGTTAGAGCAACCCTACATGTGCAGACGACCCACAATCCTGGTGTTCCTTGACTTCAAGGGTGCGTCGGATTCTGTCGATCGGTCAGTACTGTTAACTATACTTGCTCAACGGGGTATGCCCCAGAAGTTTGTGAACATAATCTGATCCCTATATTCCCATACTTCTGGGAGTGTGCGAGTGTATGGTGAACTTTCCAAAAGCTTCCCTACAAACATGTCCACTCACTCCATTCTTCTTCAAATTTGTCATTGATGAAATAATGAGGCGAACGCTGGAAAGTCTTCAAAACCCCGGTGTTCAAATCGTTCGCGGTGAGAACCTTTTCTAACTGGAGTACGCTGACGACGCCCTCATCTTTGAAGACCGAAGCGAAGGACAAGCCCTGTTGAATAGACTGACCACCATCATACCATCTTTTGGCATGCGCCTTGCACGTTCAAAGTGCAAAGTCATGCTCCAGAACGTGCAGTCTCTAAACATACCCCTTACAATTCAAAGAGAATCACTGGGGGTTGTGGAAAATTTCACATACCTCGTTAGTCTTAACTCTGAAAGAAATGTCTGATGGTGTCTGATATGCGGCAGGTACTTCAAACGCGAAAATCATCCAGCATCATCAGCTGCGGTGGCTCGGTCATGTGCGACGCATACCGAAACACCGTCTACTGATACGAGTGTTGTTCTCCGTGCCCCCTTCAGAATGGTGTAAACTGCGAGGTGGACCACGTGTGACTTGCCAGAAAAGCGTGAAAGAGAGCACGAAGTGTTTGGGTGTTTTTGGTGTTGTACGACTTCCAGGATAGGGTCTCCGTGACGCCGTCTGTGCTTGGCTGGATACATTGCAAGAAATGGCGGCTGATCGGTGACAGTGGCGTTCGTGCTCTCAGTTTCTTTCCAGATTGTCTAGTTGAGTGCTTGGAAGTGTAAGCACCTTGGAATGCTTGACAAAGGCTAGCACTAGGTCCTCTCCCTCATACTCTTTTTCTCTTCTATTCACTCTGAGGCTTTAAATATAATTAGATGAACTTTATGGTTGTACGGCGGTGAAACATGAGTACCAACACTGATGTTGCTTTCTCTGATGATGATGATGATGACGTTCGACTTCGGAGTGTAGGATTCGGTTCTGGTTGCTTGGTATTACGGCTTTACGCTATTACGATTTTTGACGCGTTTATCTCGAATAAATTGACACGTGACGGTAATAAGTATGGACCCAATTACCTTGATGTGCGTTCCATTATCCTTACATTCGCTGATTCGCTATTCGATGTAACCGTATTTCAAGGTTACACGTCTTTCGGACTGAGTACATCAGGAGCCAAGTCAAGCAGTGTTCGCTAGGTCGTGGATTATGTATCCTCGGCCAGCGGTGGGCCCAGATTGATGCTCACTTGTCTCTTACGATAATCGATCAAAATAATAAATAATAATAATAAATAATGATAATAACCAATTAAAATAATTTGTGCAAAATAATGCCAGAGAGCACCTTGGATAGCACGGCTACCGGGCTGATGCCACGATGGTTAATCATGCCAACATTTTAGCATGACTTCCTTGTACGCTCTTTGAGGACTGGGATAATCGGTCATACCAGTCGACGGCCGCCAAGGAACTCCAAATCTTCCGCAGTATGGTCCTCAGACAGTTTACCTTCTTTTAAAGGCCGCTGTAATTACGTTATTTTCCTCAGCTTAGTTCTCGGTCTGAACCTTCAAAGCTAGCGTTCCGTGAAAACGACCACCAAAGAGGTACAACGTGTATTAACGCCCAAAACCAGGTCAAAAACACTTGTAAAGTGTGACGTATACAAAGTGTATGTCGCGACAGCACACTGGGATTTCTGACGCCTTCTGGATGCGCCATTGGCAACCGGCGTTTGGTGAATACTGGGTCATGATTGGTTGTTGGGTCCAGGCTTTCGATCAAGCGGCCCGATTTTTGGCCAATCGTGTGCTGGATAGGCTTCTTTGACGTAGCAGCGCCTAACTGCGAGCGGTAGAGCGGAATCAGTGCGGAATTCCGCCCAACAAGTGCGAAGGGTCGATCGGCCTGGCCAGGCCCCTTCTGGCTTTGGTGGAATGCTGTCCCAATCTGGATCTCCGTTGGCGTCGAGGTTTCATTCAGGCTGGCTGGGTTTTCACAGAATTTGCGTTGAAGGAGACCAGCTGAAGCATTCTTGGAAGTGTTCGGCCCATCGCTCAATACGACCGTTTTGTGGGTGAATTGCCGTTCCACAGTTTTAGCGTACTGTTCCATAGTCACCTATTTTCTTTTGGCCAGTTGATATAATTTGCCAAAATAGGACGCGGCCTTTTCCTGAAGTGAATACCTTCTCCATTTCGCAATCCACCAGCGCTCTTTCACCCTTTAAACTCTTGATAGGCGCTCGTTCTGGAACGCTTATGTGGATCCAGACCAGATGTCTTTTGGTCGCTGCTTTTCGTTTCGCTTCAAGGAACGCACACCTCGCCCGGTCGCTAAGAAGCTCTCGGGCTGCGGACTACTAGAACAACCAGCTAAATTTCCCTTCGGATGATATATGTCATGTCGATTCTCACTGAACTGCACTGTCCACACATCTGAGAGAAGAGAGGTGGTCCACATGGGGAACGGTGCAACTACATATATCTAAGCACTGGATCTCGAGCAACACTTTGGAATTGCTCGAAATTCGGACACGCTCTTTCCTTAGTCGAAAGTACAGGGCAACTCGATGAACTGTCAGGCATCTTCGTGAACCAAAGAACTTGATGGGACCGAACAGCTGAGAAGATAGAGATGCGATAGATTTTGAGAACTTGCGTGAACTAATAAATATTATCAATTGTACAACTGTGAACATCGCTTTGTGCCTAGCTCAAGATAGTTCAGCGGTTCAGGTGCGAACTTCCTGGCCAGAAGGTCTGTGGTTCGGACCCAACCTCCGCATCACTGTTTAAGCTTGAGCTACGTGACAGCATCTTAGCACAGGTGCTTCCTTTGGGTGTGCGAACTACCCCAGGCGATAAGCGAAAAGCCTCAAAAGAAGTTCCTGATGAGCAAACTAACCGTGAACAGAAACGGCTCGCTCGCCACTATAAGGGGACAGCTGAATCCTCAGGTTGAACGCTTTCAGTAATACAACTGGCTGCTTGAAGTTGCTCAGCAGGTGATAAGGAAGCACCACTCTGGTGAAGCGGAAGGTACTTCACTCAAAAAGTGCACCCAGCACTACAAGCATAGGTTGCTTATCCATGTGTTACGCAAGCCGAGTTTTCGTCCACCGAGGGGAGTACTGTTTTCCGTGCCTAATTCAGAGTAGCGGAAAACTATAGGTGTACAGAACCTGACATGGCAAAAGGAGCTGAAGTGTTATGAAAGGTTTTGGCACTGGTATTGCCGTTCAATTTACAGGATGACGTCCACGTGACCCTCTCTGTTCTCAGTTAGGGACACTTGACGGCGCGGCGGCTAACCGATGTCTGCGGTGTTCATCATGTTAGTTTCTATCCAAATTGTCTGGCTGAATGTTGAAGGTCTAGGCACCTCATATGCTTGTGGTAGGCCAGCCCTAGGCCCGCAACGGTCCTTTGTTCTTTTCAACTGTACGGCTTTTTTCATGTGAATTGATATATTTGTGCGGCAATGAAGAGCCAACGTTCCCCACTGATGACGCTATCAATGAGGATGATGATATCGTTGTTGCCGCGAGCCGCTGCACTATTTCGAGCTTATCCATCTGAGACAGCGCAGAACTAGGAAACAGGAACGGCAGTGTGTGGTCATTAAGTGTCCCTTATGAAGGCACTGTATGCAAAACCCTGTGGACGGGTGCGACTAAACGGCAAGCTTTTGCCCGGGTTCACCACGTCCATTGGTGTAAAACAAGGCTGTACTCTCTCTTCCTCTCTCTCTATTCAACTTTGTTATTGACGTTCTGCTTGAAATTTCTACGCCTGCCCCTGAAACTGCGGAGATCGGAAGGATTCCGGGGCGCTTGCTTACGGACTTTGAGTATATGGATGATATTCCTACCCTTGGTTCAGTTCCTTCAAGGGTGTAAGTCATTTTAAATAACTTAACCACACGGTGTGGTGTGCGCTTCACCTCTGCAAAATGTAAAGTGCTGCTACAATACTGGGTGGGATCAAGCCCAATCCTCATAGTTGCAGACTAGCCAACCGATGTGGTAGATAAAGTTGTTTACTTGGGCAGTTATACAAGGTCCGGTGAACTAGCGTAAGACGGGATAACTTCTCGAACCTGGAAGGTCATGACGGCTTTCGCCAAAATCCGATACCTATGGCACCAATTCCGCGTCAGTTTGTCTGTCAGTGGTAGAGTACGCACTATGTCAATGCTATCCATACTGTTATACAAATCAGAAGCGTGGCCTATACGTGCACAGGACGTACGAAAGCCGTCAAAGTTTGACGATGTGTGTCTCTCGAACGTTCGCCGAATGGCGGACGGGGATGAACCAAATGGTTTTAGGAAAAAGAAATATCCCACTGCCCGGTTAATTGTTAGTGGCCCTTGTGCGTGTAGCCACGATCGGAGGTGATATGCTGCAACAAAAGTGGAACAACCCGAACGTGCGCGACCTGCGTTATAAAAGCCCCCTTTTCCCTGACCCGCTAATTCGCTAATTGGCGGTAACCCTTTACACTCTTCCCCTTCCATGATGATGCAGCCCAACGTTCGCCCTGTTCAAGGTCCGGGTGATACTTCCACCTCTTACTCTAGTTGTGAGAAAGGTTCTTGGAGAACAAGATCCAACAGGTTGAAGTGCATTACTATTGATAGTTCACTCAGTTCGCCTGGTCCGCATATGATACGGAGCCATTAGCCACATGCTCCGCTTAACAGGGTTTTCCGCTTCTTGTAGGGTTTGGCGAAAGGCTTGGGTCAGAAGCATCTTTACCCAGAACTTGTGCTCTCTTAGAAGTGATATGTGCTGTGTCTAAAACATGCATACAAGTAGAAGTTGTAGTTGTGAACCTTAAAACGGCAAGGACGGATCAGCTCTTTCACAGTTCACCGTCCGTGGGTCAGGCGATCCAGAAGCGAGTACCCGCGCAATATACGGCGTGGGAGTTGCACTCAGCCCCAGAGCTGAACGCGCTTTGCTGGAGTAGAACCCAGTGAACAGTCGTCGTTGCGCCCTTCGGTTATCCAACTCCCTCAGGTTCAAAGCCATTCGAACTAAAAACGGTGCCTTTTTCTAATGCCGGCACGTGTCCAATCAGACTGCAGTTCCAAAGCTGAGACTTGTCGAGGTCCATTCTTCGACCAAGATGCACTGAAGTTTCGACCCTTGCGGGCGATGTGAATGCCCAAGATGGTCGTCCAATGCCTTAGAATCACGCATGGGCAGTCGACTTGGGACCGGTGTTCATCACACAGACAATGACGATCGGCTCCTCCAGTGATGTGTTGATTATCAACTGTTCCTGGCCCGCACGAACTTTTAACATAAACGTCTGTATCACGCAAAATGGCGGTCACCAAGTGCAAATCGGTCATGGACTCAAGTGTACCACGTAGCTATCAGCCACCGATGGAGAGCCATAATTTGAGACTTTCGTTGTTTCCAGGGCGCGCCATCACGCCATAGTTCAAACAGGACTGCCAATTTTCCCTCTTTCACGCCCTCGCAGGTCAGCAAGAAGCGCGTCAATCCAGTCTTCGAAGAAATACCAAAAGTCAACAGTATATACCTGAGCTAGCCCAACTACACTCTAAAGTAAGACAAAACTGTCCTGGTAGCAAGCACGTGGATAAAGAGTGGCAAAATATGAAAGGAGCTACGCTAGCGGCGTTCAGTACTGTTCGTCCGACTTCTCCGACAAGATCAAATAGTCACTTAAAATAATCAAGCTCGTTACTCCTGATTGATGCTGGGAACTCAATCACCCCAGGCAAAAGGTACGAAGGTCCATGCGAACTTCTCTAACATCAACTACTGAAAAGCACAAGACCAACAGCTTTGTGTCCAATGAAAGCTCAGGAGAGTGAGAAGAATTTTGGCACCGGAAATAGCCGTTCCGTATGCCAATTAGTATGATCGATCGGCCAGAAAGCAACGTTTGGCGGAACTATAAGCAAAAAAGACAGCCCATTAACTCCCCGCGAAATCGCCGACTGGAAATGTGTGCCGAACACTTCAAAGAGCAGCTCGGCTGGATTTCCGCTGCACAGCATCTGGAGATTATGCATGTGGGTGAATGCAGTGTTAACCTTAATCGACCGCCTGCTGAAACGTGAGAAGGCACCAGGACTGGACGGATTGCATGCATTCCTCTTCGAATAGGGGAGAGAATTCCCGCTTAAGCATCTGACTAATATTATTTCGCTTTATGGGGTGAAGAGAAAATTCCCGCAGAATGAGGCACATTGACAGTTACCCTTGTCTTGTTTTGGCACGGAAGCTGCCCTATGGTCTTATGTTTAAAGGTTGACTGAACACAGGGAGAAGCAGATCCGCGAAACTCAAGCTGACATCCATCCTGAAAGAAGTTTCACAGATCATGTATTCAAATTCCGGCAGGTTCTGAAACAGCAACACTGCTTACATTACCAAACACTGGTTGCCTTCACAGACTCGACGCTTCCTTTGACTTTGTGGACCATCAGTCACTATGGCAGTCTGTGGGGAAAAGGTGTTCCCCATAACTTTTAACCCTCCTTAGGGTGAAGGTCTTTGGGTAGCTCTCGTCTGAGTTCACTACATCAAGTGATGTTATGTAAGGTTGTCCGCTTGTACCACCCTCCTTCAATTTCGCTATCGATATGATTACCAAAAACTAAGTCTCAGCTTCTAATGCCTGTAGGCTCGAAGTGCTTCCGGAGCATTTGCCCACCGATACCGAGTACGCAGGCGATATAGTTCTCTGTTGCTCTGACACCATCTTAATATGAACGTTATATAGTCTAAATAATTATGCCCCACAGCAAATTGTAGAGTGCTTCTGCAGGACTGGGTGGGCTCAAACCCTAACTTCATGCTTGCGAGTGGGCCGATTAAAGTTGTAGGCAAATTTGTCTTCCTGAGCAGCTGCATCAGCCTTGGTAGTCTAACCAAAGATGATACCTCCTCCTGGATTGGGAAGGCAAAAGCAGCTTTTCGGAACCTGCATCAGCTGTAATGTAGGCGTGATATCAGTTTATCTGCCAAAGGTCGAGCTTGCAATGCTGCGGTGCGCTCCATATTGTTTTTGGGTCAGAAGCATGGTTGCTGTGCGCTGATTACGTTACGTGCGCTGATTACTTTTGACTGCCGGTGTCCTTGGAACATTGATGGAGTCTGGTACGAACACTGGATAAGTGACTGTGGAGAGTTTTGAATGGTTTTCGGGAGAAATAACTCAACTACGATAGCAGAGCTGATCTCGTTTTGTAGGTTGTGCAGTCTTGGTCACGAAGTTCTTATGCCAGCTGACCAAGGTTCACCAACTGCCCTTTTTCACAACCACGTTAAGGATGGCAGCGAGCCAGGGGAGGTAACGTAATGACTTAGCAAAGAAGTAAGAAGTATGAACGCTATTTACGGCCAGCAGGTTAGAGACGCACTCATCGTTGTGGTCCTTCTCTAGCCCATGAGTCGCATCCAGTTTCATTTAATTCGGCTGATTGATAGTTCACACCACCTGATGCTATCACAACCTCACAAAGTATTTCTCGTCGCTTTCTCATAAAAAATGCACCCGCACAATAAGTACCTCAACGACCATAAAGTTATACATCGTCGCTAAACGGCACTTTAGTTGCCACTGATCTGTGGCGACATCATCCGCATCGAGTTCGCTTAGGAACCATATAGGCCGCCGGAGACTACATAATAAGAAACGTTTTACCTTCGGAAGATACGAAGCAAACAACTAAAACACTGTTGCGGTGCACATAAACCAACATAAGGTCACATTTTCCATTATTATCCTACGGAGGCTTTCATGAACCCCTCATATGTCACTGAAACGAGAAATCGAAAGGTTGTGGTACCTGATATTCTCTTGGCCTTCCAAGGCGGGGTTGAAACATAAACCGCAACTTGTTCCATAAAAATGGTGATGCCCTTGCGTCTTCCTACAATCACCACTGCCTTGCGTTCTGACTTTTCAGTGAAAGGATTCGGTATATTTGCCAATCATTGTCGTGCACTTGAGGGAACACGGATCTGAATGGCCCTCATTTCTGTTCAGCCGTGGCACTACCACTGACTGAATAACGAAATGTGCGCCCACGTCATTTTTACAGGCCACAGAGGTTGCCTCTGTTGTGTATGGCGAGAATGGACCAGAAGACATCACGAGGATACATACCAGAAGGACCTAGGCATCTGGCTCTCAACAAACTTGTCCCTCTCACCTCACCACGAAAACTCGGCTCAGAAGGCACTCGTCGTTCTAGGATGATTCGGTGCACCTTCTCCCGTATTACTCGCATGGACTTCCAGATACTCTACGAGGGCTACGTCAGACCACTTCCTGAATATGCCAACCAAGTTGTCTATTCAGGACGCAAGAAGGACATAACCCTCATTGAGCGTCTCCAATGAACTGCTTCGAAGATGGTCGCCGGCCTTAAATCCGTGGACTGTGAAACGCGTCTGGCGGTGCCTAACCTCTTTCCCCTGGAGCATTGTCGCCTCTGAGGGAACCTAATACTTACACATACCCTGTTTTAACAAGGTTTGCTCAACAGGTTTTTCACCGTTGACCCAACTAACACACGGCGGGGACATGGTGAGATTTTTATGCCCACAGAGCATAATTCTACTAGGTAACGATTTTTCTCGTTCCGGGTAGTTGTTTTGCGGAATAATCTCCTTCCGACGGTTGTTCACGCTGCACGGATTACCCAGTTCAAAGCATACTTAGACGCGTTTTTGTGAGTCCTTGTAATGGCGAGCATAATGGCGCGCTAAGGACTTGAAGAGCAGTGCTACACGCTTTTTTCGCCTGTGCCTCTCAAGTCGAAGGAAGCATCCTTAAGAGAAAAAAACCCGACTCAGGAAGCCTACCCATATGCCTTCATCCTGTGTAACATTTCGCGAGGCTGTCTGCTGAACACTGGGCACATTCATCTGTAAGAACGAGCCTCTTTGTAGTGTCGTCAAAAGTGATACATCCTGAGAGTTTGACAAAACGACCGAGGGACCCACTGGGGCTTCATAAAGTAACCCTGATTACCATGTATAATATGGAAGCCAAAGGAACAAGCCAAAGCATACCCACCGCATATCTTTGAACAACAGTGAACCTAGAAATAAAATACTGTGGCATTCTACGAGCCACAAGCAGCAAACAGTGAAACTTTCAACAACGGGAAGGAAAACTGAGGCCCTAGAAAACAAGGGCTTAGCAGGGCGAAAAAGAACACACAGACGAACAGGATATATCTAACACACCATCACAGGGAGCATACGAGAGTGCCACTTCTGGCCCTTGTAATAAAAATCTGGTGTATAATCAATTATTAATTGTCGGCCCTATCTTGCCGGTATGCTGCCTACAATTTGGAAAATAGACTTATTATTAAACCTGCTAACCCCTGTGGCAATGCAGAACACCTTAGCTTTCCACACCCAGTCACAGGGGGCTCACCTTTGAAAAGCTTATCCACAAACTGCCTGTCTTTCGAACAAGCTCTCCGGTATTCCACACTCGGCCTGCACTAGCGGCTGTCCATAATCGCACTCACAGGAACCTGGTTCCCCAGATGTCTCTGATGCTGAGAGCATATAAAAAGTGATGGGGATAGAACCTTCAAAATGGTGGACCAGTTTATCTGAAAGTTGCTACATAAGTTGGACGGTACCATAATTTAGGGGAATAGTGATTGTAAGTCAAGGGGCCACCTGTACCCGGAGACGCTAGCTTTGAATGATAATAATGAAGGTTTGGGAATTTTATTATAATTTTTAAAAGTTATTCATTATATGTGACCACCCTAGGAGCAGCAGCTGGGAGCGTGTATGTTGTTTTTGGTTGACGAAACAGGCTTCGGTGAGGTGCAACCGCAAACAGGACGGAGATGGCCGCAGCTTTGTAAGCTGATGTAAGAATATCCTATGTACATTTTTTGGATTTTTTCACAGAGGAAAGGTCCGTTTACCACCGTCCGTAGAGTAAAGCGTTGCCAGATAAATGACAGCTGGAAAAAGTCCAAACCACCAGCTGGAGACAGATAACAGTGCTCTTTTATAGATTTCGCGAATTTTCTATTGCAAAAAATGTTGATAGCTCAGGTAGCGTAGATGATCGTTGGCTTGTTCGCCGAGCTGGGCAATTTGATTGAAAATGTTTCATCGCCAATCAAGGTAGTAGCATCAGTGCGTTTTTAGGAAACGCAGTGGTTGTGCACAATCGCCAACCCATCGCCACGTACAACCTCGCTCCCTAACAATTCACTGATGATACCGCCACGATTTGTGATGAAACTTTTGCGAACAAGCCAAAGACCACTTCCTGAATTAAAGGCCAGGCTCAATCACCGGAGATAGTCGATGAACTGATGCTATTATGTGGGTGGCGGGTATACGAACGCACCATTGTGCAACGTAACAAGGCGACACACTGCAGTGCATACCCGACCACCACAGGAAGTTTTCATCCCTCGTGCATGCAACTAAATCTGCAAGGTTGAAGGCCACCGAGCAGTCATAGTTGTGGTTTGCGTAACAATAAAATACCCTGGCTACCAGATATTTTTCCGGTCGAGGGTAGGCCGGGCCAGTAAAACAGCTCAGTCGGTTCGGACAAGCAAACAGCGAACAGCCGCTGTAAAAGGCGGGTCGCGTCAGAGGCAAATGAAATGGCAGCTACCAACCGGACATCAGGAATCGAATGGAGATATTTACAGCGTTTGCACTATGACTAAACGGCGACGGAGCCTTGTTGTGAGCTACTATGTCAAGCAGAGGCACACCGCGATGTTATATGTGTGCCTTGTAGTCTGTGGGGTCATACAAGGAGTTCATCCACTGTGCATCATCGGACAGACTGTTTTTGGGCCTTTAATGCACTCTAATAATGAAAAAGCTCTGAATTTGGTTTGTTTTATGTTAGTTAGAGCCAGGCAAATCAAAGCACCGGTCATTAGTCAGAACTGACAGAGTAATCCAGGGCAGGGACATGGCTAGAACGAGGTGTAAGTTGTTTGGGAAAAATGCTGGCCTAGTGGCAAATGCACGCAGATAAAGCAGCCATTCAACAGGCAACCGTCGCTTGAAACAAGTCTAGGGGGTAGCAGGGTATAAAAACGGAAAATTTCACTTGACCACTAAATCTATTGGCGTTAAACTCAAATGTGCATTGGGCTTGATTCATAGAGGAGATCGGGAGAAGTCGGTCGGTAAGTAGGGCGGCGGCAGCTTTACAAGGAATTTATCCACGGACTGCGAAAAAGTACGATGAAGTGTTTTATTTCAAAAATGTTCGGGAAACTGTTCCAGATGCGCACGTAGCTAACAAGCGGAAGTAACGGCGTATGTTATTACGAGTTGGCAAGAGCACTAAGAGGTTGCAAAAGTTACGGCATCTATAGCAAAGACGTGAATTAACGTTTGGCCTAGCCCCTCTATAAAGGCATTTCGGTGCAGTAGACAGTGTGATAGAATAAGATTTTGCTTTAACTGCCTAAGCCATGGTGGTTAAAGGCGCAAGATTACGCAGCGGGAGCGGTAGGAGAGAGAGGACTTAACTGTGTGAAGAACATTCTGGTGAATGAACGTTGAACGATCTCAAGTGCTAGCCTAAAGCTTTGGGCATAAATGGAAAGGAAAGCAGGATATAATTCCGCAATTGGTTGCCCGCATAGCACGAAAATTGTGAAAGGAGTGTAATATTAGAAGGCAGAGCCTACGTCCCCGGGCAACTGGGAACTGGACCCGATGAGAAAAGCCAAAGGTACAAGAGTATCTGAGATAAATGTCTTTGGTTTCTGTGGAATGAGTGGCATGGTTTCGATTAATTGTGAACCTACCAGCTGAGACGGGGCAGCGGCAGGAAATTATGTGGAACTTTGAAGAAGAGAATCTTAGGCTGTAGGCACTTGACCAGCCAGTCAGAGAGTCTAAGTCATGTTGGAGCTGGCAAAAGGCAAGAGTTTTAGCAGAAGGGGGAAATGTGTAAGCGATTTTTATATCGTACGCTAAAAGGAGGTGTTTACCATGGGATACGGCGCAGAAGACGTCGTTGATATACATTAGGAGGAGGATTGGGCCTGGCGCGCTCCCTTGAATGACCCCACTGTTGATCGATATTATGATGACTGTCTGTCACCAATTTGTGTCATGTGCCCTATCATGTAGGTAGGGGGTGAACCACTGAAATAAGGATCCATTGATGCCAACAGAACTAAGTTCCTTCAGCAAGGATGTTTGGGGGACCTGGTCAAAGCTTTTTGGATATCCAAATAGACTGTTAAAATAAAGTGCCCGGAATCGTACGTTGCTATGAAAGTCTCATAGAAGCGAAGCGGTCAGCCATTGACAGGAATCCGTACTGTCGGTCATCTATGGAATTTGTGGCTAAGAGGAACCTGGCTAACGGGCCCTTGACCAGAGGTTCAAGGGTTCGCATTGAAGGACGGGTAAGACGGATCCCTCTGTGGTTGGAAGTAGTTTGCCTAGATCCAGATTTGAAATGAGGGTGGACGAAAGATTGTTTCCACTGGGTGGGGACGATTCCAGAGTTAACTGAGTGAGTAAAAAGATTTAGGACAATGGTTTTGACATCTTGACTGCCATGTCTCAGGGCACTGGATGGTATGCCGTTTCCCCCCGGAACGGCGGAGCCATTGAAGATCTACAGAAGGGCTGATAAATCAGCTAGGGAGATGGTTACGTTGCTAAGAGACGGGCGGTTACTCTGTTGTGGAGGTGTAATATATGCGGCAGGGATTGCGGGATTGAGTTTGGGAGGGGGTGAGTAGCAGCTGGCAAAGTAGGCGTCAAGGTGGTTGGATATACTGACAGGATCGGTGATAAAACTACCGTCGGTGGAAGGCAGACAAGTAACTGGGGGATT
Source organism: Opisthorchis felineus (assembly GCA_004794785.1). Lineage (NCBI taxonomy): Eukaryota > Metazoa > Platyhelminthes > Trematoda > Opisthorchiida > Opisthorchiidae > Opisthorchis > Opisthorchis felineus. The sequence continues at coordinate 515,884 of SJOL01002116.1, read as the reverse complement.
GTTTGGGGTACAGCGCCTACTGAAAAGACGGCTGAGAAGGGGCTACGAGAGCGGTGCTCTCTTCACGGCATTCGGCGGATACCTGTAAGGACTCTCGGTCAGTTGAGAGCTTGCTGATGTGGAGTATTAATGGGAAATTCACAGATTTCCGATATTCTCTGCCAGCTCGGTGTATTTTGGTATCCAAGGTTTTTAGTAACTTGTCACGGCGAGAGATACCAGGGTGAAAACTTTTAATAGGAGAAGCAAGGTAGAGAGCGGTCAGCAGGCTCTTGTAGATGTCGCAGATGCGTTGTGTTTGTTGAGAGGAAGAAGTCGCTCCAGTCTCGGGAGGCCATCAAGGATGAAAAAGCCAGTAAAAGAAGTAGAAGATAGAAGGACTCGGAGGAGCACTTGCGCCATATTTGACTGCTTTGCACAAAACGACGCAGTGATTGCTTTCTGGGAACCATGGGCCAACTGCGGCCGTAGCCAGATGACCCTCACTTGAGAATATTAAGTCCAAGGTATGTAGGCCACGAGTTGAGCTACGTACAACCTGGAAACAGCCCTCTACACTAAGCTGGGCAAGCAGCGAGGCGTAAAGAGTAGGGGCCGTAGTGGGAGACCAGGAATTATCCGGTAGGTTGAAGTCACCCAGCACAACTTTAGACGAATAAAGAAGGGCATGTTCAGCGAAGATAATACGGAACACGTCAGCAATAGACGCGTGAGAGGGGGCGGTGGTGGATAGATACAGCCTACTAGTACAGGTACTTTGTCTGTTCTATACAGATCCATATGGCCTCTGGAATCCCTTCTAGTTTAGAATGATCAATGGGGGTTGCACGAAGTTCCGGTTTGGAATGGATGGAACAGCCTCCAAATCTTTGAGTTTCTCCTGTCAGAGCGGTTGATATTACAACCAGGGATTGAAACAGCCGTGTCTGGAGCTTCAACTGACAGCCATGATTCGGTCACACAAATCCGACTTGATCGTGCGATGGCGATAATGGCGATTTGTGATTTCGAATGCAGTTCCAAGGCCGCAAAGCCTCAGCGGTGGTTTCAGGCTTTTCACGGATTAGCGGACTGATACACTGGATTAAGGCATTTGCCTAAGTTTTCCGGGTCGGTTTTGCTCTTGACGTTCAGCGGCTGCCGCTCAACTGAAAGGCCCAAACGGAAAAATGGTGAAGCACTACTCTTTAAGTTCTCAGCGCGGAGCAATAAGTTCGCCAGCGCGATGATTTGCATAAAAAAGCGTCTAATAGTGATTTGAACTGGGCAATAGTCGTCTGCGAAAGGTAGACACGGACCTTAAGGAACGTCAGGAAGGTTGCTGATGTAGATCAGAAACAGCAGTGGTCCAAAAACGGAGCCTTGTGGAACTTCAATGGAGGCAGGCGCCGAAGAAGAGTGGGTCAAGCCTACTTTCACTCAGAATGTTCTGCCTAAGAGGAACGCCTTAATTCAGCGTAGAATTTCCACCAGAATCCCGTAAGACTTGAGTTTGTGGAGCAGCGGGACGTCTGGGAGTCGATCAAATGCTTACAAGTTGTCGAAAAATATGACATCAGATACTAGTTCGTCCTTAGCTTGGGTTAAGCTGTCCATAAATACCAGCGTGTTCTCTGCCATGTGAATTAGTGCATGCTTCAAACTTCGATGTAGTTGCGCAAACGCCCCGTGCAGCCGTTGTTCATTCAATCTGGCTTGTCCGCGGTCTACACTCACATGTCCCCCTACTGATTGGAAATTTCCCGTGACTCTGCATCGGCCTGACTCTATTTGTGTCAGTCTTCTCGTCTAATCCGCATCCAGCTGCCACGGAAATGCGTATCCCCTGTCAGATTGCGACAACCATGACGACCGTCACGGGGCTGTCCAGAAACCGAAGTATGTCAGTGCAATGATGGCATGGCACTGCCATACCCAGTCTCATGGCACTCCCGCAACTACTTTCTTCAGAATTTTGACCGCAGCCTCTTGCCCACTCGACCCTGTAATCGCAACCACGAACAAAATTTTCACCTGGGCCCAACCGCCTCGTTCGAAGCCGCTGAACATATCGTTTGGACATCACAAACCTAGATTCCTGCCGCAATTTCGGTTTGCCTCTTCCAAAAGTTCAAATTCATTTACGGTGTTCGATTGGTCCCATGCATTTGCACCATCTCCCCATCAAAACTACCCTTTACACCTGACCTCCCTGCAACAGTGACGCCAGTGAATCCACCCAGTTTCAATTTAAACCATATTTTTGAGACAAAACTTGCCATTTGACTCCAGATTGAATTCTTCAACCTCCATCTCCATTTTTGCATTTGGTAACCCTAGCCATTTACTCGGCCGCTCAAGGTCACTCATGGCCTGCAACGGTTTTTAGTTTCAGTTCAGGTCAGCAGGCTTCATCTTTGACCTAGTCGTGCTTCATGCCCATTGTCCTCCTTTTTTCGGTTCCCATAACTGTTGTGACTTTTCACATAATAAGCATGCCCGCTGTGTTGTTACCTGTCGCGTTCAGGTTGTAACGACCTGATCATGCCTCAATCAGCATGCTTCATACAGGTTACTATTATTATTGTTAATGCCCAATATTTATGACAATGCCCCCTTTCCGAGCATTACCCTGTACCCACAAACCCCGCCAGTCATTTTTAATTCTGACTGTAACCTTATGATCATGCCTGACGGCATGCCACACACCAGTTGGGAATAAACATTATCATTATATTATTATTAGTAACGGTTTGAGAGGCCTTAGTTCAAATTGACCAGCCAGATCATGACAATTCTGCTGCCTCACGGGATCGGTTGTTCCGATTCCTCATTTTCCAAAATTTGAAGTTTTCTTATCACGTTCCAGGCAGGATGCCTCATGCTTTGCCCTCCATAGTTCTGTTTTTGCCTGATCTTGTCCAAGCTTGATATAATCCCCAGAGGAAAGAAAAGGTCATAGTAACTGTGTTTTCCTACCCATGCCGGTTTAGGTGTGGTCAAGTCTATAATAATAATAATGTTTATTCCCAACTCGTGGGTGGAATACTGTCAGGCATGATCATAATGTTACAGTCAGAATAAAAGCATGACTGAGGGGGTTGTCGGTACAGGGGATTGCGTGGAAAAGTGGCAGCGTCACAAGCAGTCGGCATTATCCGATGTAATAAAACCAAAATAATAATAGTAATAGGTTTATTTCCCAACTTGTAAGGAACATGCCGATTGAGGCATGATCAGAGAAGGAAAGATGGTACCTAGCCTGTGTCCCGAAACTCTGGGCCCAAAACAAAATATTAGGACCTAGCGCAATGGGGACCTTTCCAACTCATCGCGGACCCCGTCGAGGCATAGCCAATGCAATAAAACTTTACAATGTGCAAATAATGGTCCGCAGAAAGGCTTCCTCAAAACTGGCTTACCGATGTCTTATATCCCTAAGAAAAACCAAGCCCTCTGTCCCTACAAACTTTGGACGGCACACTTAAACTCTTACCACAAGATGCGTCCAAGGACCTTAATAACCCTTACACAGCCACGCCACTCACTGACACTCCCGCCGGCTATCCAACGACATAACTGCCGAAGCCCGCTTCCAAGCTAACCCAGACGCAAGAACCATCTACCTAAGAACCTCCATTAAAAGTGCCGGCGATTTAGTCCCACCATATAAACTTCCTACCCTCACTGAGGCTACCGGCCATTCACTCCTTCCACCTGCCTAGCTGTAAAGGGTACTCGGTAACTTTTGTCCCGTCAGGCTGGCACGAAAGTCTCGGAAAATGATGAAAATGTTTTTAAAAATTTCTGTTCCATTATCCGCCTAGAAGCAGCCTCTTCTGTCCAGCTCAGCGCCATTTTCGTGCATTTTCTTTATATCTCACAAACCGAATTCTTCAAATTTAATGTGCTCGTTCAACTCTGGGTACATTAACTTCGAGGCTCCTCGCGCGCTCGATATCTTTCTACACACTGCTATCCCGCCAATGTGAACATTTCAGGTTAGGTCTTTGCTTTCGTAATTGACTTTTTAGCTTTGCCTTTAACTGGTGTTACAAACCAATCGTCGGTGTCTCGCATTTGCCCCTTCGTTCTGTCACTAGTGAAAACCAGCAGAAATCACTGCTGGATGTCAAGCTATTCTTTTATTGTGGACTTCTTCCGCTAAACGTTTGGGAAATACAGTTATTGCGCCACGACCGTTGTACGTCACTGTGCGCTAGCCAAGTCAACACCCCATAGGCCACAAGCGAAAATTAAACGAGCCCTTACAAAACTCTCCATGTGTCCGTCCGGATCAACACACTTCCTATCTTTGGTATGCAGAAACCAGCGTCAAAACCACTCCCTAAGATGGTCAACACAAACACTTGAGTGTTTGGATTGTTTCCCGTCCTTTCCCTACTTGATTATCCCCCGCCCATCCAAAGATCTGATGAGATTCCTCAACATCTTCCATGTAACTCTCCCCAAATTATTTCGGACCCATTTTTTGCCGTGCCTCCGATTGCCCGCCCTCAACAGAGTACCGCAGGTCAGGGCGACCCTTCCGTCGAAATGCAAAGTGTTTCTGAACAACAGCGCATGGCATAAGCCTGCAAAAATTGTCGCCACACGGTAGTTTTCTGAAGAAGCCCGTCTACCCTCTGTAAACCTCTGCGCTTTGGAACACAACAGGCTTCGATGGTGTCTCGTGCACCCAAGCGACCTCCTTTAATCCGTGGCCCGCTGATGTGACCGAAATCTTGGTTGGTTGGCGTAACGTATATGTTGATAGTTCGCCAGGTGGCTGTTGATCTGCTTGCCGAGCGTGGAAATTGACTAGCAAGCATTTCATTACCACTCGGGGAGGTTTCATTAGCGTACTTTTGGGTGGTTGATCCTCTTAAATGAAAGGAATCGTGAGCCATCCTCTTGAGCTCTACATCTTCGCCGCTCAGACCTATAAAATACAAGATCTCCCTTGTGGGTGTTCATGAGAAAATTTCCCGTGTGAGAGTAAGTCGGCCGTTTATGTGCACTTCTGGCTTCGCTGGTGTGCTCCCAGATACCAGTTCCCTGATTAAACATCTGGGCTGTCAGGCGCAATGCCTTGATTGCAAAAAGCGTGACCCAGTTAGCCTGCTTTCGAGATTTTGTCTTGGGTTTGCAAAAAGACTGCTGTATATTTATTGTTTTTAAAAACCACTCTTGAACTGTCTGCACGAAGACAGTGGAACCGGTCCTTTATAAGAAAAGCTCCTGACAAATGAGGGGAACAATTGATGCATACCACTGAATCGACGACCTGCTTCAAATGAGACAAGGGTGGATGTCAAGCGTCCCAAAAGTCCTCCATAGGACGATGACATGTTGGTGTCTTTCAGGGCCTTGGTAGCATGTGCAAATTTGGGCCCACTGACGGAGGCCGAGGTTAGTGTAGGGCAACTCAAAGCGTTTGACCGGGCTGCAGCAGACCGAGCATGACTTCACAAGCTAAGCGTCACGTAATACTGAACACCGCCTGACCCGGAAGTGCCAGCAACAAGTAACAGCAAAGGAGGCTTCCATCTAACGGTAGAGACGTGCGCCGCACACACAGGAAAGGGCCAGTCGAACCACGTAATCATTGTGATGTGTTATCCCTACGCGTTTTAGGCAGGTTCCGATCTGTCGCCGCGGGCATTGACGCGTGACAAGGCATCTGAAACAACCAAATTTGCCAGTTGCATCAGCGTTTGGGACAGTGTGGGTAAACGCTTTTCAGAACCTGTGATCAAGAATTCATCTACGTGTAAACGGGTAAAACTCTTCGCGCAGATGATGTAGGCGGTGATGTGCTGAAATATCTGGGGGGCGTTCCTTCAACTAATTGGCATTCTACGTAGGTGAAGTAGACCGGGTGGTGTGGCGATATTCGGCCTCCGTAATTTCTGAGGTGCTGTTGCTATCTGATGCTTGACACACCAGGGCTACTTTTCTGAATACAGAGAATTTGACCGCCAGCCCAGTATGGTTGCAGGTGCGTGGAACTGGGTGGTGACCGTGATCTATGACTCAAATGGGCGCCATGTAAGCACTATGATGATGCCGCTCGCAGTGGCCGCGTGTAAGTCTGAAACTCCAGAAATTTTGGAGGGGCCGACGATTAAGACTTATAGCAGCTGGTCAATTTCAGCTTTAGCAACGTGGGGTTGGTCTTTGACACATATCCGGGATTTCCATATGCTGAAGGACACCGCATGGGGCAGCACCACTGGTGCCATGAAAGAGGGCATATCCTACAGGGGTCTTTCGAGGCCGCAGAAGTGTTTGAACGGCCTCAGGTGGGATCTGTCAGTGGGATCGACTGATATCAGGCAATATCAGGTAGCCAGAATTAGAGCAGAGGTCCGACACGCGATTTGCCGGTGATCGCTGTACAAAACCCTTGGAGGCTGAGCGCCGACTAACAGGTGGAAGCAATCAGTGATTACAGGGAAATTTTCTGTAAGCATCTGTGAACGCCGACCACGACGTCAATGGTACTGGCAGAGCCTGCGAGTCGGTGGCACCAAAAGTCCACGCAAGCATTCAGAGAACAAGAAAGAGGGAATGTGGGAGTTGCTGGCACCTCGAGAACGGAGGCGCCGCACTTCGCCCACAATGCCCTCATTTAACAACTAGTTGCAGTGACGTAGGACAGCGATGACACGGGCCCCCAGAGTTCTATCATGTTATCCGTAAGACTTCCACACTTTTAGAGTCTTACTGATGATTTTGGGCTAAAATTGATGGGGGAGTTACCGCATTTTTCTCAGCCACCTTTCAGAGGACACGTTTTAATTAAGCCTTCAGTCTGGTAAACCATGTATTAAACACGCAAATATCAAAGCCCTCGATCTTTCCAGCTACAGCTCACATAAGTGCCGTAGGTCCAAAGGCTCGTCCGTTCACAAAGTGCCCAGGGCATTTCTGGGGAATGTTCTCCAGAATGTCTATTACCTTTTCCATAACTTACTGAGTTAGTGCCGAATAACTGACACCTCATGGTTATTTACCGATTAATTCCTCGGGATGCAACGTGTGGATCAGTGGCAAAAGGCGGGCCCTAGTATCTGTAACTTACCGGACCGGGCACTTGACTGCAATATGTCAGTAAAAGGCCGTTAGCTTGAGCGGACGAACTAGAGTTGCCGGGAGTAACGTTCTCCCTACAAGTCACTGTCCAGGCAGCAACAGCTGTCGAGTGTCTTTCGGCTTTTCAGCGTAAACTAATTTTACCTACAAACTAAAGCCGAACCACAGATTTACCACGTTGTTGTCAATTTCGGTGGTGAGTCAAATTCGGGTTTGGCAGGTAAAGCCCACAGAAAGTCGGAGTACATGCTCACGCAGCTTGATGGACCTGTTCGAGATACTGACGCGGTTATCGTAGACGAGCATCAGCCATTTCTGGGGAAGTCGGTGACATCACGGACTCACTATACGGCGTAGGATTGGCCGAACCCTTGAAAGGTAACGCGCGACGCTGGGAGGCGGCGAACAAACTGAGGACACAGGGAGTGTATGTTCTTGGAAAGGCGTGTAGGTTTGTGGTCGTCGGTCTGGGACAGTTACCGTACCAGAAACACGTAATGAGGCGATGGTTGACTGGAACGGTCGGAGGCATCGCCTGAGCGAGGATCCGTGGATGAAGAAGGTCAGGGTGGTGTGGCGAATTTTGGGGTTTTTCAGTGAAGTGGGTGGGGGGAGTTCAAGCCGATTCCTGGGACAACAGGACGTGTCACTGACCAAACGGGGATCGGTTTATTTAAGCTGCGGGTTAGTTGGTTGTGCTGGGAAAAGATGTGTTGACGACCGGGAACGACTTAAATGCAAAGTGGGGAGCCAAACCAGACGTGGTAGGGGCTGTCTTAGCATAAGGCAGTTAGGCTGTTTGTGGTGGCCTGGGCTGTAATTTGTCAACACCCTGAGAGTAGGTTTGGACATCCATAACCAATCAACCGTGACACCATCCAACTGGTTGAGGTTGTGGGTAGGTATTTGCCTGCAATTGGGAGATAGTGCATGGCTCGGTGGGTACCTTAAAGTGTTTAAGGCGGAACCCAGTTCGATAGCGAAGGAGCAGTTCCTCGGCTTTTCGGATATGAGAGAGGTAGGACAGTTTGGGTGGTAAGAACGGCTTGTTCGCGGGTGATGATTTGTTATGTAAAATTTGACCGGGAACGATGGAGCCCTTTTTGAAAGAATCAGTCTGGGCATATAGCCCTCAGTAGGGAATAAAAACACAAAGGACAACGAAGATTTATGCCCGTGGTCAGTGAGGTTTTATGGAAATATGGGAAGACGCGAATGAAGACGCTAGCTGGGTCTCTAATTGAACCGGTTTAAACAAGAGCGGCGGCCTTCCTCATGTTCTTTGCAAACTGACCAGTCAGCTGAGAGGACGGAAAACCCCTTTCCATCTGGGTGATTTGCTGAGTGAGGCCAGCTATTCCCCCCCAAATGGCTGGGATCTGGAGTGTGGCTAGAAATGAGAGTGGAGAAACAGACGCAAACGGAGGAGCGGGTGACTAAGCTTGCTATGTATCAATGGCTGGGCCCTGGGGTTGCAGGACACATTGATAGCCGCACAATAGTTCTGACA